>CM062636.1:4183381-4525881 GCA_025617555.3 Puccinia polysora | reverse complement strand
ACTGATAGAGGTTTTAGTATTTTATTCTGGTGGAGAAGAGAGAGAGAGAGAGAGAGAGAGAGAGAGAGAGAGAGAGAGAGAGAGAGAGAGAGAGAGAGAGAGAGAGAGAGAGAGAGAGAGGGAGAGAGAGAGAGATGCAGAGGAATTTTGATAAAAAAGACAGGTTATAGAATGGTGAGAGTTTGTATCCAACATTTTGGAATGTAGGCTTGGCAACCCCCCCCCCTCCCTGCCCAGGGTGTAATGCCTTTGTTTAGATTGATTGGCATGGGGGAAGATCAAAATTGGGTGTGTGGTCAAAGATAAAAATGATTTTGGCAGGAATTAACAATTGTCTTGGGTGTTGGCCAAGACATAATTTGGCACAACACACCCAACCTTGGCTATGTGCCATGCAAGCTTTGGGGGGTGCCCAGTGTGCATTAACAAAACTTTGCCTAATTTGGGTGGATTCTCAAACAACCTTGAAATACCATATATAAATATGGCCCTGGCTAAAATAATTCCCTCAAACTCACTAACTACACACCTTTTTCTAAAAAGCTGAAGATTACAACAAAAAATGAATATATAAATATAATCTATGCACCAAGGTGTGAATATATTGAATTTATGACTATATCCAAACCATTTGGTGTTACCCCCCCTGCTTTGACACACTGGAGGGGGAAGGTCTGCCCCTTCTGGTAGCCCTTGCCCCAGTTTTCATGGGGGTTTCTATCAATGCTGCAGATCCCTGAAGTTTTGATGGCCAGGTAAAAATCATGGGCTTTATGGTTGGCCCATCAGGTTCAAAACCCCACAGCCCACAGTTTCAATGGAAATTTAAAAACCTTGCAGCTGCCATGGCAGTTTTGATAGAATTTCAAAACGCTGCAGCCTGAATTGTTTATCTGGCTTTTGAAACTGCGCAACTGAAAGGGTTTGAAACCCTGTTGAAACCTGTTGAAGCGGTTTATGCCAAAAGAATCTATGGTTGTTTTGAAACCCTGTTAAAAACCACTGCGGTGGTTTTGGAAGGTCCCAGAAAATTCTAGAGTGATGGCAATTGAAGCCACTTAATTTTTTGTAGTGCATTATTTTTCTCACACCCCAAACCCTAAAATCATAGGTATTTAACATTGATGTGACATAAAAGGTACACAGGAATTTCCTTAAAATCAATGTTTTTTGAGGAAATTTTATTTTTGAAAATATGAAGCCACAGCTGCATAGTTGGGTGTCTAAAAACCCCAGAATTGTTTTTCCAGATTTTCTAAATTATTCCATGGCCATGAAAAATCTTCTCAAAAATTAAAATGATAAACAATCAAAATTTGTGATAAATTAAAAATAAAAAATGATGGATAATAAATAATAAATATAAAATATAAAATTTTATATATTAAATATTAAATAATAGGATGTTACTTTTCTCACACCCCCAACCCTTTATTTCACAGATTTTTATGTCTCTGTGACAACACTCCCACATGGCCAAACTTTTATTTCATGGGTTTTCAAGGATTTTTTTTATAGAATTTGACACCACATCTTTGTAGCTGGGTTTCTAGAAACCTTTTAAAAAACCTTGGTATTTTTTGAAGCATTGGAACACCTTAAAAATTTCATTGAAAAATCAAATTTATCATTGCATTTTTAATTTTTTTTCTTGGTGATTTGAGCTTTCAGAACTTTAAGAAAAAAAGGAAAGATTCCAATATTTTAATTTTTGGATTTTTTAGAGTTGATATTAAACCTACAATAATTAATTTAAAAAATAAAAAAAAAGAGAAAGAAATCAGAAAAAAAAAGTAAAAAAAAAAATCTCATTGTATTTTTGGATCCTTTCTTTGAATTTTTAATTAATTTTTTAGGGAGAATTAAGCTCTCAGAAATTTAATAAAAGATTGAAATTTTTTTTTATTATTTCTTTGGGATTTTTTGGATGTATTCTTAGAACTTACAAAATTTCTATAAAAGATCAAAAAAATCAAATTTCTCATTGCATTGTTGGATTTTTTTCTTTGCCTTTTACTTTAATTTTTTGGTTTATTCAAGCTCTAAAACAGTTATTCAAAAAAAAGAGCTTTTTATTTTTTTTTGTATTCTTTGGATGTATCTGGAATCTTATCTCAATTTCTGTAAAAAGCAATTGAGGGAAACTTTGGTGCCAGATGTGAAAATAAAAACATTGAAATGGATGTGTTATTTTGAAGTGTTTTAACATTGGATTCAGTTTCATGAGGTCAAGAATACATCAAAAAAATCCCAAAAAGGTTTTAAAAAACTATTTTATTGTCTTTATCACTTTTTTAGATCTTGAATCACCAAAAAAAATCAATTGAAAAAGCAAAGAAAAACATCCAACAATGCAAGGAGAAATTTGATTTTTTTTGAGTTTTTGCATGAATTTTTTAAGGTGTTCCAATGCTTCAAAAATTAAAAAAGTTTTTTTAAGGGTTTTGGAAACCCAGCTACAGGGCTGCAGCATCAAATTCTCAAAAAAATAAATTCTTGAAAACCCATGAAATAAGGTGTATCAAAGTTAGAAAACCCGCCATTAGAAACCTGCCATTTTAAATGGCCGGTTTCTGAAATACACATACCCCCTAACTGGTGTATTTAAAAATGGTGTGTTTCATGGAAATTGTAGGTTTCAAACATCAAGCCCGCCATTATCATCCATCCACCATCCATCATATGCAAAACACCCATCCACACCTCCACATCAGCAAATACATTCATCACTCACTTGGAATCTCTCCAAATTCTAGAAATTCATCCTTGCTCATCATCATCTCTCACCATCATCCTAACCCTTCAACCACTGCTGATCACCCTCAAGCCTTGGAGATCTCCTAGCAAGCCAGAAAATTGATCTTTTCATTCACCCACAAGTGGACCCCAGTCACCCCCTACACCATGCTCCTCCTCCTCCTCTCCCAGTAATTGGACTCCAACACTCACCCTCCTCATCCTCAACCACTCATTCAAATAAACCACTCACCACCAACAACAAGCTCACCACACCCATCAACCCACCATCATTGTCTCCATCTCCAGTTCAGTCTCCTTATCTCAACTCCCTTCTTAGTTTCCTTGCTAACACCCCCCCTTTCCTCTCCAATCTTTGTTTCCAGCCCACCCTGGTATGCCAACCGGGCTTGTTGCACTTTTTCTAACCACTCTTCCCTTACTTCCTCCCTCTTTTTTTGCCCACCAGACCCCCTCCATCCACCACCACCACCAAAGAAACCCCTCCCCACATCCTCAACAACCCCCCCCTTTAACCCACAACTGCTCCCCCCCTTCAACCCACAACTGTTCCCCCCCCTTCAACCAATGGACCCCTGCCCCCCCCCTTTGACCAATTGACTGCCCCCCCCTCCTTCAACTACAACCACCCCCCCCTTCAACCAATTGACAGGCCAATTGACTGCCCCCCCCTTTGATCAATCAGGGGAAAATTGAACACCCCCCCCCTTTGACCAACCAATGGGCAATCAACCAGCCCCCCCTTTTGACCAATCAATGGGCCAATTGAACGCCCCGCCCCCTTTGATCAATGAGGGGGCTAATTGACTGCACCCCCTTTGAACAACTGACAGGCCAATCAACTGCTGTAAGACTCCAGATGGATCTGAGCCGGAGGCAGTTATGTGGAGGTGAAAGGTGCTGTTTAGGCTGCCCTCCTAATAGTTACCAAAATATTTGAATCTAACCAGAATCAAGGTCCAGAACCTTATGAATGAAGAATCAATGGAAGGGATGAGTTTGGAAGCATTTGGTAGCAACTGAATACAACACTATCTGAGGCAATATGGTGCGGGAAAAGACTTGAACAAATAAGTTTAAAGTTTTTTCAGAGTTCAATAGAACAAGGAAGTTGTAAGTAACAACACCCACAAGCTAATAACTCTGGTTGTCAGAAGAAGATTAGGAAAGATCAACTCAATCCAAAATAACCTCCAGGTTCTCAAGGAACCTGCCCAACTCTCTGCAATCAAGTGCTTGAAGGGTACCAGATAACTGTGAGTGGCATACAAAACAAAGAAATTTGTTCTATGAAGCTCTAGAAGCAAAGCAGTAACAAATTTGAACAAGAATGACCCAAAACTTCTCAAGGGACTCAAGAATAGCGTGGCAGAATTCAACTTTAAGGGAATAAAGGGAGGTTTAACACTCCAGGTTTCAAACTTAAAGAAACCTCTCAGCCAAAAGTGACTGGTTCTGGAAAGACAGTCAAATGAATGATCAGGAACAAAGCAGTTGGAGAAAGGGATCAACAGAGTGGCTTAACACACTCAAGAATTCAACCCAATGAATTCTTCTTCAACCAGAAAGGCTATTGGTTGGTGATAAGGATCAGGTCACAGAGGATGAATCAAAGGATTGAGTATGGAGGCTCAAAGGATCAAGGGGCAATCCAAAGATATACCCAGGATAAGGATGATCAGATGCTCACAAAAAGGGGATGAACCCCATGGATTTATTGATTCCAAAAATAATGGATGGATGATAGATAGATGATGTCCTGGCAAAAAGCAGGGGAGATCCCCTCCTTTTATAGACAAGGGCCCTGTAGACTACTTACAAGGGATAACACAAATGAAGCGGAAAAAAAGTATTTTTATTTTATTTTTTTAAGTGAACAATGCGGGACATGTGAAGAAAGATGAAAGGAGAGACCAGCCCATGTAAAAGATGCCAGTGGGCGGCGGATGGACATCCACAAGTTGGCAGATGAGCAGTAGGAGGGGATGAACTCCTGCAACAGCGGCCGTGGGTGATTGACGGCGACAGCCGTTGCTCAATTGGGCAGAGGAGGATGAGCAAGTTTCAGCAATGGGATGATTGAGGTGCTGTTGCGCAAGAGAGAAAAGGTTGAGGAGATAGTGCAAGCAAGGTTGTGAGGGAGTATGCAACCAAGGTTGCTAGTTTTTGGAAAGTGGAAAGCTGGGAGGCAATCAATGAGAAGCAGCAAAAGCATCAAAAGTGAGATGGCGATGGGATGATGTTGAGCAAGAGGAGGGATGATTGCTGGAAAAAAACCATTTGCAATGGATGATTGAGGGAGGGATGATGGGGATTTGGAGTTCTCTGATGGAGTTGGGAGGACGCAGACAACTGCTTGCCACGGATGGTCAACAAGCAGCAGCAATTGGAGCCATTGATTGCGGTTGTGGGTCAAGATGGTTGGCTTGGATGAGGTATATTAATGGGGTTATTGGTGTCAATGATGATGCTGGTGATGGGGATGATTGGTGAGGAAGAGGATGATGAAGATGACAATTGTTTGCACTGGGCGCTTGGCAAAAAATTGGGGCTGGTAGCACAACAAGGGGGAATTAAATGCGGAGCCTGGGGCACTTGAAGAATCCTTTTTGTGGCCTTGCTAGACCAGTAGGACAATGAGAAGCTGAAAGAAGAGGAAATAGAAGGGTTGCCATAGTTACACAAAATAATGATAATTTTTTTTGGTATGAAGTTGGATGAAAGAACGCATAAAAAAATTTTAAAAATTTCCCTTTTTTTCATGGTGTCCCAAATTGGTCACCACATCTCTCCCCAACTTACATAATGTCCCTAGTCTGCATCTTGAATTTGAAGATATTAAGTAAAGAAGGAATCCAAGGAAATTGAGACAGAAGAATGGCCATTCCTTGATCTTGAGACTGATTGAAGAGTTTAAAAATATCTTTATCCATCCAAAAGAGCCCTAGAAACAGCTGAAATAAAAAAGAAGGTGTTGCAGGTGCTCACATATGTGGCATACAGTAGAGTTTCACAACAAAAACACAGCAAATGACCCTGGTGATGCACAATTTGGAGGACTTACTTCTGAGATAAGTTGCCTCCACAAAAATGATACTTCTTGACTTGATCAGAAGAGAACCTTCTGGCCAACTGAGTACCATCCTGCTCCTCCAAAAAATAATATCCACCTCTAACTTGACAAACCAACCAATAAGGACCATTCCAGTGGTTTGAGAAAGGCTTACCCCACTGGGTTTCCAAAGATTGATTATAAGCTAAGACTAGGTCACCAGGATTTAAGGGATCCATGATTCAATTCAATTGCTTATATTCCCAATAATGAACAAATTTTTCTCTTGATCCCATCATCTTATGATAAGCTTCATCACAAACATCTTCACTTTGCTCCAGTTGCTTAGATCTAGCCACTAATAGGTCAGTAGTTGAGGACACCTATTCCCAAGAGATACCTGAGAAAGATTCCATTTCCAGATCCAAAGGAAGAACTGCTCTTTGACCAAAGATGATTTCATAAGGTGAGTAGGCAGTAGTCTGTTTGGTTGAGATACAATCAGAGAAGAGAAAAAGAGGAAGGAATGTGCAAAAATTCTTGCCACTTTCACCAGCAAGTTTAACAAGTGCAGCCTTCAAAGGAGAATGGCCTTGTTCTACCATTCCTTGGCCTTCCAGATAATAAGGAGTAGTGACTCTATGTTTTCCAGGGAGAAATTGGATCATCTCAGAAAGTTTTTCCACCAAATTCAGAGCCTCCATCAGTAGAGTAAGATTGAGCCAAGCCATAACACATTTTCAAAGTCTCATAAAGGGAAGCTGCCACTGATTCAGAGCTAAGATTCTTAAGAAATTTTGCTTCAAACCATCCAGAAAAATAATCTCTAGCCACAATGAGGCACTTAGGGTACTTAGCACCACCTGCCTTAATATGAACCACATCCATAGCAATCCTTCCAAAATCAGTGGACTCCCCAGTGGGATAACAAATTTCAGCTGGATGCCTAGGATCACGTTTTTGACAAATTTCACAACTCTTGCACCATTGGGAGATGGATTTCTTCAGAGATAGCCACCAGAATTGTTTGGATAATTGTTGATAGGTTTTGGTTTACCCATGATGACCAAGACTTTAATGGAGAATTTCAAGGATAGAATCTTGTTTAGAAGAGATAGTCAAAAAAATAAAAGCACAAGGATTTCCTCCTTTCATAAGCCTAGAGCCTTGGACAAAGAAATTAGAGGAATTTCTTTTAAGAGATCAAAATTCTTTATCAGAGAGATCAGGAGGTTTTTGGAGATTTAAAAGGTACTGCTCTAATTTAAGCCAGAAGCCTTGTTGAAAGCCAGAATAATCTTGAGAAGAGAAAGAGAAGACAGGTTGGATTAAAGGTTCCTCTTCATCAAAATACGTTCCAACATCAGATTCATCATCTCCAAGAGGTTGTAAAGATAAACCATCAGGCATAGTGAAAGATTTACCAGGCCTATGAACAATATCAAAATAAAAAAGCTGGATAAAGGCCACCCCACAAGTCATAGGAGCATTGATCATCTCAATGATGGATCAAGCATCAACTTGCAGTTTGAAATATTGGCCCCAGAGAATGGTTTGAAGTTTCTTCATTATTTGAGCCACACCACAAAGTTCCAATTTGGGTTGAGAATACCTAGACTCTACATCTGAAAATAGCAAAGATTCATAAAGAGAAGGCCGGTACCAACCATTCTTATCTTCTTGAGTAAGAACAGCCCCAACAGATTGATAACTAGAATCAACAGCCAGCTTGATCTTGCCAGCCCCAGGTCCATAGGAGATCTTCTTCAAAACTATATCTTTTTCAACCATCATTTTGAGAAACTGAAAAGGATTTTCACAATCTTGGGTCCCAATCCATTCAGTATCTTCCCTGGTAAGGCAATGCAAGGGTGAACAGATTTTGGATAAAGATGGGATAAAGATTCTAAAATAAGTCACAACACCTAGAAAACCTCTAACTTCAGTAGGATTTATTGGAGTGGGCCAAGAGATGATCTTGTTGACTTTGGCTGGCACCATCCTTATTCCTTCCTTGCATACCACATGACTAAAAATTTCCAGAGCAGGGACACAAGCAGCCAATTTGGATCCAGAGACAGTAAGACCAGACTCCTTGATTTGAAACAGAATCCTTTCCAAAGTAGTAGCATATTCCCAGATAAAACAACAAATTCCTGAGTGCCAAGGTAAGAGCTCATTATCATAGTCAGAAAGTGGACCTTTAATTCCATCATTGTCAATAAAGATACCAGAATGATCAGGGATTTATTACTGGAGGATCCACATCATCTGAGCCTGATAGACTGCAAAAAAATTGGTGGCTCCTTGAGGAAATCAAGTAAGTTGGAATAGACCAATAGGAGTATCAAAAGTAGTGAGAGGGCAAGAAATAGGATGTAAGGATTGTTTGTCATAACCACCCATAATGTCCCCTAGACCATAGCAAGCTCTCCCAGTGAAAGATTCAACAAATTCTTGAGTAGAAGGAGGGATACCAGAGTCTTTAATAGTAACTTTATTAAGAGGTTGGAGATCATGAATTATTCTAAGTTTACCATTACTATTGAGGACACAGAAGACAGGACTGGAATAACTAGAGGTTGACTGTTCATATAGACCAGTACAAACTTCTTTGCAGACAAACTTGATAAATTCTTTGACTTTAGCAGCAGGGATTGGGATCTTTTTCTTTTGCCAAGGATCAAGTTAACCTACAGGGATGATATAGGGGAGGCAATAGGATTCTTTCAAGAGACCACTCTTTTCTTCACAGAAAGCAATAGATTTTTCCCTTAGAGATAAGAAATTTTTGATCAAATTTAACTCATCAGGAAGAAGCCATCCATCTGGACCAAATTTGACCATCTTCAGAAATTCTTCAGTGACACAACCATTGGGCACATAGGGACCAGTAAGAGATTGAGATAGAGCAAAGTAGGGATCACAAGATAAGGGAGGATGCATAAGAGGATGATTGAGGTTGAGAGGCATAGGCTGTTTGACTGATTGGACCTTTTTAGCCACTAGTTTATACTTTGTGGCAAAAAAAGAGAAGCTCCTGTTTCCTCCAAGAGTTGAAAAGTGAGACTTGATTACCAAAACTGAGACCAAGTTCATACATTTTCCATGTCCAATTTTCTGAAATGTCCTCAAAGGGTGCCTTTTCCATAAAGGGAGAACCATGAGATAATGCATTGCTTACATGTGTGGCACAAGGTAGGGTTTTGAAAACAATGGTAGAAGATTGCCCCAGTGGTGCAAATTTGGGAGGACTTACTTTTACCCCAAATTGCCTCCACTGGAGCTCATATTGCTCCATACCAAAACCACCAAGAACAGAATCAAGATCAGGATCTAGTTCATACTCATTGCAGAGATTTGAACCGGAACTGAGAGAAGATTGATCAGTCCTAAGAGTACAAGGAAAATAAGACACAACAGATCCAGAGAGAGAAGAGATATTTTTGGAATTTTCTATTTTAACATGTTTTTGATTTTTGATACTTTCTATATTGGAGAGAATGATGAGAAAAAAGAAAAATAAGCCTGAGGGATGAGAGTTGATCCTTTGGTTGAAGTCTGAGGCTGAGAAGAACTAAAACTATTAGTAGGATCAACTATTCCCATAGAAAAATGAGAGGAATTAGAATTATTCTTCTGCTTCCCCTTCAAAGATGATTTAGGAGGATGAACAGGGAAATCCCTTTCCCAAAAACAAGAATCCAAGGAACAGAGAGGAAATTCAATCTTTCTACCATTAGAATCAGGGAGGAGAATTCTCTCCCCAACTTGATCAGAAAAAATCAGGGTAGCACCAAAATCCATCAAGAAAGGTCAAACTAAGATCATAGGACCTCCCAAACAAGTGATCCAAAAATGAAAATTTCCAACAATATTTTGACCAATTATGACTGGGAAATCTTCAGAAATACCAACCTATTCACAAGATTGATTCCCTATCCCATAAACCGCAGAATTGAAGCTGACCCTAGGACTTGGTTTGAGTTTACAGGCCATAGCATCCAAAATTAAGTTGAGCTGAGATCCAGAATCCACAAGAGGAGAAGCAGTATTAGCTGAATCACCAAGATAACAAGGAAGAAGGCCAAGAGGACAGGAGTAAAGGTTGGAATCTGAGGAAGGACTTTTTTCACCAGAGTCCTCCATCAAAGTGCCAGAGGAGACCTTTAATTCTTCAGGACCAATCTCCACACGTCAATGAGAGACCCATTTCTTCATTCCTTCAGAAACAGATGGAGAGATCAATAGGAGTTCAGCCACAGGTAGATGAGGAATTTTAAGATCAGAAATTTTATTCAATACCCCTTCCACAGCATTGGGGTGGTCCTTTGAGATTCCCCCCTCAAACCAAACTTTGGGCTGGGTGGAGGGAGGATGATCAGGTTACACAGGAAATAGGGTGGTATCAGAAGGTTGAGGTGATTTAGATGAAGGAGGAGTATCAGAGTGATCTGGAAGCCTTTCCATGAGTGGCTCCTTTTCCACCTCCATGTCTTCTACATCAGAGGAAGGAGTCTCAGTTGAGGATCAATGTTTAACTGGTTTTTGAAGAATTGAAGTTAAAAAAGTAGCTTTATGAGGTTTAGGTTCCTCATGTCTTTTACTAGCTGGATCAGATTGATAGGCCCCAGCAAGAGAGGAGGAGGAGATAGCTGGAGGGTACCAAGGTTGAAGAGTGCCACAGGAAGATCAAAAATTGAAAGAAGCCAAGGATGCCTTCATAGGAGGTGGCTGATAAGAGGCCACCACATGACAAATAGGACAAGATGAATCAAAAGGGATTAGAGCACCATTAGGAAGAAAGAAATTTTTCCCCTTCTGCTCCACCAACTTTTCCTCCTTGTCCTTCTGGAGTTCAAGGCATCATCCAGTTCCATGAAATTCCCTATGAAAGTAGTAGCAGACCAGAGTGGATTTAGGGAAATAAGTAGAGGGTTTAGGAGAAGTAAGAGAGGAAATCTTTTGATCAATTTTGCTTTCAAATGCTCACATTATCTTGGTGATTTTGTCCATGGTAGTAGGTTCTTGGGTGAACTGAGGATCCGCTTTAGGCCTGCAATCCGCCTCCATCTTAAAAATAATATTTTTGACTCTTTGAAGGAAGGAGCATGGACTGGTTTGGTGGTTCTAGGCTTCTCAAAAGTTAAAGCAGTTTGAGCTTCCATAAATTCATCCACAGTACCACTAAGGACAAGGAAAGCAGGGATCTTGAATTGATTATACCTGGTGGTGATCATTGATCCAGACTTGACCTATACACCCCTAATTCTTTCCTGAACTGCTACCAAAAAAGACTGGAAAAACTGCACTTGAACTTTGTCCACTGTATCAATGTGGTTGTTTGGGATAAGATAATTTTGGATTGGGTCTCATGAATTTCTGAAAGGCTGATAGTCAGAGGCTGAAGATACACCACCATTGGAGATACACTGGGCTACAAGGCTGTCCAGGTCCTGCAAAGTAAATTGGGCTACATCTATTTTCCCCCAATATGATAAAATTCCTTCCCTTAGAAGAATCCAGTTATGGGTTTTGAATCCTTCAAAAAACTCAATCACTTCCATGACTTCATCAGAGGAGATAAAAAATTGTAACTGGTAGGCCATATTGTACTCACTTGCCCCATCCACTTTGCAGCCATTTTTTAGGAGTCCAAGAACCATTCAACATTTACCCTGTTGAATCCCAAGTTCTTGTTCTGAGGCTTGATCTTGACCATCCTAGGTCAAACAGAGGTGGTGGGAGTACCAGAGGATGCCATTTTGAATAACAGAGTTCCTAGAGGATCCAAAGAGCAGATTTCCAAAGTGGCTCACAAGTGTGTCAAGAGTAGGGTTTCACAGAAAACAACAAGAATGTTGCCCAAGCAGTGCACAATTGGGAGGACTTACTTTTGAGATAAGTTGCCTCCAAAGATCAGATCTGAAAAAAAAAGAGAAAAAGAAAAAAAGAAAAGGAGATTGGATTTTGAAGTTGATTCCAAACGTGCTTGGGACTGTAAATCCCAAGGTTGCTGGTTTGATCACGGCCTGGGGGACCAAATTTAAGACTCCAAAAGGTGCTGAGCAGGAGGCCGTTCTGTGAAGGGGAAAGGTTCTGTTTAGGCTGCCCTCCTAAGAGTTACAAAAATATTTACATCTAACCGGAATAAAGGTCCAGAACCTTATGAATGAAGAATAAATGGAAGGGATGAGTTTGGAAGTATTTGGTAGCAATGGAATAAAACAATATCTGAGGCAAGATGGTGCCGGAAAAGACTTGAAAAAATAATTTTAAAGTTTTTTCAGAGTTCAATAGAACAAGGAAGTTGTAAGAAACAACACCCACAAGCTAATAACTCTGGTCACCAGAAGAATATTAGGAAAGATAAACTCAATCCCAACCAACCTCCAGGTTCTCAATGAACCTTCCCAACTCTCCGCAATCAAGTGCTTGAAGGGTACCAGAAAACTGTGGTTGTCTGTACAAAACAAAGCAATTTGTACTATGAAGCTCTAGAAGCAAAGCAGTAAAAAATTTGAACAAGAATGACCCAACAATTCTCAAGGGACTCAAGAATAGCATGGCAGAATTCAACTTTAAGGGAATAAAGAGAGGTTTAACACTCCAGGTTTCAAACTTAAAGAAACCTCTCAGCCAAAAGTGAATGGTTCTGGAAAGACAGTCAAATGAATGATCAGGACCAAAGCGGTTGGAGAAAGGGATCAACAGAGTGGCTTAACACACTCAAGAATTCAACCCAATGAATTCTTCTTCAAACAGCAAGGCTATTGGTTGGTGATAAGGATCAGGTCACAGAGGATGGATCAAAGGATTGGGTATGGAGGCTCAAAGGATCAAGGGGCAATCCAAAGATATACCCAGGATAAGGATGATCAGATGCTCAGATAAAGGGGATGGACCCCACAGATTTATTGATTCCAAAAATAATGGATGGATGATAGATAGATGATGTCCTGGAAAAATCCAGGGGAGATCCCCTCCTTTTATAGAAAAGGGCCCTGTAGACTACTTACAAGGGATAACACAAATGAAGCAGAAAAAAAAGTATATATATATATATAAATATTTATAAGAGAACAATGTGGGACATGTGAACAAAGATGAAAGGAGAGACCAGCCTGCGTCACAGAGGAAAGAGGGCGGCTGATGGACATCTGCATGTTGGCAGATGAGCAGTAGGGGGGGATAAACTCCTGCAATGGCAGTTGCGGGTGATTGAAGGCAACAGCCGTTGCTCAATTGGGCAGAGGAGGATGAGAAAGTTGTGGCAATGGGATGATTGAGGTGCCATTGTGCAAGCAGGCAAAGGTGGAGGAGATAGTGTAAGCAAGGTTGTGAGGGAGGATGCGACCAAGGTTACTAGTTTTTGGAAAGTGGGAAGCTGGGAGGCAATCAATGAGAAGCAGCAACATAATCACAAGTGAGGTGGAGATGGGATGATTTTGGGCAAGAGGAGGGATGATTGTTGGAAACCAACCATTTTCAATGGATTATTGAGGAGGTATGATGGGGATTTGCATTTCTCTGATGGAGTTGGGAGGTTGCGGACAACCACTTGCCACAGATGGTCAACAAGCAGCAGCAATTGGAGCCATTGCTTGCGGTTGTGGGTTGAGATGGTTGGCTTGGATGAGGGATATTAATGGGGTTATTGGCTTCAATGATGATTCTGGTCATGGGGATGATGTGTGAGGAAGAGGATGATGAAGATTAAAATTGTTTGCGCTGGGTGCTTGGCCAAAAATTGGGGCTGGGAGCGCAACAAGGGGGAATTGAACACGGAGCCTGGGGGACTTGAAGAATCCTTGTTGTGCCTTGCTAGAACAGTAGGACAATGAGAAGCTGAAAGAAGAGTAAATAGAAGGGTTGCCATAGTTACACAAAATAATGATAATTTTTTTTGGTATGAAGTTGGACGAAAGAGCACATAAAATTTTTTTAAAAATTTCCCTTTTTTATGTGGTTTCCCAAATTGGTCACCACACCCGCCCACCCTTTGATCAATCAGGGGGCCAATGAACTGTCTCCCCCTTTGACCAACCAACAGGCCAATCAACCTCCCCCACCTTCAACAAATCAATGGGGCAATTGACTTGCCCCCCCTTTTGATCAATCAGGGGGCCAATTGAATGCCCCCCCCTTTGACCAACCAAAAGGCCAATTAACGCCCCCCCCCCCTTCAACCAATCAACATGCCAATCAACTGGCCTCCCCCCCTTTGACTGCAACCAGCGCTTCCTCTTCAACCAACCAACGGGCTGATTGACTGCCCCCCTCCCTGTGATCAGTCAGGGGGCTGATTGACCACCCCCCCCTTTGACTGTGACTGCCCCCCCCTTTGTCAAACCAACATGCCAATCAACTGCCCCCCACCTTTGACCAAAAAATGGGCTGATCAACCAGCCCCCCCCTTCAACCAATTGATGGTCCAAGTGTTGAGGATGACCATTGGGTTGACAAGGTGATGAGTAGCTACAAGGAGAAACAGAACACACATTGCCCAGGGGGGGGGGAGGAATGGGTAGAGTGATAAGGAGAGTAAAAAAACTTGGTATTTATTCAAGTGTATGATGAGCAGAATGTAAGCTGGGATGATCATTGTGGGTGGGGGGTTATTTTCTGATGAGGCTGAGTGTTTGGAAAGGCACATTGGCCAATCTGGCAATGGCAAACTTAGCTTAATGGTTAAAGCATCACTTGTAAATGTTGAGGTCATGGGTTCAAATCCCACAGTGTGTAAAATTTTGGATTGTAGAGCTGCCACTGCCCCCAAAATTTAATGCAAAAAATTGAATTCCTTATTGATCCTCACCTAAATAAGAGTATATGGTTGGGAGGGAACAATATGGGAGGAGACAATTTGAAAACCATACAGAGATGTGGAATTGCCAATCCATTTCCAATTGATCTCTCAATCAATCTCTGATCAATCTCTCAATCAATCATGAATCAATTGAGGGATTAATTGGCAATTGATTGCTGGATCAATTTGCAATCAATGAAGCAATTGATTCCCATGGGGTATCAATTTAAGTGAATGTTAAAAGATAAATTGAATACCTTCTTGATTCTCACCCCAATTGTATTGTGTGGATGGGAGGACATGATTTGACAAAAATACAGAGACAGGGAAAGAATAGGGCTTGTCAGAATTGGCTAAAGGGGCAATGTTTGGATTGATAGTTCTTGAATTGCTCCCGCATCTGTTTGGATGAAAGATACAGCCGACCTTTGGTTTTGTTTTTCATTTCATTGGCCATCACAAGCTAAACATTAAACTTAGAGGATGCAGGTTGGCCAACTTATATTTCATTTTCAGATCCAAAGCAAGCGTCATACTTGGAGGAAATTTTGAGCCAGTTTACCAGGATGATGTGATCAGCTCTCTTGAGATGAATTGAGACTTTGGAAGCTGATGGGGGAGGATTTTTTGATGTTGAGTTCCTGGGGATGTTTGCTTTGGTCCATTGGATTGTTTAGTGGACTTGCAGCGGGAGGTTTGCTGAGGGGCCATTTGAAAAGAGTAAGAGAGATGTAGCAATGAAGAAATGAAGAAATAAAGTGATGAAGGGATTTGTTGAAAGTGGGGATGAGGTGATGAGGCAATGAAGCAATCAGAGTCAGGATATGATGAAAGCGGGGATGAAGCAATGAAGTGATGAGAGGATGGATGTGATGAAAGCAATAATGTGTGAGAAAGTGATGGGAGTGATGAAGCAATGAGAATGATGAAGTTATGAGGTGAGAAAGTTATGAGAGTGATGAAGAAATGAGAGTGATGAAGAGATGAGAATAGCAATGAAGAGATGAAGAGAAATGAATCAAATTTTTGGATGAGGTTGGAGGTAGAATTTTTCCAATGAGGTCAGAGGTTGAAACCAGGGGTGATGATGTGGAATCATGGGTTGGGGAAGTGAAAGCCTTCAAATAATTTATTTGAAAAAAACAATTTATTTTCAGGTAACTTTGACACTTCTCATGTGAAATAAGTGGTTTTTTTGATTTTTAATGGCAGGTTTGAAATGGAAGATTTGGGTTGAAACCCACCACTAAAAAATGGCGGGTTTTCTTAACTTTGATACACCCTAATAAAGGATTTTTCTGTGTGGGATTGATGTTGCAGAGACATAAAAATCTGTGAAATAAAGGGTTAGGTGCGTGAGAAAATTAATGACCCAAATAATAAATAATAAATAATAAATGATAAATAGGGCATTAATTTTCTCACTCCTCCAATCCTTTGTTACACAGAATATCACATCCGCACCCTATGACATGCCTTTTCTGCTACACAGATGAATACTTTATTTCAAAATACTTTCAAGAATTAATTTTTTTTTCTGAAGTTGCAGTCCCATAGCTGGTGTTTGAAAACTCCCCAAAAAAATCTTTGTTAACTTTGGAGGCATTAGAACCCCTCCAAAGATGGAATCAAAAAATTAAAAAAAATCCACCAAAACCAATTTTTCCATGGGTTTTTGGATTCTTATTTTGGATATTTTTATTTTTTGGTCATTTCAGCTATCAGAAAGTTCAAATAACATTCAAGGAGATTTCAAATATTTCTTTTATATTTTTTGGATGTATCTACTTTGAAAAATCCTTCAAAAAATCAAAAAAATTAAATTTCTCATTTGAAATTTGCATACTTTTATTTTCCTTTTTATTAATTTTTTTTTTGGTTTTTGAAAGTATCAAAAATTCAGAAAAAAATTCAAAGAGAATTTGAATATTTTTCCTACATTTTTTGGATGTATCATTTTACCTTAAAAAATTCCTTCAAAAAACCAAAAGATTCAAAAAATTCAATTTTCACATTAGACTTTTGGATTCTTTTGTTTGCCTATTTGTTTTTTTTTTGTGATTCAAGCTTTAAGAAATTCGGAAAAACTATTAAAGAGCTTTTTAATATTTGTTCCAGAATTTTGGATGTATCCTGGGCCTCCAAAAATTGAATCCAATGTAAAAACACTTCAAATTAAGACATCTATTGCAATGTTTTCTTTTATATCTGGAATCAAAATTTATGCAATTTTTTCCAAAGAACTTCAGAATATAATCCAAAGAACCAAATAAAAAATGTTCTCACTGCTTGTCACATTTTGTACCCCTCAAATTATAAATGAGAATGAACTTAATAGGGCATATCAGAGTTTACCAAACCCACCATTTTTTAATGGCGTGTTTCAACCCAAAACTGCCATTAAAAATAAAAAAAACACCTATTTCACATCAGAAGTTTCAGATTTACCTGAAAATAAATGGTTTTTTTCAGATCAAGTATTTAAAGGCTTTCACCACCTCAACCACAAATCAGTCCAAGTCATATGCCCCTTGTTTCCAACCTCACCTCCTTCTACCTCAAAGCTCATTGGATTATTCCTCCAAAATCATTGGAAAAACCTGATTCATCACTCTCATCAATTGTTTATCTCATCACTTCATCACTCTCATCAATTTAACCCTCTGATCACTTATCACTCTCATCACTTATTGCTCTAATCACTTCATCACTCTCATCACTTATTGCTCTCATCACTTCATCACTCTCATCACTTATTTCTCTCATCAATGATTGCTCTTATCAATTATTTCTCTCATTTATTTCTCTTATAAATTATTTCTCTCATCAATTCATAACTCTAATTACTTTATTGATCTCATTGCTTTTTCAATTCATCCCTTCATCCCTCTTTCTCTTCTGAAATGGCCTCTCAGCAACCCTCCCCCCGCAATTCCACACAAAAATCCAATGCACCAAAGCAGACATCCCCAACGAACTCTACATCAAAGAATCCTGCCCCATCAGCTTCAAAATTCTCTAGTCAGTGCAAAAGATCTGATCAGATCATCATGGTAAACTGGCTCAAAATCCTTTCCAACTATGATGCTTGCTTTGGATCCAACAATAAAACAAAATTTGGCCAACCTCCATCCTCTAAGGTTAATGGTTATTTCCTGATGGCCAATGAAATAAAGAATAAGACCAGAGGCAGGCTGGCTCTTTCATAAAAAAAGATGAGGTAGAAATTCAACAGCTATCAAGACAAGTACAAAAATGCCCACTCAATGTCAATCTCCACTGGCTTTGGTATCAATGAATCCAATAAAGCCAATGTTATCAAATTGGTGGTTGACAATTTGGACTTGATTTTTCTTTTTTATATTCAAATTGATGGAATATTTGGAAAGAAGGCCAAAATCATCCCCTTAGCTGATTTTGATGCCAAACAATCTGATTCTGTTGATGCTGAGGACTTGGCTGTGGATGCTCATCCTAGCAATGAGGATCCTGATGAAACCTTTTAGTGGCCCCAATCCAATCTGGAGGAGGACATTCTAACACAACCAGCTCCAATAATTTCCACATCAGCATTGATCAACCCTTCAAGCCCTCACTTGGATCCCTCACTTACATCTTTTAATTGTTCCCTTCCTGGGGTGGAAGAAATGGAAAACTTGTCCAATGGGGAGCCAGATATTCCAGTATTGCCATTGCAATCAACATCTTCTCAATTAAAGAAGAAAGTTATTTTCTTTTATGGTAAATACTGACTGATTTAGACTTCAAAAAAACAGGCTCATCCTTTTCTGAATGGCCAAACACTCAATCCGATTGGGCCTCCCACATCACCTTCAAATGAGAGTGAAAATATTCCCACACAAACCTCCTCTGCAAAGGGAAAGCAGAAGGCCTCCAATTCCATCAACATCAACCCCAATAGCCATCAAAAGAGGAGAAACACTTCCAGTTTTTCCAGCTTTGAAGATATCATGGAGAAGCAAGATTCAAGTAAGTGAATTGATGGAATCTCCTTGCTTTTGATATCCAGCTCATTGATATTCCCCTCCAAAAAACAGTGAAATTCAAAATTTAATCTGGAAAAATAGAATTTTAAAAGAAAAGGTGGGATTGTCAACTGGCTATTGATTTTCAAAATCAGAAAGCCAAAAGTTTGGCTCATCAACAAAAATACAATTCTGAGTGCAAATTGAATGAGGCTGAGCAGGAGTTTCAAAAAGAGTAAAAGTAGAAGGGTTGACTGGAACAGGAGAGGGAACAACTGGAAATTGAAAAAAAAGATAGGTTATTGGTAGCCAGTGTTGGGCTCACTGAGGATATGCAGAGGTGAGATCAGGAAGAAGGATAGTTTCAGACACAATCATACCAGAAAGAACAAGATAGAGAGAGAGAAGACGTATGAGATAGAAAACAGAGGACAGACTTACCTGAGGATAGGCAGAGGTGAGATCAGAA
Source organism: Puccinia polysora (assembly GCA_025617555.3). Classification (NCBI taxonomy): domain Eukaryota; kingdom Fungi; phylum Basidiomycota; class Pucciniomycetes; order Pucciniales; family Pucciniaceae; genus Puccinia; species Puccinia polysora. The sequence goes on along the minus strand of CM062636.1, from coordinate 4,506,808 downwards.
AGAAGGATGAGGGAAAAACCTTCAATCTGACTCAACCTCTGTCCTTAGGTAGTTGTGGATGGATAAGTGTCACAGACAGTGTGACATGATCAATGAAGACAACAGATGAGCGCAGGTGACACATAGATGAAGACAAAGGATGTAAATGAAAGGGTGACAGATGGGAGAAGCACAAGTTGACATATGTATCTGATGACAGTGTAAGATGAGGAACTGTTCTGAGAGATAGGAGAAGAGAAAGATGGAAAAGAAAGAAGAATAGAAACAGAAATGAATATGAAGAAAAGGAAAAAACTTAAGTGGCATCAGATAGGAGTACTCCAACACCCCCCCTTGCTGAGCCCATCATACCAAACCAAGGAGAGATTGGTGCTTCTGGAGCAGGACCCTGGAAAGAGGTTTTGTGAGCATGTCAGCTAGCATGCCAGCGGTGGGCACATGGCAAAAATCAAAAAGGGACAGGTTCACGCATTCAAAAATGCAGTGGTGCCTGGCATCAATGTGCTTTGTTCTGGAATGGTGAAGAGGGTTCCTTGCTAGAGCTTCAGCACTGCTGTTGTCAACAAATAGGGTTACCAGCGTAGACCCACAAAGGCAGAGTTTGGATAGCAGGATTAAGAGCCAAAGACCCTCTTTGCATGAGTTGGAAAGGGCTTTGTACTCAGCTTTGGTGCCAGATAGTGAGACGGTGGGTTGTTTTTTGATTTCCATGAGATAGCGCCTAGACCCAGTCAAAAGTTGTAGCCAGAGGTAGATCTTCTATTGAATGCATCCTCAGCACAATTGGAGTCAGTGTATCTGGCAAGGTGCAGGGCTGGACCTCCCAGGAAAAGCCACAAGTGACAAGAGCCCTTGAGATATCAAAGGATCCAAACCACAATGTAGAAGTGATTGAGTGATGGGTCCTGAAGAAACTGAGAGATCTTGTTGACCAAAAAAGCAATATTGGGACGTGTGCATTGGGAAACCCATAGTAGGGAGCCAATGAGCTGGTTGTATTTGGCAGGGCATGCAGGGGAATCTGGCAGACACTTTTTCAGGTGCTTGAAGGAGGCTGATGTAGGCAATCAAACAGTCTTGGAATTAGTGGCCAAAAGGAAACGCTTGCAGACAGACTCAATGTAGTGGGACTGGCTAACAGAGACCATCCCAGACTTATATTTTTGTTGGATGGACAGCAACAGGAATAGATGGAGGTCATCATCTGAACCTACCTTGAACTTAACGCTGACGGCCTTGATAAAACCCTTCACAAAACCAGCTGTCCCTACCACCGCAAGGTCATCAATGTGAGCAGCTACTTCACTGAAAAGGACACCGTTGTCAAGCTTGTAGTAGAGGGAGGGATTGTATGATGACTAAGTTAAACTGAGAGAAATCATTGCATAGCTCAACTCAAGATTTCATTGGCAGGGAGACTGCTTGAGACCGTAGATTGCGCAGGAGACTTTGCAGACCCAGTCAAGGCGGGACAGATCTTCAAAACCCGGGGGCTGAGACATGTAGACTGGCTTGTCCAGATGACCATTCAAAAAGGCAGTTTTGAAATCAACCTGAGGGCCAACCCAACCTTTGTGACCAAGGAGAGACAGAACTAAGCAAAGAATTTACAGGAAAAGAGTTGGAGAAAAAAATTTGGAGAAATAAAGCCCTTGGACTTGAGAGAAACCCATGGCAACAAGTCTTGCCTTGAGCTTCCAAATCAAACTGTCTTCCCAACGCTTCACCTTGAAGACCCATTTTCAGTGAATAAATTTCCTTCCCTTTGGCGGGGGAAACAGCTTCCATGTGCCCAATCCTTGGAAAAAGGACATTTTTTCCTGCATGCAGAGGATCCAGCTGTTTTGGTGGGGAGACCTGAGAAGTTGCTTCCAGTTCTTCAGAGCGGTGAGGTTGTCCTTCACCAAGACAAATTGAGAGAAATGACCAAAACAGGAGGGAGAGGGGCGGCCAGGATTGTCAAACGGGAGGGGTAGTGGCCCAAAGAGCAGGTGGCAGGACAGGAAGGGCTTCTATGCCGGGTACAAGGGGCAGAGGAGGGGAAGAAGCAGGGAGAGGAGAGGATGGGGAAGGAGGAGACAAGGGAGGCAAATCACAGATGCTCAGGGGAGGAATCCAGTTGGAGCCCCACAAATCTATACTTACCAAGCGTTTCTGGGAAGGGGCTATGGGCTGAGGGTTGGCAAGCACAAGAGGGGGAGGAGGAAAATTGGAGGGAGGCTGGATGAGCAAATTGTCCGGTATTGCTGGTGGAGGGGGGGCGGAGGGGATGTTATTGGGAACTGACTGGGGGTTTTGGGTGGTTGGGATAGGCAGTAGTTCAATGGTAGGGGGAGATTGAGGGATGTATTTGATGCTGGCAGGGTGAGCTTTTGGAAAGATAGAATTGTTGAAGATTCAGTCTTGAGACTTAATCACCTTACAAGTCTCAGAGTCAAGGATGCAGTATCCATTACCTTTGGGGAGATAGGACAGAAGTATGCCGCACCTAGCCTTCTTGTTGAGTTTTGAGAAATTTGGCTTTAGAACTTTATACCAGACCATGCATCCAAACAGATGAAGGTAGGAAAGGGGAGTATTGTTGCGGCAAAGGAGCAAGTTGGGTGAGACAAATCCTAGGTGAGTCTTGCAAGGGAAGGAATTGAAAGCAAAAGTAGAATGGCGGAGAGCATCCAACCAGAAAGATTTGGGAAGATTTGAAGATATGAGAGAGGCCCAAATCATGTTGAAAATCTTGCAATTGGAATGCTTGGCCACGCCATTGAGTCAAGGAGAGTGTGGTGTCCCAGGCTCAAGGATTATGCCCTTTGATTCAAGGTAGACTTTCATGGGATTATTGATGTATTATCCTCCGTTATTGGTACAAAAAAAGGTGATCTGAGCTTGATATTGGTTTTCAAATAACGGGATAAAGATTTTTGTGCAGTTTAAGACATTTGATTTGCACTTGATGGGATACGCAAAGAGAGCCTTTGAGTAGTTGTCAATGAAGGTGACAAAATATTTGTAACCTGTTAAAATACGGATGCACTCAGGTAATGTGCATATTATTGTGAAATCCAAATGGGATGCACAAATGGGCCTCCAAGGCCCATTGGACATCACGTGGGCCATGTGGGCCTATGTGGATGTCATTGGTTTTGGGCATTTGTGCACCAAAACACGTTTTCTAGGTCTTTTGGGACACGGGCCTGCCAGGGTGGATTGGCCACCTTAGCCAGATGGGCTTATTTGGGCATAACTGGACCCAAGGTTTATTTTGGACATACTTGGCCAGATGGGCTGGCCCTCCAAAGTACGTATTTTATGGTCTTTTGGCTTTGGCAGCCCATTGGAGCCACCGCCTGTCTGGGGCAGCTTGTTTCCTGCCTGGGCCTGACGGCCTGCGTGGGGACGTTGTACAGGGCAGAGGACTCCATCTGGAGTCCTCCCACCTGCTGTGTGCAAGGCAGTGGCCCCGGTCGCGCCACCTGGCTGGTTGCGGCCGCAAGGGTGGGTTGTGGCCGCGGTGGCTGGCGGCCCCTGCCTTCCTCCCTCCCCTTGCTTGGTTGTGAGGGGGAGGGAGAATGGCTGGTCCTCCCCCTCATCAAGAACCAGCGAGTGGCCAGTTGCATGTGGCAACCAGCCAGGGTGGGGGGGACCCCATCACCCTCCCACCTGTTGGTGGTGGAGGGAACAAGGCAGTGGGGGGGATTTGACCACCCTCCCACCAAGCAAGCGGGGTGCTCTCCCCCCCCTGTTACCAAGGGGGAGGCGCCAAGGGCTGGGGGACCTGATCCCCCTCCAGCCCACTTGTTTTGGATGGTCTTCCTGGGGCAAATCATGTCCCAGGCAACCAGAGGAGGATTTGACCACCCCTGCTGGTCACCTAGGTAGAAAAGAGGGGGGGAGGCATCATGCCCGCCGGTTACATCCCCCCCTTGTGAGCTTGAGAGCAGACCCAGGTGAGTTCTGGGTCCCACTTGGTCCATGCTAGGGGGCCAACGGCTGGTTGAATGAAACAACCAGCCCGGTGTAAGACTCCAAACGGTGCTAGGCCATGGAAGTTCTGTGGAGGGGAAAGGTTCTGTTTAGGCTGCCCTCCTGAGTGTTACAAAAATATTTAAATGTAACCAAGATCAAAGTCCAGAACCTGGTAAATGAGAGACCAAAGAGTAAAGGATAAAGATGATAGTAGTTGGTGGCTGGGAAACAACACTATCTGAGGCAAGATGATGCCGGGGAAAAACTTGAATAGAAGAAGTCAAGGATTGCTCAGAGTTCAACAGGAAAGGCAATTGTAAGTAACAATTCCCACAAGCTAATAGCTCTGGTTGTCAGCAGAAGCTTAGGAAAGATCAACTCAATCCCAAACAACCTCCAGGTTCTCAATGAACCTGCCCAACTCTCCGCAATCAAGCGCTTGAAGGGTACCAGATAACTGTGGGTGGATGCACAAGACAAAGCTAATTGTTTTATGAAGCTCTAGGAGCAAAACAATAACTGATTCAAACAAGAATAACCCAACACTTCTCAAGGGACTCAAGAGTAGCGTGGCGTAATTCAACTTCAAAAGAAATAAAGGGAGGTTTAACACTCCAGGTTTTAAGCTTAATAAAACCTCTTCTGTCAAACATGACTGGTTCTGGAAAGATAATCAAAGGATGATCAGGACCAGTATGGTCGGATAAAGGGATCAGGAGTGGTGTAACACACTCAAGAATTCAATCAGTTGAATTATTCTTCAACCAGCAAGGCTATTGGTTGGTGATAAAGATCAAGGATCAGGATTTGAGTATGGAGGCTCAAAGATCAAGGGGCAATCATGGATATACCTGGAATTCAGTCTCAGATAAAGGGGAATGAGACCCCACAGATGATTTAATTCAGGTTGATAATGATGATAATTCTCTGATAAGATGCCATAAGATCCCCCCCTCCTTACCAAAAGGCAGGGTAGAGCTCTCCTTATATGAGCAGGAGGCCCTGTTAGACTATGTACAAGTGATATTACAGATAGAGCGGATATTTTTTTTTTTTCAGATAAAGATGATCAGAAAAATAGATCATGTGGGCCAGTGGAAATCTGGCCTGCCTGACTGGGGTGGGATCTTTTCTCATCCCTTCACCTCTCTTGCGTCTGTCCGCCAACGGGCGCGCGCAACAACACAAAGATCACCCACCCCTTACCCAAAGGCAGAAGGGGTGGGGAAAAATTGAACCAGACCGCCCACGGATATTTGCGGGCGGTAGATGATGCTTTTACACCCCCACCCAAAGACAGAAGGGGGGTGCAAGTGGAAGTTGATAGGCGTCAGGGGTGTGGTGGTGGTTGTCATGGTTGTGACAGGAGAGGTTGCAAGGGATTGGACCGGAGGAGGCTGAAGGGTTGGTACTATGATTACTGTTGAGAGTGGGAGGAAGGATGTCATTTTTCAAAACTAGATTATTTCCCACGCGTTGAATCAAGTTTGATTGAGACTGGATGGGGTTGTTGGTGGCAGAAGTAGGAAGAGGATGATTGGAGTTACTGATAGTCGTGTGAGTGTAGTCAATGATCAGCTGTCTTCAAGGGTTGTTGGGACTGAACTTGGTTGGACAGCCAAGGCCGTGGGGGTGAAGTGAGAGGGAGGAGCCCTTGGAGGCCCTTATGAGCTGGAATCCCAAGGTTTGATGGGAGGATGGAGCCGGGGTAGAGGTAGTTGTCACGCTGGTGGGATGAGATGATGGATCAGATGGTGGGAGGAGGGAGAGATGGGAGAGATTGGATAGGATTGTCAAACTGGGTTGAGGGTTGTGGGAGGAGCAAAGACTATTGAGGGATAGAGTCTCCCAGGTCTCACTACCCAATAGACTGCCGGCCTTGGAGGAGGAGCCAAAAGGAGGACAAGAGCAGAACCTTGAATTGTCTTTGGCCATACAACCAAAGACCTGTTTTTTCTCCAATTGAGCAAGACAAGGGCTGGTGGTTCTAAGGGTGTGATGATGTTGGAGTAGGGAAATCTCGGGCCAAGCGGGTCTTGGCCCGCGCTTTTGGCCAAAAGGAAGGGGGGAACAAAGAGAGAAGGGATCAAACGCAATGCCTAGGTGATGAGACCAAGAGAGGCCTGTCCTAGACCTCCTAGACCACTAAGACAGAGGAATGCTTGGCAGGATGAGGAACTTGGAGGAGTGATACTGATACAAAAAAAAATTCTGATTTTTTTTTTTGAATGAAACCTAAATAAAAGCATCGTAAAAAATTTTGGATTTTTCCGCATCTGGTCCAGGGTGTCCAGATTTGGTCACCACATCTCTCCCCAACTTACAGACTGTCCCTAGTCTGCATCTGAGCTTGATGTCATAAAAAAAAGAAAGGAAAGATGATTGAACACAAGAAATGGCCATTTGATCTTGAGGGTGATTGAAAAAAATATCTTGATCCATCCAAAGAAAATCCTAGAGTTGACTGAAATAAAATGAAGAAGGCGTCCCAGGTGCTCACGTATGTGGCATACAGTAGAGTTTCACAACAAAACGCAGCAGATGACCCTGGTGGTGCACAATTGGGAGGACTTAATTCTGATTGAGGTTGCCTCCACAACAATGAAATTTCTTGACCTGATCAGCAGAGAACCTTCTGGCCATCTGAGTACCATCCAGTTCTTCCAAAACATATGATCCACCTCTGACTTGACGGACCACTTGATAAGGACCATTCCAGCGATTGGAAAAAAGCTTCCCCCACTGAGTTTCCAAGGATCTATTATAAGATAGAACTAGATCACCAGGATTCAAGGGATCCCTGACTCAATTGGAATGCTTATCCTCCAAATACTGGACTGATTTTTCCCCTGACTCCATCATTTTCTGATAAGCTTTGTCACGAACATCTTAACTTTGCTCCAGTTGTTTGGATCTGGCAACCAATAGATCAGTGGTGGAAGAAACCTTTTCCCAAGAGATACCTAAGAAAGATTCCAATTCCAGATCCAGAGGAAGGACAGACCTTTGAAAAAAGAGGATTTTGTAAGGTGAGTAGCCAGTGGTTTGTTTAGTTGAAATTCAATCAGAGAAGAGGACCAGAGGAAGAAATTTGAAACAATTCTTTCCACTTTCAACCGCCAACTTGAAAAGAGCAGCCTTCAAAGGGGCATGGCCTCTTTCAACCATGCCTTGTCCTTCAGGATAATAAGGAGTGGTCACCCTATGTTGACCAGGAAGCAATTGGATCATTTTGGCCAGTTTGCCACCAAACTCAGAGCCACCATCAGTTGAATAAGATTGAGCCAAGCCATAAAACATTGTCCAAGTCTCATAAAGGAAGGCTGCTACTGATTTGGAGCTGAGTTTCTTAAGAAATTTTGCTTCAACGCATCCAGAAAAATAATCTCTAGCCACAATGAGGTACTTAGCTCCACCGGCCTTAATGTGAACCACATCCATAGCAATCCTTCCAAAGACAGTGGACTCTCCAGTGGGATGAAAAATTTCAGCCGGGCGCCTAAGACCATGTTTCTGACATACTTAACAACTCTTGCACCATTGAGAGACAGATTTCTTCAAAGATGGCCACCAGAATTGTTTGGATATACATCAATAGGTTTTGGTTTCCCCACAATGCCCAAGGCCTTCATGGAGACTTTTGAGGATTGAATCTTGTTTAGAGGGGATAGTGACAACAATAAGAGCACAAGGATTGCCTCTTTTCATAAGCCTAGTACCTTGGACAGAGAAATTGGAGGACTTCCTTTTGAGTGATCAAAAATCTTTAGCAGAGAGATCAGGAGGCCTTTGGAGAGTGGAAAGTTACTGCTCTAATTTTAGCCAGAAACCTTGTTGGAAGCCAGAATAATCTTGGGAGGAAAAGGTGAAGACTGGAAAAATTAAAGGCTCCTCCTCATCAAATTCCACTCCAACATCCAATTCTTCATTTCCAAGGGGCCTTTGAGATAAACCATCAGGCATGGTGAAGGATTTTCCAGGCCCATGAACAATATCAAAAGAGAAAAGTTGGATAAAGGCCACCCAGCAAGTCATAGGAGAATTTGGGAGGCTGGGAGAATTGATCATTTCAATGATGGATTGTGCGTTGACTTGTAACTCAAAGTGTTGACCCCAGAGGACAGTTTGGAGTTTCTTCAACATTTGAGCCACGCCACAGAGTTCCTGTTTTGGTTGGGAGTACCTGGATTCTACATCTGAAAATAACAAGGGTTCATAGAGGGCAGGACGGTCCCAACCATTTTCATCTTCCTGAGTGAGGACAGCCCCAGAAGATTAATAACTAGAATCAACAGCCAGTTTGATCTTGCCAGCTCCAGGTCCATAAGTGATCTTTTTCAAGACTATTTCTTTGCCAACCATCATTTTAAGCAGCTGAAAAGAATGTTCACAATCTTGGGTCCAGATCCACTCAGCATCTTTTCTGGTCAGGCGACGTAGAGGAGCACTGATTTTGGATAGAGATGGGATAAAGGTTCAAAAATAAGTAACAACACCTAGAAAACCCCTGACTTCAGTTGGATTGATGGGAGTAGGCCAAGAGAGGATTTTGTTGACTTTGGATGGAGCCATCCTTCTTCCTTCCTTGCAGACCACATGACCAACAATTTCCAGAGCAGGGACACAGGCAGCCAATTTGGATCCAGAGACAATGAGCCCAGATTCTTTGATTCAAAACAAGATCCTTTCCAAAGTGGTTGCATATTCCCAGATAAATCAACGGATTCCTGGATGCCAGGGTAAGAGCTCATTGTTATAATCAGAAACTGGTCCTTTAATTCTGCCATTGTCAATAAAGATACCAGCATGATCAGGGATTTCATCCTGGAGGATCCAAACCATCTGAGCCTGATAGAGTGCAACCAAGTTGGTGGCACCTTGAGGCAATTGAGTAAGTTGGAAAAAACCAAGGGGAGTATTGAATTTAGTGAGAGGGCAAGAAATTGGATGTAAGGACCATTCTTCATAGCCACCCATAATGTTGCCTAGACCATAGCAAGCTCTCCCAGGAAAGGATTCAACAAATTCTTCAGTAGCAGGGGGAATACCAGAGTCTTTAATAGTAACCTTATTTAGAGGCTGGAGATCGTGAAATATTCTAAGTTTACCGTTACTTTTAAGGAAACAGAAAACAGGACTGGAATAGCTAGAAGTTGAATTTTTGTATAAACTGGTTTGGACTAGTTCCAGGACCAACTTGATGAATTTGTTGACTTTGGCAGCAGGGATTAGGATATTTTTCTTGTGCCAGGGATCATGTTCTACTACAGGAATGATATAAGGCAGACCATAGGATTCTTTCAAGAGACCTCTCTCTTCTTCACAGAAAGAAATAGCTTTTTCCCTAAGATCCAAGACATTTTTGATCAAATAAAACTCATCAGGTAGAAGCCATCCATCTGATCCAAAGTTGAATACTCCCAGACGTTCTTCAGTGACACGACCAGAGGGGATGAATGGACCAGTGAGAGATTGAGGTAAACCACAGTAAGGATCGCGGGATAGAGGAGGACGCCTAAGAGGAGGGTTGAGATTGAGAGGCATTGGTTGGTTGACTGGTTGGATTTTCCTGGCAACTGCTTTATATTTGGAGGCGAAAGAGAGCGGTTCTTGTTTTTTGCCAAGAGTTGACCAGAGAGATCTGACTACAAGGATTGAGACAAAGTTCTAACACCTTCCAAGTTTGATGTTCCGCAATGTTTTCAAAAGGTGCCTTTTCCATAAAAGAAGTCCCAGGGGATAATGAATTGCTCACATGTGTGGCACAAGGTAGGGTTTCAAAAATGATAGTAGTAGGATACCCTGGTGGTGCACAATTGGGAGGATATACTTCTACCCCAATTTGCCTCCACTGAAGCCCATAATCTTCCATACCAAAGCCACCAAAAATAGGATCAAGACCGGGATTTAGTTTAGACTCATTGCGGAGATTTGAACCGGAACTGAGAGAAAATTGATTAGGAATAAGAGTACAAGGAAAAGAAGAAACAACAGATGAAGAAGAAATATTTTTGGATTTTTCCATTTTGATTTGTTTTTGATTTTTGATATGTTTGAGATCAGAAGAAAATGTTGAAAAGAAAGAGAAATAAGCCTCTGGGATGAGAGTTGACCCTTGAGTTGAAGTTTGAGGCTGAAAAGAAATACAACTATTAGTAGGATCAACTACTCCCATAAAAAATGAGAGGAACTATAATTATCCTTCTTCTTTCCTTTTAGAGATGACTTAGGAAAATGACCAGGGAAATCTCTTTCCCAGCGACCAGAATCCAAAGAACAAAGAGGAACCTCAATCTTTCTACCATCAGAATCAGGGAGGAGGATTCTCTCCCCAACTTGATTGGAAAACATAAGAGTTTCTCCAAAATCAATTAAGAAAGGTTGACCCAAGATCATAGGTCCATCCGAGTGTGTGATCCAGAAACAACAAGTTCCAACAATGTTTTGGACAATCCGGACTGGAATGTCTTCAACAATTCTAACCAATTTGCAAGACTGGTTTCCTATTCCATACACTGAAGAGGTGAAGCTGACCCTAGGGCTGAGTTTAAGTTTGCAGGCCATAGCATCTGAGATCAAGTTGAGCTGAGAGCCAGAATCAACAAGGAGTGAGACCGTTTTTGCTGATTCACCAAGATAGCAGGGAAGAAAACCAAGAGGACAAGAGTAAAGACTAGAATCAGAAGAGGGATCTGATCCACCAGAATCCTCCATCAAAGTTCCAGAGGAGACCATGAGTTCTTCAGGACCAATTTCCACATGTTGACAAAAAACCCATTTCTTCATTCCTTCAGCAACAGATGGAGAGATGAACAGGAGTTCAGCCACAGATAGATAAGGAATTTTAAGATCAGAAATTTTCTTTAATACCCCTTCCACAGAATTGAGGTGATCTTTGGAAATTCCCCTCTCAAACCAAACTTTGGGCTTGGTGGAGGGAGGAAGATCGGGTGAAGCAGGAACAGGGTCAGGGGATTGAGGAGGTTTAATAAATGAGGGATGAGGATCAGGGTGATCTTGAAACCTTTCCATGAGTGGTTCTTTTTCCACCTCCATGTCTTCTACATCAGAAAAGGGCTCTGGTGAGGATTGTTGTTTGGGTGGTTTTTGGAGGATCAAGGTTGGCAAGGAAGGAGCTTTATGAGGTTTGGTCTCCTCATGTTGCTTCCTAGCTGGATTGGATTGGTAAGTACCAACCAGAGAGGAGGAGGAAATAGCTGGGGGATACCAGGGTTGAAGAGTAACACAAGAAGATTGGAAATCCACAGAAGCCAAGGATGCCTTCATAGGAGGGGGTGGCTGGTAAGAGGCCACCACATGACAAATGGGGCAAGACAAATTGAAGGGGATTAGGGAACCATTAGGAAGGAAAAAGTTATTCCCTTTTTGCTCTACCAATTTCTTGTCTTTGTCCTTCTGGAGTTCAAGACGTTGGCCGGTTCCATGGCCTTCCCTGTGGCAATAATAGCAGACTAGAGTATTTTTAGGAACAGCACTAGAAGGTTTAGGAACAGCAAGAGAGGAGATCTTTTGATCCATTTTGTTCTCAAAGGCTTTGAGAAGTTTAGGGATCTTGTCCATTGTAGCAGTTTCTCGGTTAGGCTGAGGGTTATTGGGCCTGCGATCAGATTACATTTTATTCATAATCCTGTTTGACTCTTTGAAAGAGGGAGCATGGACTGGTTCAGTAGTTTTAGATTTTTCAAAAGTGAGGGCTGTTTGACCTTTCATAACTTTATCCACCACTCCCCTAAGGATAAGAAAAACAGGGAGCTTGAATCAATTATCCCTGGTAGTGATCATGGATCCAGACTTGAACAGTTTGTCCTTGATCATTTCCTGCACTCCAGGAGAAAAAGATTGGAAAAATCGGACTCAAATTTTGTCCACTGTGTTGATGTGATTGTTGCGGACAAGGTAGGATTGGATGGGATCCCAAGATTTCCTAAAAGACTGATAATCAGAAGCTGAAGCCACACCACCATTGGAGATCCGCTGGGAGGCAAGGTTATCTAGATACTGCAAAGTAAATCATGCTACATCTACTTTTCCCCAATAGGCCAACATTGCTTCCTGCAGCAGGGCCCAGTTATGCCATTCAAAACCTTCAAACAACTTGATAATTTCCATAACTTCATCAGAGGAGATGAAAAATTGTAACTGGTAGGCCATATCAAATTTTCTAGCCCCATCCACGAAAGCAGCCATCTCATACAAGTCCAAGAAGCGTTCCACATTTGTCCCATTGAATCCTAAGTTCTTGTTCTGGGGCTTGATCTTAACCATCTTAGGACAAGCAGAAGAGGCGCTGGGAGATTCCATTTTGACAGAGTTTCCTAAAAGATCCAAGGAGCAGATTTCCAAAGTGGCTCACAAATGTGGCAAGAGTAGGGTTTCTTGAAAAACAACAAGTATCTTGCCCAGATGGTGCACAATTGGGAGGACTTGCTTCTAGAACAAGTTGCCTCCACAGATCTACTAGATGATGACAAAAAAAAAGAAAGAGATTGGATTTCAAAGTTGATGATTGTTGTTGGGACTGTAAATACAAAGGTTGCTGGTTTGATCCCGGCCCGGGGGACCAAATGTAAGACTCCAAACGGTGCTAGGCCGTGGCAGTTCTATGGAGGGGAAAGGTGCTGTTTAGGCTGCCCTCCTGAGTGTTACAAAAATATTCAAATGTAACCAAGATCAAAGTCCAGAACGTGGTAAATGAGAGACCAAAGAGTAAAGGATAAAGATGATAGTAGTTGGTAGCTGGGAAACAACACTATCTGAGGCAAGATGATGCCGGGGAAAAACTTGAATAGAAGAAGTCAAGGATTGCTCAGAGTTCAACAGGACAGGCAATTGTAAGTAACAATGCCCACAAGCTAATAGCTCTGGTTGTCAGAAGAAGCTTAGGAAAGATCAACTCAATCCCAAACAACCTCCAGGTTCTCAATGAACCTGCCCAACTCTCCGCAATCAAGCGCTTGAAGGGTACCAGATAACTGTGGGTGGATGCACAAGACAAAGCTAATTGTTTGATGAAGCTCTAGGAGCAAAACAATAACTGATTCAAACAAGAATAAACCAACACTTCTCAAGGGACTCAAGAGTAGCGTGGCGGAATTCAAATTCAAAAGAAATAAAGGGAGGTTTAACACTCCAGGTTTTAAGCTTAATAAAAAATCTTCTTTCAAACGTGACTGGTTCCGGAAAGATAATCAAAGGATGATCAGGACCAGTATGGTTGGATAAAGGGATCAGGGGTGGTTTAACACTCAAGAATTCAATCATTTGAATTATTCTTCAACCAGAAAGGCTATTGGTTAGTGATAAAGATCAAGGATCGGGATTTGAGTATGGAGGCTCAAAGATCAAGGGGCAATCATGGATATACCCAGAATTCAGTCTCAGATAAAGGGGAATGAGACCCCACAGATGATTTACTTCAGGATGATAATGATGATAATTCTCTGATAAGATGCCATAAGATCCCCCCCCCCTCCCTACCAAAAGGCAGGGGAGAGCACTCCTTATATGGGCAGGAGGCCCTGTCAGACTATGTACAAGTGATACTACAGATAGAGCGGATTTTTTTTTTTTTTTTTTTTTTTTTTGAATGACACCTAAATAAAAGCATCGTAAAAAATTTTGAATTTTTCTGCATCTGGTCCAGGGTGTCCAGATTTGGTCACCACACCGGTAAGTGAGGTCACAGAGGTAACTGGGCTGGTTGTAAGGGACAACCAGCCAGGGTCTGAACAGCAACAAGGGCTGGTTCAGCCCAGTAAGGGTGGAAACACCAAATTCAACCGGTAAAGACTGGTCATAAGGGTTCAGGGACTAATGCCAAGTGGGCTGAGTAAGTCCAAACCAAGTAGCAAGGCTTGTAGAGCCTGTAGAGCCCATTTGGGGCGGAATTTTTGCCTTTTGCTTGATATTACATGAGCTCCACATGAGCACCATCTTTTGTATTTAAGGAGCTCTTCTCCCTGCTGTTTTCCATTCATTCACCAATTCATTAACATTCACAAGTGTGCCATTGCCTATTCCTCATATTAAGGATCAATCATAAGACATTATTGTCTCAGCATTTCTTTTGCTTTAAGTACTTCTTTTGACTAACCTTGTGGGCCAATAATTCTCACATAACCTTCTTGGGATGTGGTTTCAAAACTGCAGATGTTGGAGTGAATCATCCCTCCTTCTCTAGTGGATCTGTGACTGAGGCAACTATGGAATGGGGTTTGAGTCATTTTTGATTCAATGCAAGTTGGACACTGTTGGACTTCCAAGTCATTGGACGGTTGTGGTGAAATTTTCTGTGTCTTCAGCAGTTTCTTGAGAGATTTCAAATTCAGATGAGAGATTCTGCTATGATAGCCAAAGAGACTGTTGTCAGATGAGTGGGTAACAGCTGTGGAAAGAGAATTTTGACCGCTCACATCCTGTCTGGGGAGATAGTACATATTACCGCTTTGATATCCTGATTGGAGAGGCAAGTTTGTCAGGTTGGTGGTGTTTTTGTCATAAATCTTCCAGCCATCTTTGGAGAATACCACAACAAAACCTGATTTGCAGATGCTTGAGATGGATAGAAGAGGCTTGTTGAGCTTTGGGACAACTTGGGATCAAATTTGGCAGAAGGGGAGGGTGAGTGATCCTTCTGCCATGGAGGTGATGGTTGACCCATTGGCAAGGCAGATGGGAGTGAAGTTGGATTTTCTATTGGAAACCTGATATTCTTTGGGGTTCATTGAAACAGAAAATCCAGATTCAAGGTTGAAATCTTGCTTCAAGTTAGAGGTTGAGTGCGTGAGGTTGCAGGTGATCAAACCAGCATGGAAGATTATCTGTGAATTGGAAAATTCATCCAAATCTTCTCCTTCTGAGTTGTTTCCAACCATAGCCTTGTTTGCATTCACTTTTGAGGCTTTGGATTTTCCTCCTCTGTTGTTTTTCCATTTCTGATTATTTCTTTTGGACGTTTGATTATTTTGAATACTTTGGTTATCTGGAAAAGGAATGCCCTTTGGTTTTAAATTTGGTGCAGTAATACACTTGGATGTACCCATTTGGATATTGAATAGATTTTTCTTTCTTCTTCAACAATGGTTTTGATGCAAACTTTGTGTTGACAGAATGTACTGCTTTGTCTTCAATTCAAGTTTTTCTTTGTAAATCTTCTTGCTTCAAAGCCATTATTATTTTGGGCAACAGAACAGATTCTTTTTTCATCATACTCAAAACGCACCCAAGCCAATTGTTGGGTAGAGAGAGTAGAATTGCTGTTGATTTAAGATCATCAGCGGTCAAAGGGCTTTCCAGAGTGATAAGAGATCCAAGATTCTCACCATATGAGACTATTTTGGATAGGTGGGTATGAATGTCCTTGTTGTTCAATTTTGTGAGGAGTAGTTTCCTGAGCCAGTACATTCTTCCTCCCAAGGAATTGTCTTGATGGGCTTCCTCCAGAGCATTCCACATTCCTAGAGCGCTTTCTTCATGTTTTCAAATGTATTGAAAGTGAGCAGGAAGAATTGATCTTGAGATGACGGAACAAATGGCTAGATTATCTCTTGATAGTGTTTCTGGATTTGTTTTAATTGGTTTGCTGTTGAGTAGGTAGCTGACTCCCAAAGCTCTGTAGTGAATCCAAAGAATCATGGCCCAGTCAAGATAGTTTGATTTTCATCCCTGTGACTTCAGCGGCATAATGGATGGTGTTTTACAAACCAGGTGAGAAGATTGAGGTTCCTCCATTGTGGTTAAGTAAAGAAAATAGGTTGAGTGTTTATTGATGCAAGATTGAGTTTGATCCTTCTAAGATTGGGTGAATTGCAGCTAGTGATGCTCTGGGCTCATAACCTGTTGGGCTCACTGAGGATACAAAGAGGTGAGATCAGAAAGAAGGATAGTTTCAGACACAATCATACCAGAAAGAACAAGATAGAGAGAAAGAAGACATATGAGATAGAAAACAGAGGACAGACTTACCTGAGGATATGCAGAGGTGAGATCAGAAAGAAGGATGAGGGAAAAACCTTCAATCTGACTCAACCTCTGTCCTCAGGTAGTAGTGGATGGATAAGTGTCACAGACAGTGTGACATGATCCATGAAGACAACAGATGAGGGCGGGTGACAAATAGACAAAGACAAAGGATGTAAATGAAAGAGTGACAGATGGGAGAAGCACAAGTTGATATATGTATCTGATGACGGTGTAAGATGAGGAACTGTTCTGAGAGATAGGAGAATAGAAAGATGGAAAAGAAAGGAGAATAGAAACAGAAATGAATATGAAGAAAAGGAAACAACTTCAGTGGCATCAGATAGGAGTACTCCAACAGCCAGCGCATGTATTGGTAGCAATAAAACAGTTGGGGAAATACAGCAGATTAATTTATTTCTGGGATTTTAAATCTATTTAATTTAATAAAAAATTTAAAAATGAAAACAAAAAAAATATTTTTGGTTACAAAGAAATTTGAGACTATTTTTAACCCCACAAATGAACAAATGTTTTTTATTTTTATTTTAATTTTTATTTATATTTTTTCCCCTAGAGTATATTTTGCCACTGTTAAATTCCTTGGAAGTGTTCCTAGTGTTTTTTTTTTGCATAGACATTGCCATTATGATATGGGTGGAAGTGTTCACAGCAGGAAATTTGCGGTGCATGTACTTATTTGCTGCCCAAACCATTTTTAAAATACCTTTTTTTTGAACTCAATGCCAAAACCCAAGTCAGGAAAACAAGATTGCCCATCAGATAATTGATATTTTTCCTCATTTTTGATAATTTTTCCATTCAATTTTTTGGTTTGAACCACCATTAAAAAGAAATAGGAGGAGATGTTGCCTTTGTCAATGTGGGGAGAATTGTAGAAGCAATTGGATGTGAAAGTAATATGTGGAGAACAGTAAAAAGGATTGAGGCAGCATCAAATTACAAAGAAGAGAAGGAGGGGATGTGTTTTTCCTTCATTGTTTGATGGTTTGATTCAAATGCCATTCTGGCTAATTTTTGGAACATTTGGCTCAAAATTTGAGAGAATTTGTAAGACCTAACATTCAAAAAACAAAACTCTTGAGGGGAATATTGAACAGCAGATTTATTCAAATATTTTCCAAATAGGTCAGAAGGGTGACATTTTTCCACCCCAATATCTTGAGGGACCAACAGCATTGACACATTTCTTGGATTGTTGAAGGAAATTAATGACAGAGTTGATTTCCTCCTTGCCTTTATCAAAGAGTTTATTCAAAGAGAAAAATTTGATTTTTGAAACCAGAGAATGGCAATTGAAGCGGTCAAGAACAGCCACTTTTCCAGAGCTGAAGAAATTTAATTTTTCAATCTTCTTTTTAGCTTTTCCAAGATCTTCAGGGGAGGGTTTTTGAGTGTTCTTTTTTTCCAGCAGTAACAGCAGGGTAAAAATCCAAAGGTTGCAGTTTTTGTCTAGACCAGACAAACCTTTTGTTAAAACCTTCTTCAGCCACTTCCAAAGAGATTGTGGAATCTCTCATTTGAGCCCTCTTTTTCCAAATATCCCTCTGCTTGAAACCTCTCTTTATGTTTTTCAAACCATCTCCTTCCATCTTATTAACTTCCAGGCACCTACTGCACTTGGGGTGAGGATAAAAAAGGGATTCAATTTTTTTTTAAAACTTTTGAGCATGGTGGGAGAAGAATGGGCAGGTGAAAAAAAGTCTGGGTGTAAAAATAACAAGGGTTAAAATGGGGGTTGCATTGCATTGAATCAAAAAAAAGTAAAAAAATAAAATAATTAGTCATGTTATAATCAAGGTAGATGATAAAAAAACATAGAAAATAAAACAAAAAATACTGGCCAATTATACTACAAAAAAAATGGGTCAGTACCATTTCTTGAACATCAGTCTCATCAAATTAAGAGGAGGAGGAGGAGGAGGGGGGGGGGGGTGCTGACCTGGGGCAGAGTGCTGAGTAAGGAGGGGGGGGGATTTTCTAAAGGGGCTGGAGGAGGGTGGAGTTCAGAAAGATTGGTAATCAATCAATTGCTAATCAATCAATCAATTAATTAAAAATAAATTGGTCATTGATTGATGATGATTATGAAGAGGAGGAGGAGGGGCAGGGTGCTGAGGAAGGAACAAGTGAGGAGGGGGGGGGGGGTTGTCTAAAGGGGCAGGATGAGGGTGGAGGCCAGAAAGATTGGTAATAAATTGACCAATTGATCACTATTTATCCATTCATTTACAATAGATTGGTCATCAATTGAAAATGAGGAGAAGGGGGGGTGGGGTTCTGAGAGAGGAACAAGCAAGTAGAAGGGGATTGTCTAAAGGAGGAGAAGGAGGGAGGAGGGAGGAGGTCAGCAAGATGGGTAATTGATCAAGATGAGCAAGGAGGAGGAGTGGGAGGGGGGGGGGGGTGCTTACCTGGGGCGGGGTGCTGAGAAAAGAACAAGTGATTGAGGTGGAGGTGGTGGGTGAGGCGGTTTGGTGAGGTGGAGGAAGGAGTGGACCAGTTGGTTTTGTGAGAAGGAGGAAGGAGTGGACCCGTTGGATTGGTGAGGAGGAGGAAGGAGTGGACCAGTTGGTTTGGTGAGGAGGAGGAAGAAGTTGGAAAGTGAGTGAGTGGGGTGAGGTGGGTGGTTTGGTGAGTGGTGAGGTATGAGGTGGAGGTTTTTTTTTTGTCTAAGTACACAAAAAAAAACCCCCAAGTCAGCCTAGGATTCTTGGTTGAAAAAAAAACAAAGTTTCTGTGATCTGATTGTTTATATATTTCAAAACTGAATCTTCCTCATCAAAGTGAGCAGGTGTGAGGGGTAGAATCCACTCTCTCATGGAAGAAGATGAGGGACAAGATGAGACAGGGATGAGTTGAGGAGGATTGGGAATATCTTCTTCAAATATTTTGTCCCATTCATGGTTGATGTTGGCCAGAAGGTTGTGAAGGATTGCAAAACTGATAATCCAGTTGATGAGGATCTTCATGTCTTTGGGATTTTGAAGCTGGTTTTGCATTTCCCTTAAGCTGGCCCACATTCCTTTCAGCACACCTATTGCATGTTCAATCCAAATGCATGATTGAGCAAGATGAAAGTTGAAATTTTTTTTTTTAGATAATTGAAGGAAACATTCCAATAAACCAGAAAAAGATATTTCCTGATAGCATAAGCTGGATTAGCCAGAAGTTATTGATCTTGGTCAAATTAGTTCTGTGGTTTTTGAGAAATCTGCATCCAGTTGAAAACATATGAATTGTGACAAGAACCTGGAAGGCCAGCATGGAAGATATGAACTTCTTGTTGTTATCACAAACAAGTTTTAGTGCCACAGAGTATCTATAAAAATAGAAAATAAAAATATGTTCAGGGGTTTATCAAAGGCTTTGGAAAACCAATGAATCAATTGAATTTTTTCCAACGAAAATAGTGGTTGCCATCTAGCTTGGGTTTTTGACTCAAGGGGATAGTGGTTTGTTCAACAAAACCAATGCAACCAGGAAAGCCTTCAGTCTCCATGAACTGAAATATCTCTTTGCTTTCTTCTTTTTTTGGACAACAAAGGACTGAGCAATGGAAAGATAGGATATCAATAATGACTCTTTTGGTGTTTAAGTCAATGGTTCCATAAATAACTAAGAATAGATCTTCTAATTGATGAATTGCTGCCTCATTTCCATTGATCCCAATCTACAAAGAGAAACTGCCAGTTGGATAGCTGGATTGGGTTGAGGCTTCCAAGAATTTTTCTGGAAGATGTGGTGGTCTTCTATCACCTCTAAAAGTTGAGTGAACTAAGGCAATAAAGTTTTGAACAGTTTCTGGAAGCTTAAGTTGGGGAGGAGATGAAGATTTTGCCTTTCATGCATAGATTTTTGGAGAGTCTGTCTTCATGGAACCATATATTGCTTTTCAAATAGAGAATTCAAAGCTAACCAAGTTGATTCCAAATCAGAGTCTGAATCAGAGTCAAATAATAAAAAAAGTTCAGTCAGATTTTTTGTGTTTTCAACTTGCTTCCAGGAAGTTTGACTGCACATGTTGAGAAAGATGGTGATGTGATGTGGATTGATGAGATGATGATAGGATGTGTGTTAAGCAATGGAGATTCAAAGAAATGGATACTCAAAGAAACAGAGATAAGATTTTTGTGCAGGGATGGAGATGGGATCTGTATGGATTTTCTGAGGTGGAGGTGTGGATGGGTGTTTTGCATGCAATGGATGATAAATGGATGATGATGCATAAATGGAAGATTTTATGTTTGAAATCTTCCATTTCCATGAAAAAAACAATTTTGAAATACACCATTTGGGGGGTATGTTTATTTCAGAAACCTGCCATTAAGAATGGGGGGTTTGGTCAAAAGAAATGGTGGGTTTTTAATGGTGGGTTTGCTAACTCTGATACACCCTAATTCAAAAGAACAGGGTGGTGTCTCTTTAATTATACTTTTTTGATTTTTTTACTGAAAAAAATAATGATTATCTGAAATATTCAAAGCTTCAGATTCACAGGGAATATCTGAAGCTTTCCAAAAATAATTCTTTGGTAATTCCTGAGGCACTATTTGTGTCTCAAAAACCAAACCAAAAAAGTATAGTAATAAACTCCTTTTGGGTTCTGGGACTATTCTTTGAGCCCTTTCACAGGCATAAATTCAATCTGACTGATTCTTTTTTTCCTGGGACCTCAAACCAACTGGGAGCGCTCCAATATCTTTTAAACCACCCCCTTGACCTCTTCCACCCTCCCATCACCCCCCACCACACCATACCACTACCATACCACACAACAAGCAAAAAGGCAACAATTCCAAGTTCTGCCCGCGCTGAAAATATGCATATGCAACACGCGCCCTGTGAGAATCTCCAGTTGTTGTCTCCCAGGACTATTTTTGGCTAGCTTGACTATTTTTGGCTAGTGTGACAATTTTTTGCCACTTTATAATTATCAGCTTGCATGACTATCTTAAGCTTGCGCAAGCCATCCTCCCCTGTCTGGTGGAAATCCTCAGTCAGCTCTTTAGCCTTTCAGATTGTCAATTACAATACACCCAAACCCCAGTCAGGCCTTCAATCATCCACCAAACCACCGTTTTAGTACTCCATTCATAGTTTTCTTCCTTGTTGTATCCAAAATATCCATCCCACATGGAACTCCAAGCCACCATTCAAACCGCTGTAAAGGCTGCCATGGCCCAATCAAGTCCAGAAATCCAAGAAATTCAAGCTAAACTTGCAGCCAAGGATGAAGTGATTACACAGCTTTCTCAGAAGTTCAAAAAACTTGAGGTCAGTGGTGGTAGTAAGTCCAAGCCTTGGAAATCTGCTCCAGTCCAACCTTCATCCAAGATTTTTCCTATTCCCATAAAATATTGAAAACTTTTCAAGGGTTCCAAATTGAAATCCAAGGGCATGGCCCCCTCCCAGGTGCATTCCATTAAAACCATCCCACCATTGGTAAAAATAAACCAATGGAAACCATCAAGTAAAGATAAACCTGGAAGAGACAATATCCAACACTCATCAACACCACCAGCTTCTTCTCCTACTGCCAGTCTTATCCATCAAATTACTATGAAAAATTTACCCAAAATCTTTTTGAAGAAAAGGATGTGTCCAGTATGTTCTACTCACCCTCACCCTTCAAATCTGACTCAAATCTGTGAGGGTGTAGGATTCTTTGTACGTTCATATAAATATCCTCTGGGGCCTTGTTCACAAAAAGGATTTTCATCAAGCCCCCTGTCCTGATACCCTCAAGGAGTTCTAAAATTGGTTCAACTTAGTCACTGAAGTTGAGGATGCCTCCAAAAATGAAACTGCACCTCAGTTGATCATTGTCACTGAAATTGAATCTGTCCATAACATGTGCTCTGGTCAAATTAAAATTGTAAAATTTGTTGTGAAAGTTGTCAGCCTCCTGGATGCCAAGACCCTTGCTATCCTTTAGCTACCAGAGGTGATTTAATAAATAATAAATATATTATTTAATAAATGCAGAAAAAATCCGTAAAATATTTGGATAAAGCTTATTGCAAGGTTAATTGGTTTGGATATAGTTTGATGTTATAAATCAATATAGATAAATTGATTATTAAACATTTTTATAGAGGGGCAACAATTATATTGGGGATCTTTAACACCTCTCTTCAGGGAATTCAGTATGAAAAAATGTAGGCCTGGTTACTTTGGGCCCTCTAGTTTAAAGGATATTTTTCCCAAAGATAATATGTATATAAAATACATGGTGGAGTGGCAGGGCTTTGTAACCAAGCTTCAACGACAGAGAAAGGAGAATAAAACTCACTGGTATATTATAAAATCCTTTGGGTATCTGTTTGGGACATGCACTGATGGGTTAAACCTGTATACTGGGGTTACAAGGTTGTTCAGCAGTTTAAATTGATAAAAGAGGGTTGAGGACAGATATTATTAATCAGAATAAAGCCATAAATCACTTAATTATCTCTTATAAGTATTCGATTACCTTGGCACGGTGTCTGGGTATAAATATAACTGGGTCTCTGGGTATCAATATCCTCTAAAGAGCTCTTTATTTATAGCTTTTGGAGTCCCAATATTGTCCTTCTGAGGGGTATAGGGGCTCAAAGGGACGGACACCAAGGCTAGCAGGGTAACCACTGGTATCCTGTCACGTTTTCTTGGTGCTGTAATATGGGTAGCATCTAATTCCACAGGATATGGGAATTATTCTACTTTATAATTGATGTTTGGACGTGTGAATAACACTAATCTGTCCTTTTTATTTATTATTCAATTAATTATCCTTAGTAAATATTCCCAGTAAGTTAATAATTATTTTAATAGAAATTCCTACGGATATTCTGATGTCAGGTGAGTTCTCATTATTTATTAAATATTTGGATTAAAGTCATGATATTGATTTTACTCCTTATTTTCAAAATTCAGTTGATTTACTAAAATAATTACTTAAAAATGTAAGTCATGGGTATTCATGTAATATTTTTACATCATACGTTTTTCTTAGTATGTCACAAAAATATTGATGTCTAGAAATTCTCATAATAGTATATTAAAGTATTTTAATATATTTTTAGAAGTAGTCATTATCTTATTTTTGACATTTTTGGTACTTTGAATTATATTTAATAAAAAATACGTATAAAGTTTATTTAAGTATTTTTATACAATTTTATGTATTTTTAGACTATCTACTATCCACAGGAACATTTATTACATATGTAGAATGTTCCCATGTAGGTTGTAGCATGTTTACGCGGTACCTAGGTTTCTCGGGCCAACTGTCACTTTGTCAACCCATAGTCCCATGGCTGCGTACTTTTCAGAGGCCCAGGGCTGCGTACACAACTTTGACAGAGTGACAGAGCTGTAGCTCAGCTGCGCGCGGGTGCATTGGCTGCCGCGGCTGCGTGCGGCAATTGTGACAGAACACATTTCCGTCTGTAACTCCTAAAATATACACAACACCTCAATTTTGACTGAATTTTAGGTGTGAAAACTATACTTGACAGTACACGTGAAATATTTAATTGGGAAAAAAGGTCAATAGTGGTGCTGTGGTATTTTGGTCTTTCTTTTCCTTAATTATTTAAAAATGTAAGGAGTTGGATTTCAAGGGTGGGGTCAGTGAGTGACCCTACCTAATTTTGGGTGGAGAATCCATTTTTGCAATAATATCTATGGTTTTCTTTCTCCTTCTTAGTTTAATTTCATTATTATTATTTTTATGTTATTTCTGTTACTTTTGCAGCTTGCTCTGCAATAGTAGCAAGCTTACAAAAGTTGAACAGTTTTCCATTTTATATATTCAAGCCACCCTTGCTTGGCTTGGTATACTTCAATGGGAAACCAACCTGAACAATGCCTCAGATTCATTGTAAAACAAGGCATGCCATTTTTTGGAAATTAAGACAATTTGTCAAGTTGTTGTTCTTTGTGCATAAAAATTTATGAACTGAAATTTTTTCTGCATCAATCAGATTGGGCTTCTTACTCAGGCCTACAATCATTAAATCCAATTTCATCAAGCCAAGAATTTCATTTGCAAGCTAAAAGAGGATGGCAACTATCAAAGGGATCTTGCCAGAAAAGCTGTACAAAAGTTCAGAGGCAGGATGCATAAAATTTATTAATTTCCAAGGCCTGGATGCTTATTTGTTTCATTTTTTCATCTATTTTAAAGTTGATTGGAGTTTTACAAAAGGCTTAATCTACCAAAAAGATAAATCAAGGTCTTATCTGAATAAAAATCCCATAGAAATTATGAGTATTTGGCCAAGAAGAAATGCTACATTGTCAAGACTCTACCCTGGAGATCATAGAACAATACAAAGTTCTTTTGTTGCAATGATTCTAGAATTGAGCAGGAAAACTTGATGAATGGTAAAAGGGATCAAAGTTTCCCTTGATTCACTTCAAGCACCCCCCAAATGTCAATATTCTTGCAACCTCCCAAGAATCTGCTAAAAGATTACTTTGATCCCAATTGGTTCAATGAATTTTTTCCCAACCAAAAGCAAAAACATTCTGATGTATGGAAGGTGCATTTCCTGCCAGATTCTTAGAAATATTTTTTTGGTAAGAAGGATTCCAATGAGGCTTTGTCTGATAAAAAGTTTACCAAGAAGTTTTGGGAAAAGCTTGTGGCACCATATGACCTCTCACATGAGAACAAGGAAGCATCCTTGGAAAATGGGGATGAATCCAGTGACAAAAACAACAACAGCTAGGAAATTGAGGAGATTGATTTGGAAGATAATTCAGGAAATGACTTGGGAGGAAGCCTTTCCAATGAAAGTGACCACCAATTTGTGGATCACAATGAATATAGCAAGGGAAGCAAAGGCTGCCAGTATGATATGCAATATGAGGATCTTGTGAATGAAGAAGAGGAAGATGAAGCTTGCAATAGGCACTATAAAATGATGATTGATGAGGAAGCCAGGGTCTGGTCTTTAAAATGTTTCTTTTTCCTGCTTTTGGTTGTTTTCAATTAATTCAGTGGCCTATACCAAGAAAAAATTGGACACTCTCCTTTCATAAATCTTGCTCACATGAACTGTCTGGGATCTATGTATTGTAATCCAATATTAGAGGATCTTACTGTGTCTGTATGCTTGGAAATGAGTTACTTGAAATTGTTTGGCATTTAACTTATCTGATTGGGAAGTTGGTTCAAGGTGTTTGAAAAATTTATTTCAATGACAAAAATTTCTTGGAAAACATGTGTCTTGGGTAAAAACATGTAAAAATTGAACAGAAAGCCGTTTTATTCAGAGAAATCATCTGTGTCAGAAATGAGTCTTGAAATTAGTTGCAGAAAATTTTAACACATGGCTTTTGAAAAGCTCAACAACTTGAGAAAAGAAAAAAAAAGAAAACAGTGATCATGTAAAATTAACCAGAAAGTAACAATCATTTTGAAAAGGATTCAAGACTACCATGGGGGTTCTGATTTCCATTGACCAGGCAGGGAGATGTTGGTATCCTAAAATGTTGGTCAAGTCATCAGGAAAAAATAGGTTATAAAGGGTCCCAGTGGCTCCCACTGCAATGCAAAGGTCTTCAATAAACCCCAAAAAGCTTTTGTTTGGGTGGATATTTGGGCACTTCAAGGCATTATCCATGGCTTTCACCACCACCCAGGGAATCTTCTCCAATCTATATTCCTCTGTGGTGTACAGTGGGTAGAAAAAAGTTTTGGGACTGTTTGTAAAAGAGACCACACCTGGGTACTTCAAAAAATGTAGATGAAGCCCAGGGAATCTTGATTTTCCTGTTGACCAACCCATCTTCAGGCTCCCACTCCATCTGACCCATTTCCACATTGCCACCAACTCAGTTTTTAGATTTCAATGTTGGACTACTTCATTGACTGAAAAAACAAACATGGTAAGTGATTTTTTTGAAATCTTATTATTCATCTTCATTTCTGATTCATGGGTCCTTTTTTGATATTTAGTCTTCTTTGGGAAATGGTTTGTTTCAGAGGATCAATGGGGTCAATCCCTTGGACAAGAGTAGAATTTTGATGGTCCAAATCAATTTTAGAGCAATTGAAATCAGAACAAATCAAATTTAAACTCAGACCAATATGAAATCAAGCATCTCAAGGAACCTCAAAGCTTAAAAATAGTTCAACAATTGAAAAATATTAAAATCAGATTCCCACAGAGCTTAAATAAGCATTTATAAGCGGTTTCCATGAATTCTGACCTAACTATCTCAACATTATCACCACCATAGCACCAAGGCCATAAAAAATCAACATTGATCAAATTGGTTTGAATGATTTTTATAAACCCTCAAAATTTATTTTTCTTCAATAAAAATCATTACTTTTATCTTCATTCATACCCTCATCAAGAACAAAAAACAATGATGGTAGAGAATTTTTTGATTTTTTTTCCTCTGGCATGTTTTTTGAGAGTTTTGTACTTTATAAGGTTTTTTTCAAATTATAATTTGGTATTTTTTGAAATTTCAATTGTTGCAAAATTAAATTACAGATGCTGAAATACATAATCCCATGAATAAATTTAAGTACATGCCTATTTTTGAACAATATATTTAGATTGGAACACAGGCCTGATAATAAATAGACTGTTTTAGGTCAGTCATTCCCATTATTTCTGTCTACCCACTGTACACTGCCACCACCCAACCAAAGTGCTCTTCACGATTGTAGATATACTTCACACAGTTTTTAGGTGGGGAATTTCCAAAAAAAAATTGATTTCTCAAACAATTGATGTTCAATTGCATACTTGGTGAGAACCATTGATTTTGATGGATGAAGAATGTGTCAATAGTCCCTTACCATTTGTATCAAATTTTGGAAATATTCCAGTAAAGCACCATAGAGCTCAATTCTTATCCCCACCAGTTGCTTTTTTGTAGCAGTAAGTGCTGCTTGATCTCCAGTTGATTCAATCTCAAAATAAATAAAAACTGCCTTGAATTTCTTGGTCTGGAAAAATTTGCACATGATGGTCTCCTCAATTTCACCTTTGCAAAGAATAGAAATCAGCAGTGTGGTAATCATATTAAAACCTAGAAGCTTACCCATTCTCCCATTGGTCTGAATTTATTAAATTAATCCATTAACTATCTCACCATAAAACTCAGACATTGCCATCAGCAGAACCACCTTTTCATTTGTTGAGGTATGTGGAGAATTCAGTGGTGATTAGGGTTGGTCCAAATATCTCTTAAGAGAATTGCTTATGTATCCATATAAAGTTGATAAGCCTCAGAAAACATTTGAGGATCCCAGAAATCCAGATGCTTCCTTTTTCAGAGTAATTGTGCGTACTAAAAGACTTGAAAGGTTTATGAGATGTTAGAAGGCCATTGAGCTTGTGTCCATCTCTTCAGCTGAGCTCAACATGAAGTCAAGAAAAGCCATTGGAAAGTGGAAGGCATAGAGCGCATGCCATTCAATTGCTTTAGGTTTTCTGTGGCCAACACTTCCTAATTTCTTGGGAAGGTGTGAAACACCTTGGGGGACTACAATTTCCTTGACTGCCTTCCAAACATCCAGTAACATTTATTTTCTCCAGGTGGCTTGGGTATCACTGATTTCTGGGTTGGATTCATTTCTAGTGTCTTTGGAATCATTGCTGAAAGAGGTTGGGTCTTGTTTAAATCCCCATTTCTTTCCCCAATGGTGCTTCAGAACACCCTCAAACCAGTTGTGCATTACCCCAAGCGATAAATTCTTGATGGGTTCCCAATATGGAAGTTGTAAAATTATAAGAGTTTGTACCATTAAGTCCCATTTCTCTTGATGAATGCTGCTTGATTATTGAATGACCTGAGTTGCTTCCAATGATGTGAAAAAGCTTGTGATTCCCATGTTGAGCTGAGGAAATGCAGAGTTGAGAATGGAATAGAAGGATGAGATTTCATATAGACCAGTCAGAGAGAAAAAGATTTCAAAGAAAAAATAACTCACCTGAGGAAATGCAGAGTTGAGAATGGAATAGAAGGATGAGGAGAGAAAAGATGCTTCCACCACTCTTGAGCTCTGTCCTCAGGTGAACACAATGACAGCAGTGTCACATTATATGTGACATGGTTAGCGGACATCTGTGAGTTTGGAATGTAGTGCGCGCGTGTGTGATGGTGAAGTAGAAACTGAAAGAGAGGGGATGTGGTGAGAGTGTCACACTAAGATGGAAGACCAGACTGAGAATACATCGGAATATGAAATGAATAAAGAGAGAGAAAAGGTAGAAAAATTGGAGAAGGAAAAAATAAAGAAAGATAGAAAGAGATGGAGAACATAAGAAGAAACTACATGGGATTTATGATGGAAAGGAAGTAATCCCAACACCCCCCCTTGCTAACCACCTGCGGTGAGGCCAAAAAGAATTTGATGAGTTTTGAGGAGAACCCAAGGTAGCGGCTTGGTTAGCATATCCGCAATCATGTGTTTGGTTCCTACATGACCGACTGTGAAAAGACCCCGGGCCACGCATTCTAAAATGAATTGATGCTGCGCGTCAATGTGCTTCGTGCAAGCATGGTGTTTGGTGTTTTTTTCTAAAGCCTTGGCGCCCTTGTTGTCGACATGGAGAGGAACAAGGCTGGAGTCACGGATCCGGAGTTCCACCAGTATGTTTTGCAGCCATAGCCCTTCTTTGCAGCAATCCAAGAGAGCCTTATACTCCGCTTCTGAGCTTGATAGCAAAACCATTGGCTGCTTCTTGGACCTGCAGGAGATAGCGCCGGCACCAAACCAAAAGGTATATCCTGAGACAGAGCAACAATTGTCACAATCCTCAGCCCAGTCCGAGTACCAGTAGCCCGCCAGAGTTAAGTGCGAGCCACCAAGGGTCAGGCGCATATCCTTGGTGGCGAGTAGATATTGAAGAATGCAAAGAGTGGCTTCCCAATGGTCAACGGAGGGATCCTGAAGAAATCGGGAAAGCTTGTTTACCGCAAAAAAAATGTCCAGCCAAGTGCACTGGGAGATCCAGAGAAGAGAGCCAATGAGTTGGTTATACTGAGGGGGGGAAGGCAACACAT
Organism: Puccinia polysora; assembly: GCA_025617555.3. Taxonomy (NCBI): domain Eukaryota; kingdom Fungi; phylum Basidiomycota; class Pucciniomycetes; order Pucciniales; family Pucciniaceae; genus Puccinia; species Puccinia polysora. The sequence continues at coordinate 4,477,822 of CM062636.1, read as the reverse complement.
CAGCCTTACGCTTTACCAAAGACTTGAAATTCAGGCCTGTGGGGGAGGTGACAGAGGTTGGGGACGGTCCAAGAAACGTGAAGGAGACAGCATTGATATAGTGCTCTTGTCCAATAGAAACCGTCCAGGCTTCACGATTATTCTGAATAGAGATGGAAAGGAACAGTGAAAGTTCTTTGTCAGAACCAATTGCAAAGTGCCTACCGACGTTGGCAATGAAGGGGGATACAAAGTCCGGAGTCCCCACAACGGCCAGATCATCCACGTGAGCCGTGACTGCACCTACCAGGACGCCGCCACGGACTTTGAAGTACAGGGAAGGGTCGTAGGAAGACCTGGTGAGACCAAGGGAGAGGAGGGCGGAATTAAGCTCAACGTTCCATTGCCGAGGGGATTGTTTCAGGCTGTAGATTGCCCTTGAGACTTTGCATACCCAGTCCAGGTGAACTGGGTCCGCAAAACCTGGAGGTTGAGACATGTAGATGGGTTCATTGAGGTGACCGTTGAGAAAGGCGGTTTTAAAATTGACCTGACAACCGACCCAATCCTTGTTGCCAAGGAGACTGAGAAGAAGCCGGAGTTTTTCAAGCCTGAGGGTTGGGGCAAAAACCTCGGAGAAATTGAGCCTGCGGACTTGGGTGAAACCCATGGCAACAAGACAAGCTTTGAGTTTGATGATCAACCCGTCAGCCTTGCGCTTCACCCTAAAAACCCACTTGCATTGAAGAATCTTCCGACCCTTTGGAGGAAGTACAAGGACCCAGGTGTTCATGCCTTGCAGAGACAAAATCTCCTCATGAGCAGATAGCATCCACCGGGACCGGTGCAGGTTCTTCATCAACTGCTTCCAGGTCGTTGGAGCCAGGATGTCATCCTTGACCGAGGCGGAGCGAGAAAAGTTACCAAAACAAGATGGAGCACAGGAGGGCCTGGAGGAACGTTGCGGAGCAGGAGGAGATGGACTTGATGGAGGTGAGGGGGAGATTCTAGTGGGTGAAACGGGGGCCGGGGTCTGAGAAAAAAAGCAATCTGGCAGGGGGGGGCGGGAGAGGCTGAGGGAGGAGAGGAGGGAGCGGATGGAGGGGAAAAGGAAAGCGGGGAAGGGACAGAGGACGGGGTGGAAGAGGGAGAAAGGGGAGGGGGGGAAACGGAGCTGTTGGAGGCAGAAGATGACCTCAAGCGCGGAACAGAAGAAGAAGGGAGGAGATGGGCTGTGGGAGAGGAAGAGGTGTTTGGAAGCAGGGGCGGGGTGGAGGAGAGAAGAGGGGAGGCACGAAGGACAGGGGAGAAAAGGTTGGGGTTAGGGAAAGACATAGGATAGGAGGGAGGAAGAGGATTGACAATGGGAGAAGACAAGACCTCTGGCACGGAAGGGAGACTGGAAGCCGGCGACTCGACTGGCCAAGCAAAATCAACAGGAGCGGGTTGAGGAGATGAGATTGCACCGGACTGATGGGAGGGGGGTTATGGAAAAATGGTGTTGTTGAAAATGAAATCCCTGGACTTGATTATTTTGCAACTGCCAAGGTCCAGAAGGCGGTAGCCATTCCCGTCCAAGAGATAAGTGAGAAGGATGGCCGCACGGCCTTTTGGATTGAGTTTGGATTGGTTAGGTTCAGGAACCTTATACCAAACAAGGCAACCAAAAGGGTGAAGATAAGATGGGGAAATACAGTTATGTTGAAGAATTGATTTTGGAGACACAAAACCACGTGGCGTCTTGCAGGGATAGGAATTGAAAGCAAACAGAGAGTGTTGGAGTGCATCAGCCCAGTATGACTTTGGCAGATGGGAGGATGAGAGAGAACATCGTCTCATATTCAGGATGGTTTGGTTGGACCTTTTGGCAACTCCATTCAATTGAGGGGAGTGGGGTGGTCCAGGCTTGTGGCAAACTCATCTGGATGAAAGGAATTCCTGAAGGTTGCTGCTCATCTACTCGCCGCCCTTATCGGTACGCAGGGACAGAACAGAATAATGGAACTGGGTTTTGAAGAACGAGATGAATGATTTGATGGAGGTAGCGGCGTCTGATTTGGACCGTAGGGGGTAGGCAAAGAGCGCTTTTGAGCAGTCATTGATGAAGGTGATGAAGTACTGGAAGCCTTCTCTGGAGTTTACCTTGAAACTGCATAGATCGGAATGTATAATTTTGCCCGGAGCATTAGAGCAATAGCTTAGCCTTGAGTGGAATGGGGTTCTTGACATTTTGGACTGGATGCACGTTTTGCACTGCTGGACGTCTAATTTGTTGTTGGATTTTGGAGTGATCCCGGCTGACTTGAGGAGCTTCTTAAGAGATTTCAGGTTGAGGTGAGAAAAACTAAAATGGTATCCAAAAAGACTGTTGTCAGGGATGTTTGAACAGGTCAAAAGAGCTGATTCCCGATGGCTCACAAATTTACGCGGAAGGTAGTAAAGGTTCCCCTTTCTTTATCCTTGAAGAGTTACCGGGGAATTCTCATCTGGGATTTGAAGTTGACGAATCTCGCAACCCAAGGAGGTGAACAAAACTTGATAACTGGAATTGCAGATACTTGAAATAGACATGAGAGGCTCATGCAGGTTTGGCACCAGAAGGACCTTGATCATGCCGACCGGTAAGGACATGGATCCTTCTTTCTTCGAGGTTATGGATGATCCATTGGCTAATTGAATGGTGGTTGACTTTGGTTTTTGAGAGTTAAGTTGCCAGGCGTGAGGAGTCATGGGGAGTGAACAACCTGAGTCAAGATTGAAATCCGCATTCTCAGGCAAGTTTGTATGAGCAAGGTTACAGGATGCATATCCTGCGTGAATCACAATTTCAGAATCAGAAGAATCGTTGTCCGCATTTTCATAGGTGTTTTGGTCTGTTTTAGTCATGTTGGCTTTATGATTGCTTGAGGTTTCCGGTTTATTTTGGGTTCTCTGCTTGTTTCTTTTTGAGATAGCGAGAGCTTCAAGTACCTTGGGACATCTTGAGAAAGAGTGCCCCTTGGTTTTACAGTTGGTACAATAGTATATTTTTGGTTTGTTTTGCACGTTGTCATCTCGTCAATGTTTTGGTCTGTGATTACTCAACGTGGATTGTTTTGCAAAACTTGCAGCTTGAAAATCTTCGCTTCTTGTCTGTCTTCTCAAGTGTTCCTGTTTGAGAGCGTTAATGAATTTAGATGATGGGACAGATTCTTCATTCACCATGCTTGATACTCATCCTAGCCAATTGTCTGGGTGTGATAGTAGGATGGCGGTAGATTGAAGATCACCGGCCGTAAGAGGATTGTTGGGTGTGATCAGAGAGGCAAGTTTCTCGCTGTACAAGGTGATTTCTGAGAGATGTGCAGTCATCTCTTTATTGTTTAGATTTGTAAGAAGGAGTTTCCTCAACCAGTACATTCGGCCGCTGGAGGAATTGTCTTGGTGGGCGTCTTGTAGGGTGTTCCACATTCCTATGGCACTTTCTTTGTGTTTTTGTATAAACTGAAAATTGGAGGGATTGATCAATATTGATATGACAGAACACACAGCTAGGTTATCTTGGGTCCAGGTTTCTGGGTTAGCCTTGGATGTGTTGTTAGAGAGTAGATATCCTACGCCAGTCGCTTGGAAATGGATTTGTAGAATCATGGACCAGTCGAGATAGTTCAAATCAGATCCAGGAGAGCTGAGAGGGAGGAAAGAGGGCGTTTTGAGCACTGGGTGACCATTATGGCCATCTTCCATGTTTAACAGATGTATCAACACAACTTGTGCCGGATCCTTCTATGACAAGTGGTTTGTTTTGCAGACTGGGTTATGTGGCGACTCTGGGCTCATAACCTGTTGAGCTGAGGAAATGCAGAGTTGAGAATGGAATAGAAGGATGAGATTTCATATAGACCAGTAAGAGAAAAAAAGATTTCAAAGACAAAATAACTCACCTGAGGAAATGCAGAGTTGAGAATGGAATAGAAGGATGAGGAGAGAAATGATCCTTCCACCACTCTCAAGCTCTGTCCTCAGTTGAACACAATGACAGCAGTGTCACATTATATGTGACATGGTTAATGGACATCTGTGAGTTTGGAATGTAGCGCGCATGTGTGTGATGGTGAAGTAGAAACTGACAGAGAGGGGATGTGGTGAGAGTGTCACACTAAGATGGAAGACCAGACTGAGAATACATCAGAATATGAAATGAATAAAGAGAGAGAAAAGGTAGACAAATTGGAGAAGGAAAAAATAAAGAAAGATAGAAAGAGATGGAGAACATAAGAAGAAACTACATGGGATTTATGATGGAAAGGAAGTAATCCCAACATCCCAATAGTTCTGGGCCCAACCAATCTGAATTTTTGCCATTTATTCTTTGGTGCAATGGTACCATGAAAAGAACATTTTTGCCAAGCAAGAATCATGGCCAGCAATTTTGTGTACAGAAACCACATCCCCAATGATTTCCCCAAAATTTCCATATATTGTGGATCCGTGGGGGAAACTTGCAGTTATAAACCTTTTCCCCTCATTCAGAGATAGTACTTTGTCCATTACAGGTTCCAAAAGATGCAAGATTGCTTCAGTTTCAGGTTTGGAGGGGGAAGTTAAAATGGCTGCAAGGTAAAAATTTTTAGTTTTGTGCCTAAGTGTTGGCCGTAAATCAAGACATGTGAGAAGCATAATTCCTATGTAATCTTGCTTTCAAGACATCTTATTTCTGAATGTATTAAACCAATTCACATATAGGCTAGAGGTAAGTTCTAAGTTTTTTTGTGTTCTTCTTGTTGTGGGCTGGGAAAAACCATTCCAGACCTGCAATTGTTGGATATTAATAACAATTTCAGGGTCCTATGAGCTCAGCCAATAACACCATTGAAGTATTTCTTCTTTGACACCGGGTGAGTTAATGAACCACATGAGCCAGTTTTCAAATTTTTGGAGACAGTAGGCCATATGGGGTTTGAATGTTTGAATCACAGAGGATTTGAGTGGATGATTTTGAGAGGAAACTGTTAAGTTAAGGGCCCAAGGTAACCTGATGGGGGATTTGAAAAATTCTTCATCACAATTATTGACTGTTGGGATCTTTCAATACATGCATAATTCTGGGGAACTACCAAAAGAATACAGTGAAAAGCACCTGGGACAGCAGATGTATTGATCCAAATGAGGTGAAAGATGGAGCCTCTTTGCAAATCTTTGGACATCCTTGGGAATTTCATTCTCAAACTTCTCATAATTGGAATTTTCACAACTAGCTTGAATGACTTTCAAGATAAATTTATGAGCAATACCACACTGATATTGGCTGACACCACACACCAGGTTTAGTCAAACAATAAAGTAGGATATCAAGCCTTCCAAAAGAGAAAAAAATAATGAGTTTTGAATAAGTGGGAGTTTCAATGAGAGAAAGAAACAAAAACATGAATTCCCATGGAGATATTTGGGAATCCACTTTATTTCCCTCAATTTCTGTGGGTGCAACTACAGGTTTGCTTGATGATGGTGCTGGTATATTGAGAGATGATTCTGTTACCAGGTGTGCCAGTGTAGTTACACTAGTATTGGCAGACAAGGGAGCTGACCAATTTTTGCATTGGTTGGAGGGATGGACCCAGATTCCACATTGGAGTTTGTTCTATTTGTCATGATACTTGTGATTCAAGCATTTGGCACATGTACAGAGTTCAAGGTCCATCTTGAAGGTGGCAAAGGAGGTTGCAGGCCAGTCAAGGATGGAGTTTTGGACCCAGCTGGTTGGGTGACAACTATCAAGTGACCAACAATAGTCATGGGAGCCAATGACTGCAAATTCTCATGGGGTGTGGGTTTCATATGCATATTTTCAGCATGGGAAAAACTTGGAGTTGTTGTCTGCTTGCGTGTTGTGCTATACCACACCACACCACACCACACCATACCACACCACACAACACCACACTACACCACACTACACCACACCACACCACACCACACCACACCACACCACACCACACCACACCACACCACACCACACCACACCACACCACACCACACCACACCACACCACACCACACCACACCACACCACACCACACCACACCACACCACACCACACCACACCACACCACACCACACCACACCACACCACACCACACCACACCACACCACACCACACCACACCACACCACACCACACCACACCACACCACACCACACCACACCACACCACACCACACCACACCACACCACACCACACCACACCACACCACACCACACCACACCACACCACACCACACCACACCACACCACACCTCACCTCACCACACCTCACCTCACCACACCACACCTCACCACACCACACCTCACCACACCACACCTCACCCCACACCACACCACATCACATACTGTTGAAATTGTTGAAATAATGTACTCTCAGTCCGCGCGCTCCCCTGATTTCCAATCTGAAGGCAGTCATCTAAGTGTACTCCACCTGTCACACGCTACTCCCATGAACCACTGGATCTCACCATCTATCCCGTGATTTGATTCTCTAACATCTACTTCTCCATGACTTCTACTCACTTCCTTCTTGACCCACCTTCATCTGCTCCTCCTATCCTCTTCCTTTGAACTCGAACCTCTTCCATTCACCCCTGTCTTCCTCTCAACTTCAATCCGTTCCTCTCCTTCCTCCTCACCAACCACTCTTCTCATCCAACTCCTACCAAACTCAATCGACTCTCAATATTTACTGAGATCTTCTACATTGCCTTAGTCAAACAACCTCAAACTCACCGGCATCTATTTCAAGTCACTTTCATCTGGTGAGAACTGAACAGCCAGCATGATCATCGACCAATATTGACCTTTATCACTTTTCCTTTTTGTTCAGTCTTCCTATCGTCATAAGCTTCTTCACTTCATCTCCTTAGTGTTCATCCTCCTCTGCTCTCACTTTATTTTGGCTCTACAATATATTACGGCGGTATGCTCCTTCAGTGTTTATTTCTTCATTACTCTTCTTCATCACCTCAATTCTGTGTCTTTCTCTAATGTCTTCTATACTTTTCATTGCTAGTAGGCTGGTTTCAGATTCCAGTAATCAAAGCTATCATTCATTATTTTTCACGATTAACAGTGAAAACGCGCTAACCAATTGTGAAGAACTCAAAACCATCAACTTTTGGAATCTCGTACTCAAGAAACCAGTACGCCTACTGACAAGGTGGACGACGTCAATCCTACCATCCTAAAAACCACCATTGAAGCCATACCCCTACTCAACAAAGATAATTTCACCATCTGGAGAACGAGGATGAACACTCTCCTCAACCTTGCCAAGCTTAAGGACACCATGTCCTCTGACGATCTACAACTCTCACCTGAAGACAACACTATTCTATCATCCATACTGATATCTAAGCTCTCTGGATCGACTCATACGACCATTATCAACTCTACTAACAAAGAAGACGCCAAATTGATCTGGAAGGACATTCTCAAGCACTTTGTCTCCGCTCAACCCGCCAATCGGGCCAGGATCTACAGTCTGTTTGAGAATATTACCTACAATGAAAGTGAAATAAACTCCTTTATACTGGAAGTTAAGTCTGGAATCAATTGGATGCAAGAAATTGGGATTCTTCAGCCGCAGGACGTTCTAGCCTATATGATCCTCAGGAAGCTGCCGGACTCCCTCAAAGTCATCAAACAACAAGTTACACACTCCAAGATCTCATCAGAAATCACGCCAGACGCCGTCTTGGATCACTTGAGGATTCACATGAATGAACAGCGCCTTAGCTTTTCAACCAACGATGCTTCTAACTTAGCCGGGACCACCTCTCTCTTCACCAATCCCTCCAAGAAGTGCAAACCAAAGCAACATAACGTTCTGGCTAACCACCCCAAACATCAATGCTGGATGCTGTATCCACACTTAAGGCCCAAGGGTGATCAGCAACCCCATGCACTTGTTAGCACCCCTTCGTGCTTTCGATCAGACTCACTTCTCTTCATTATCGACTCAGGCTGCTCTGACCACATGACAGCTAACGCATCACTCTTTACTCATCTAGACGGAACCAAAGAAGGAGGGCTGATTAACACCAGCAGTGGACTAGGATCATTGGCTATCAGAGGAGTAGGATTGATCAAACTCAACCACAAAAGTGGATCTTTTTCTCTAGAGAAGGTTTTGTTTGTTCCAAATCTGACAGTAAATTTGCTCTCGATGAGGAAGCTACTATTGGAGGGATTTAATGTCAAGTTCAATCTTGAATCTGTCAATATCACTGCTCCTGACAACTCTTCAATGAAGGGCTTTTATTACAATAACATTCCGTGCCTTAAGTTCTCTCCCATTTCTCCTTGCTCCTTTCTGTCTTCCTCTGAGTACCTCCACAAATCACTGGGTCACGTTAGCTACCACCAATTGAGGCACAAGCTAAGTCTTCCACTCAAGAAGATCTTTGACTGTCAATCTTGTGCTGCAACGAAGATAACCAGAGCCTCTTACAAGACTCGCACCTCCACTGCCGACAGGCCCTTTGCTGAAATGCACTTAGACACAATCGGACCGCTGCCTGTCTCAAGGGTCAGCCATAGATTCATCCTAACCGTAGTGGACTCACATACTTGCTTCTGCTCTGCAATCCCAATTACCAACAAAGATTTGATTCCCTCGGCTCTCATGAATCTTCTTGACTTAGAGGCCAGGCGGTTTGGATATTATCCTCTGGTTCTACACTCAGATCGAGGAACAGAGTTCAAAAATGGTACTATGGAGGCCTTCTGTAAGAAAAATTTGATTACTCAATCCTTCTCAGATCCCTACTCTCCACAACAGAATGGGTTGGCGGAAAGTTTCAACAGAACCATTCTTGAATCACTCAGGACCATTCTACTGGACTTGCAGCTACCAAAAAATCTGTGGCATGAAGTCCTGTCTGCCGTCACCCTCACACTCAATCAGATCCCTATGCACAAAAGCAAGAAGTCACCGTATGAATCTTTCAAAGGTCATTTTCTTCCTCTCTCCTACTTCAAACCCATCGGCAACCCAGTATCTTACCTGCTACCTCCAAAAGATCATGGGTCTAAGCTAATGCCACCTGGAGGACTTGGGAATCTCATTGGGTATACACCGTCCCTCAGATCCTATTGAATCCTTAATCTGACAAACAAAATTATTGATACCAAATCAGTTCAGTTTCTTGATTACAATCCCAAACCTATCATTAACACCTGTGACGACTGGCTAACATCCCAAAAAGAGTCTCCCCAATTAACTGATGAACCTCTTAAAGATCAAATTGAAAGCAAACCTGAAACTCTTATCCCCTCACGCCATACTGATGATAGGGATTTGACTCCTCCTGATCCCAATCCCACGGAATCATCTGATTACTCTCTTTCTGTCGAGGCTAGTGGAAGGACCTTGCGTCCAAGAACAGCTAGAGTCAAACCAGAGAAATACAGCTACCACTCCTCCCTTCTGGACTCCGGTCAGGTCTATCAAGCGAAACTGGTCAAACTCGACAACATTGAGTCTCATGATGTATGGGAAGATTTTCATGGGACACCCGACCACTTCCTCCACACTACCTGGGCCACACGACTCAAACCCGCCACACTATCTTCTGAGGAGAAAATTAAAGCTCGACTTTGCATCCAAGGGTTCTCTCAACTGCCCGATGTCGAATATTCTGAAAATTTTGCTCCCACCGGGAAGTTCTCTTCTCTTCTGCTACTCCTTATTCTCAGTCTGAACAAAAATCTCCCTATTCGGCAATTCGACGTGAAAAGTGCCTTCTTATTTGCTCCTCTAGACGAGACCATCTACATCAAAACACCTAAAGAATCTAAACAAAACTCTCCCTTTCTCAGATTGAAAAAGTTGTTATATGGATTAAAACAGGCCCCAGCTAATTGTTATCAAACCCTTACATCCTGTTTTGAGGAACTAAACTATTGCCAATCGTTGGCTGACGCCTGTGTTTACATCCACAAGGATCGTGACTCGTTCATCTTCTTTCATGTTGATGACCTTATAGTTGTTGGTAGAACTGAAGCCTTCGAGGGATACTTTCTTCATAGATTCCCTAACTCGGCTGCTCACAATCTTGACACTCTCCTGGGAATGGATGTTACTGCCTCTCACGACTCCTTTCAACTCAGCCAACTTGCCTTAATCGATAAGGGTCTCAATCTACTTAAACTTCAAGACTGCAAGCCCGTAGTTACTCCCCTTAATCAACACCTCCATCTTGAACCTGCCACCGAAACCAAGCTTCAGGAGTTTGCCAAACTCAACATCAATTACAAAACCTACACGGGTATCCTTAATTACCTGGCATGTCAAACCAGACCAGACTTGTCCGCCTCTGTTTCCTTACTCTCTTGTTTCAATCATGCTCCCGGCATAAATCACTGGAAAGAAGTGATTCACTGTTGGAAGTTCCTAAAAGGCACTCGCTCTCTTTGTATTACGCTCAAGCCAGATTCAACTAGGCATCCTTCGATCAAATTCTTCATGGATGCAACCTGGGCGGATGATCCAGCAACTTGCATCTCTCAAAGTGGGAACATTGCTTTTTGGTTAGGTTGTCTGATCTCTTGGAACAGTAAGAAGCAACGCAATATTACTATGTCCTCCACAGAATCTGAACTATCATTGCTTTCAGATGGAGTTCAAGAAAATCTATGGTTATCCCATATCATCTCAGAACTTTGGAACTCTCCACCTTCTCCTTCCGTCTTCCACATTGACAATAAGGGCTTATTAGAAAAATTAAAAAACTTTGGATCAAATTCAAAAACCAAGCACATTGATATAAAGATAAAGTATCTTTGAGACCTATACTCATCCAATCAAATCTCCGTCAAACTCATCTCTTCCTCCAACATGATTGCCGACTCACTCACCAAATCAAGCTCCTCTCAATCTCTCCAACTATTGACCAACAAGTGCTTCTCAGTCCATTTCTCACCAGATGACAAGGAGTGTTGAAATTGTTGAAATAATGTACTCTCAGGCCGCGCGCTCCCCTGATTTCCAATCCGAAGGCAGTCATCTAAGTGTCCTCCACCTGTCACACGCTACTCCCATGAACCACCGGATCTCACCATCTATCCCGTGATTTGATTCTCTAACATCTACTTCTCCATGACTTCTACTCACTTCCTTCTTGACCCACCTTCATCTGCTCCTCCTATCCTCTTCCTTTGACCTCGAACCTCTTCCATTCACCCCTGTCTTCCTCTCAACTTCAATCCGTTCCTCTCCTTCCTCCTCACCAACCACTCTTCTCATCCAACTCCTACCAAACTCAATCGACTCTCAAGATTTACTAAGATCTTCTACATTGCCTTAGTCAAACAACCTCAAACTCACCGGCATCTATTTCAAGTCACTTTCATCTGGTGAGAACTGAACAGCCAGCATGATCATCAACCAATATTGACCTTTATCACTTTTCCTTTTTGTTCAGTCTTCCTATCGTCATAAGCTTCTTCACTTCATCTCCTTAGTTTTCATCCTCCTCTGCTCTCACTTTATTTTGGCTCTACACTATATTACGGCGGTATGCTCCTTCAGTGTTTATTTCTTCATTACTCTTCTTCATCACCTTGATTCTGTGTCTTTCTCTAATGTCTTCTATACTTTTCATTGCTAGTAGGCTGGTTTCAGATTCCAGTAATCAAAGCTATCATTCATTATTTTTTCACATACCACTCATCATCCATCATCAATCCTCAAAAAAAAAAACAACTCAAACCTCAAGATACTTTCAAAAAATGCTTTCCCTCTTATACCAAGTCTCTGAATACCTTTTTCACTAAATTTCTTCTCAATATATTTCTAAAATATCAACTCCTATCTTCACTTCATTTTTTACCAAGAAAATATCTTTTTTCAATGGCTCAAGAAAACATCCACTCAATTCTCAGAACTTCTTCACCAGGCCCATTATCAATTATCTCATCTAATCAAAATAGTGATTCAACTCCTCTTGCTCCTTCTTCATCTACTCAAACTCCTGATTTCACCCCTCTTCCCCCCCTCCTGAGCTATCATATGATAAAAAGGAGGAGCTGGTTGAAGCTATCCAATCATGGGAAAAGTCTCATTGATATGCCATATCTACCAGATTATCCAATTGCAAGAAACATGCCTACACTTATGAATTTGATAAATCTTGAAAATATAAACCCAGAAAAGATACCATCAAGTTAAAAAAAATCAAGAAAGACCAATTTAACTTTCAGACTACCAGGCCATTTTTCCAAAATATTTGGCTACTGAGTGGTAAAGGTTATATTTCCAGACAACAACCATCCACATTCCAATGATCCTTCCACTCATCCCATCCACAGAAGAATCCAAGGGAAGCAACATGAGATGGTTCAAATTTTAACCAAAGCTGGAGTTCCCCCGTTAAAAATTCTCAACTCTCTTATACAAACCTCATCATCTCCTATCCAGACAAATCTCAATATTATTTACAATAAAAGATCCCAAATTCAAAAATATTCCCTTGATGTAAAAACTCCTGTTGAAGCACTCATATTGGAACTCTGGAAATCTTCTTTTTTCTACAAAATGAACTATTTGGATGGTCAAATCACTTCTATACTCATTTCATACCCTGATTCCATGAAACTTCTCAAAACTTTCCCAACTATTATAATGATGGACTGTACATACAAAAAAAAAACAAGTTTGGAATTCCACTTCCTCATATTGTTAGGGTAAACAATTCTTCATGAATTTTCTACATTGCCTTCTGTTTTTTATCTCAAGATAAAAAACAGAAATATGAATGGGCCCTGACTCAACTTCAGGAAATTCTAGAAGATAAAGAATCTAGTGTGATTGCTAAATAAAAGGAAAAAGCAATTATTAGTTCAATTGAAACAGTTTTCCCTTCCTCTCATCATCTTCTCTGTCTCTGGAAAATTTTCAAAAATACTCAAACCCATTGCAGAAAGCACTTCAAATCTGAAGATGAATGGAAGCTGTTTCAGAAAAAATGACATCAGTTTTCAATTCCAAATCTGAATCAAGCTATCAAGAAAACTTTAAAAAACTTTCTGTTGTCTGGAATGAGCCAAATTCCGACTACCTTCTTGAGAACTGGATTCCTCTTAAAATAAAATTTGTCTCCTAATTGGCAAACAAACAATTTCACTTTGGAAACACAAGTACCTCAAGGATAGAATTTATTCACTCCTACATCAAACAGTAAATAAATTCATTTGTTGAATCTTTTTATAATTTATTCCAAAAAATTTGAAATTTAATCACCATCCAAAACCATGAGAGAGCTATTGAAGCCTCTGAGCAAAAATTCAAGAATCTCATTGGTTTACCTCAATGGGTGGATCATTTATCTGGAAAAATCAGCCACCATCCCCTCAAAACAATTTATTCATTTCATAAAGTTCCTGAATGTTCCAACAATTGAAGAAACTGTGATTACTCTTCTTACATGGGTATAACATGTATTCACAAAGTCAAATTGGCAATCAGAAAGGGTGAAATCTTCCAACTTGAAGATTTTCATCCTCAATGGCATGTAAAACCTCCGACTTCAGTAAGTTTATTTCTTTTTTTTATTTTTAGATTCAACCACAAATTAATAATTTCATGATTTATTTTGATTTTCCTTTCTCCAGTTAACTCTGGAGCCTGAGGCAACTGAAGAATCAGAAAAAAATATAGTTCAAACCAAAGAAAGTAATGAAAAACTATATTTCACTGAAATGTTTGAAGAATTAAGCAAGTCTCCACCTGGAGAACAGCCATATTATCTGGGTGAAAGCAAGAAGCTATACAGTGGAAGATATCAACTTACTCTGATTCAAGAGTCCAATTCCACTCTTTGACCAAAAGTAAGAGGAAGACCCAAAGGAGAAGCCAATAATTTCAAGAAGATCCCTCTGTCCTAAATTATAAGAGATCTATCTGTTTTTGAAAATTTAGAAGAACTCAAGAGGAGAGGAAGGCCAAAGAAGAAATTCATAACAAATTCAAAGGTCAGTCACCATTTCTTGGGGAAAAAAGATATCAACCTTCATAATTAATATTTTTTTCCTATGTGTTCAGTTTTCAAGAAGGTGGAAGGCAATCAAGTTGAAGGGGAAGTGAAGAAAGGAGGAGTAATCAGAGGAAGAGGTAGTTTTATATCTATGATTATTTTTTCTGCAATGGATTTTTTTTTCTGATGAGTCCTTGTCATTTTTTTGACATTGGGTGAATTTCTGACTGAAGAGGAATATTGAGCCCCTGGAAGTGTTGTATTAGCACAAAAAGCAACAACCATGAGTGAGAAAGTGAGGACATTTGATACTTTCTCATTTTTTAATTTTTTCTGATTTTTTTTTGGGTTTTTCCTCTAGGTTTCCTGCACATTATCATATTCTTCTTCTGGAATCTTTGACCAATTCACAATTGAAGAAGTGATTTTTATCTTTAGAACACATTTTTTTTAATAGAAAATTCTGATTTTTGTTTTTAGTTTCATAAAAATTTTATTTACCCCACAACAGCCATTTCACACATATCACAGGTTTAACATATCATAGGGGATGGGAACTGTGGCTTTAAAGCAGCAGCCATTTTTTTGGGGAGGAAAGCAGAAGACTGGATAGGAGTCAGGAACAGAATGGTGAAAGACCTTGATTCAAAACCAATCTTCAAACACCCAAGATTACTGTGTGATATCTGGGGTGAAACTTTCCAAGAAGTATGAAGGCAACTGAAATACCTCTCTGGCCCAGCTCCCATAAATAGGAGGCATCAAAGTTAAAATTTTCAAAAATTCAAATTGCTTATTTCATGAAAAATATCAATTTTTCAAAAAGTATTTTTTTATCAGAAGAAACAATGAACCAATAGGTTTAGCTCAAAAAAATAAAATTTTTAAAAAATAGAATATAAAAGCCTGAAATCAGCCATTTCATTTTTTGAAATTTTTAACTTTGATACGCCCTAATATTTGGATGAAATTTCCATGCCAAGGTTTCCTTCTGGCTGATTATCTGTGTAGCAGCAAAGGTGAGCAATGGTGCGCAGACATAATATTCTGTGAAATAAGGATTGGGGCGTGAGAAAATTAATGCCTGGATAAATAATAAATAACAAATGATAAATAATAAATAATAAATAAGAAATAAGAAATAATAAATAATAAATAATAAATAATAAATAATAAATAATAAATAATAAATAATAAATAATCAATAATAAATAATAAATAATAAATAATAAATAATAAATAATCAATAATCAATAATCAATAATAAATAATAAATAATAAATAATAAATAATAAATAATAAATAATAAATAATAAATAATAAATAATAAATAATAAATAATAAATAATAAATAATAAATAATAAATAATAAATAATAAATAATAAATAATAAATAATAAATAATAAATAATAAATAATAAATAATAAATAATAAATAATAAATAATAAATAATAAATAATAAATAATAAATAATAAATAATAAAATAAATAAATAATAAATAATAAATAATAAATAATAAATAATAAATAATAAATAATAAATAATAAATAATAAATAATAAATAATAAATAATAAATAATAAATAATAAATAATAAATAATAAATAATAAATAATAAATAATAAATAATAAATAATAAATAATAAATAATAAATAATAAATAATAAATAATAAATAATAAATAATAAATAATAAATAATAAATAATAAATAATAAATAATAAATAATAAATAATAAATAATAAATAATAAATAATAAATAATAAATAATAAATAATAAATAATAAATAATAAATAATAAATAATAAATAATAAATAATAAATAATAAATAATAAATAATAAATAATAAATAATAAATAATAAATAATAAATAATAAATAATAAATAATAAATAATAAATAATAAATAATAAATAATAAATAATAAATAATAAATAATAAATAATAAATAATAAATAATAAATAATAAATAATAAATAATAAATAATAAATAATAAATAATAAATAATAAATAGTAAATAGTAAATAATAAATAATAAATAATAAATAATAAATAATAAATAATAAATAATAATAATAAATAATAAATAATAAATAATAAATAATGAATAATGAATAATGAATAATAAATAATAAATAATAAATAATAAATAATAAATAATAAATAATAAATAATAAATAATAAATAATAAATAATAAATAATAAATAATAAATAATAAATAATATATAATAAATAATAAATAATAAATAATAAATAATAAATAATAAATAATAAATAATAAATAATAAATAATAAATAATAAATAATAAATAATAAATAATAAATAATAAATAATAAATAATAAATAATAAATAATAAATAATAAATAATAAATAATAAATAATAAATAATAAATAATAAATAATAAATAATAAATAATAAATAATAAATAATAAATAATAAATAATAAATAATAAATAATAAATAATAAATAATAAATACTAAATAATAAATAACAAATAACAAATAACAAATAATAAATAATAAATAACAAATAATAAATAATAAATAATAAATAATAAATAATAAATAATAAATAATAAATAATAAATAATAAATAATAAATAATAAATAATACATAATAAATAATAAATAATAAATAATAAATAATAAATAATAAATAATAAATAATAAATAATAAATAATAAATAATAAATAATAAATAATAAATAATAAATAATAAATAATAAATAATAAATAATAAATAATAAAT
The DNA here is from genome assembly GCA_025617555.3 of Puccinia polysora. Taxonomy (NCBI): domain Eukaryota; kingdom Fungi; phylum Basidiomycota; class Pucciniomycetes; order Pucciniales; family Pucciniaceae; genus Puccinia; species Puccinia polysora. The sequence goes on along the minus strand of CM062636.1, from coordinate 4,461,085 downwards.
AATAAATAATAAATAATATGGTTGTGTACAGGGGTACAAAAATCAAAAATTCCCATTATGGGGGGTATATGCCCCCCGGGGGTTGCGTGTGTTTAGAATAACAGTTTAGATAGTGTATGGGCCCCCACGCGTTGAGGGGCCCTACACAACTCCCACAGGTTGCATGTGGCCCTACACAACTCCCACAGGTTGTGTGGGGCCCTAAACAACTCCCTTAGGTTGTATGGGGCCCTACACAACTCCCACACAACTGGAGCCGTGAATTTAACATTACCCATAATAAATAATAAATAATAATCAATAATCAATAATTAATAATTAATAAATAATAATCAACAACCAATAAAAATCAATAATCAATAATCACAGAAATCCATTTTAAATTTGCATGTACTTATAAAATGTAAGGTTTGTGCCTGACTTTGTTTTCCAAGTATTGATAAAGCCCATGCAAAAAACCATATTTGGAATTATTTTAATGTACACACTGAAAAAAGAACACCTTCAGTGTAGCAGTGGGATGTAACCCAGGCAAAAGGTTCAGGGTAACAAGGGGATCTAATCAAGGAGAAAACTTTTAGTGTAGCAGGGGAAGGTAAAAAAGGAGAAAAACTGCATTGTAACACATTTATGAGTGCAGAAAATCCTTAATCAAGGATCTGCACAAATTGTAACAGAGTATAATGTCAAGAACCAATTTGGGTGTACGTTTTGCAACATAAACAGCACCTCTTGTTGCATTTCCTCATGTTACCACACCAAAATTAATTTTTGATATCCTTGATTCCTCTGCATTAAACAACCACAATATTTCTTTTAACAATTCACATAGGAGAGCCTCTCCACTTCCTCATGGTGTTCAAAAATCAATAAAATCACTCAAATCCTCAGGAAACTTCACAATTCCCATTACCATCACTTTAAAAATCCAATCACATATAATCACCTTGATCTTAGTCATTAAATATCTCAAAACCCCAAAATCAGAGCTGGGATACAGATTGATAAAAATCCAGAAAATACTCTGTTTCCAACCATCATCAACATATAAGATTTAATTCTTTGATACAGAATCAGAACACGTATTCTCAGTAGTTGTACCCATATCAACACTCAAATGATGAAACTGTTACATATAATATCAATATATGGTAAAATGGGTATCCAACTAAAAACAAAAGGAGATTATGAATGAAATATTGAAGAATGGATTATTTGGATTGAAAATGGGAAGAACTTGTTTCATAGAGCTTCAGGAGAGAGATATGTCTCATGCTCACATATTAGTAAGCCTTCACTACAATCACCAACCTAGATCATCTGAAGAAATTTAAATGGTTTTTTGTGCATAGATACCTGATCAATTCATGCGCATAGAACAAAATATTTTTCAAGCAGTTAAAATATACATCATACATGGTGCATCTTCTATTTTTAATGTGGAATCAAATTCAATGGATAATGGCAGATGTAGGAAGAAACACCCCAAATTATTCTGTTTTAAAACAATTGCCACTGAAAACAGTTATTCAAAATATAAAAGAAACAAGAATGGAACTTCCATTTACCTGAGGAGGAATCATAAAAACTTTTTAATTGATGATTTCTGTGGGGTTCCTTGAGATCCTTAACTTTTGGCAAAGTACCAATGCCACATAAATGATAAGATATTTGCAAGTATCTCAGCTTTTAAACACCTCTAAAAATAAATCTATGAGGGCCATAATTTTTTCACCGTTTATTTTGGTACATATTAGGACTAAACAGACAATTTTAGAGATTAAAGATGGGTAGTTAATCCAGAGGAATGTTGTAAAAGTTTTTCATTCAAATCCCCTTCTGTTTTGTCTTCTTTTTCAAGCCTGGATATCCATCTTCCTGGAGAGAAACATTTTTTCTTGAACCAGATGAGTCCCTGTATTAAGTTCTTCAAATATAACCATGATGAAAAATTATGCTGGCACAATATTTCAAAATAAATGCAATTGATGGTTTTACAAGTAAAATCAAATCTTCAGAATTCCCACAATAATTCAAATTCAATTCACTCAGAAATGAATGCAGGCACTTTCAGAGTGGTTATTCAATTGGGATAACTTACACAGTTCATCCGTTATATTAAGAAAGTTGGTTTCTCAGATTCTTTTTTAATAATTATTTTGGTGCTACTTCATTTAATAACACAAAGCAATTCAATGTTATTTCTTATGCAACTTTCACAGAAGCATATTTGACCAAGTACTCAATCAAGGATGATTTTCATTTAGAAAAAAAAATTCAAGAAGCTTAAGAGCATATTTTCCCTTTTCAAATAAGAAGTTTTTTTGGAATGCTGTTAGCACTTTTTCAGCCAGAAAAAACTCCTATTGATTTCTTTCTTCAATTCAATTTTGGAAGATTCAATTAATTTGGGGATCACAGAGCAAAGGGTTCTCACAGATGAAATATTAAAATAAATAACCTTAATTGTTTTTCAAAAATTTAGAACAAATATTGAATAAGTCTTTTATAATTTTTCAAGATTTTCTCAAATAGTGGAGATTCTAAGAATAAACAGAAAATTTATTCTTGCAGAAGAACAAAATTCTGATATAAATGAACCATATTTTCAAATATTTATCTTCCTTATAATAGATCAAAGAATATATTTGGCATCATATCAATGCATGCAATTCTTCTCAACACTCTGACTTACTTATGGATGGACCTTGTGCATCTGGAAAAACATTTTTGCATAAATGCTTGCTGTATTCTATCAGATAAACATTTAGAATAGCCATGGTATGTTCTGGAAGTTTCATAGCTTCCATGAATCTCCCAATGGAAGAAATACTAATCTCACCATTGAAACTTCCTTGAAAAACTCTGATTCATGAATATAAAAAAATTCTCAAAAGGCTGGAGCTCTGAAAGGAGCCTCTTTGATAATATGGCATGAATCAAATATATCTCATTGGAACTCTGTTGATTTTGTTGACAGACTAATTCAAGATCCAACGGATTTTAATTTAAATTTTTGAGGAAATTTAATGGGTCTTGGTGGTGATTTTAGGAAAAATTTGCCTGTTGTTAAAAAAGGTAAACATCCTCACAAAGGTGATGCAATTTTGGTAAATCCCACATTCTGGTGGTATTTTCAGATTTTTTACCTCACTTAAAATATGTGTTTTGCAGGTGATCCTGATTATCAAAATTGTTTAATTGATGTTGGCAATTGTCTCAATTTTCTGAAAGGTTCAAATAGAATAATTCTTCTTCAACACATGGTTATACATAAAAATAATGAAGATAATTCTTCATAAATATTAATGAGTATTAAATTCACAAAATTAAAAAACCACTATCTTCATGGAAGTTAACTCATTTTTTGTGTTATTCTATTTTTCAAGAATATCTCAGCATAAAATATAAATTTATTACTGCTGAATTCACTGCCTGGGGATGAGGAAAATATTATCATGAATATTTACTCAATACATGATTCTGTTGAGGATGTCACTCAATATCTGCACCAAAAAAAGTTCCTCAATTCATTATTTCTTTTAAACTTTTAACCTTGTATCCTAAAACTGAAATTGGGGCACCCATATAATCATGTTGAGGAATGTGGACCTAAAGTTTTTCTTTGAAACAAAACTTGATATATTGTTTTCAGTTTGGGAACAGAGATGATATTATCCAAGATAGCTAAATGTGATTTATTTAATAGGAAAAGTGGTGTCTATTTTACACATAAGCTTGATTTCTAACCAAGATGAAAATTCTTTAGCTTTAAAAATTACTTGAAAACAGTTCCCAGTAAATTTTTCATTCTCATTGAAAACTAAAAAATTAAAAGGACACCCAATTTCAAATGTTGGTATCCATTTTAAAGATCCATTTTTCACCCATGGGAAGTTATAATTTGAAGTTTCAAGGTTTAGATCCAGAAATTTTACAAGGTTAGTGGTAAAAACCCCCCCAAAAAAATCATTTGAAACTGAAAACATTTTTTACCATGAGGTTTTAAATTCCATCCATCATAAAAATAACATACTGAGATCTCCATCATGCACATTTTTTTATTCAATCCATTTCCCAAATTTGGGGGCAATACACTAGTACTGAGCAATAAGTAATCTATAAATATAAAATTTTTTCTTATTTGAGGGTTGGAAAATACCAATGTTGAAATCCTTGGGAAATTAATTCAGTAGATTGTGTTGGTTTTTCTTAAACCATCATTGTTCTCTGCAATGTTGGAGTTTCCCTCTGGAAACTCTGAAACAGTTGATTGGCCCTACCCTGCAGGTACATGCTTACACTCTGTATGGCGGAATTTTTACTTTTGAGTCTGTTCATGCCTTTCCAGACACATTCAAATACATACCATGCCATAAAACTCCTACATTTTAGCAAATGTATGTGTATCAACACCACACTGCAGTATATTTCAGAGAGAAGAGAACACCATGGTGGTACATGTAAGAGAAAAGAGGCATAAAACATGTAACAGAGAACATTGAACTCTGATGAAATATAATACATGCTTGGTTGAAAATTTTTCATCCTTCTTCAAATTTTAAATTTAACATATAAACTATCTGCTATTCAAATTTTACATACTCCCACCTCAAATCAGAAAGCAAAGATTCCAATTTATCATTACTAATTTTACATTTAAAAAATAAATGAGTCAATTCCTAAGTTCATCAAACACAAGGAGTTGCTCACTCTCATCATTTGTGATTCCAAAGGAACCCCATAATTCAAATTATTCTCATTACCATTGCCTGAAAAACACAAGATCCTATTATGATTAACCTACAAATAACCATCAAAAAAGGAGAAGAAGTTCCTCCCCACACCATCACAGGTCAACAAAATCTCATTACCCAGCCCCCATCCCACATATAAACATACCTCATCATTCTTATACATTCCTAAGCCCTGGCCATTAAAATCAATCCCATAACCTTTGAAACATCCCACATCAATCCTATTAGGATGAAAATAAAAATCACTATCAACATAGAAGAAACAGCTCATCCCCATACCATTACAGGTCAACAAGCTCTCATTACCCAGCTCCCCTCCCACATCTCAACATACCTCATCATTCTCATAAACTCCCAGGCCCTGGCCACGAAAATTAATCCAATAAAATTTAAAAAATCCCACATCATTCCCTTTATCAAAATCAGTTCAATAATTATAAAATTTAAAACATTCCCTTCTATTTTGAATATCATCAAGAATACTTTCACACAAATCATGGTGTAAATAGTAAATCCAAGAATGGAAAGGGTTGTGATGTTCCTATTTCTGATCAAACACATCCACATTTTTTGCACTCAGATGATGGCTATTTTTCCAATATTACTATTTCTGTTGAGAAAAATTGCCAATTTTTTCACTCAAATGATGGCTATGGTTCCAAAATTACTATTTATGTTGAAAAAATCCCCAATTTCTATAAAATAACCCTATTTCTGTTGAAACTCATCCCCAATACTTTAACAAAAATTATATCAATTTTGCTTTTGAATAATTTGAAATCAATCAAAATATAAAAATTGACCCATGAGGATGATTATGGTTCCACACAATCTGCTGATCTGTATCTTGAAAGAAATTTGGAAGAACAACCTCAAGATATCATGTTTCAAGGACATCTGATGGAATTCACCACCTTTGGAAACAATCCTATCATTTTTGAGACTGAAGCTGATGAGACAATTCTAAAATAAATCATTGTACTGTAAATCCTGTTTCCTGGGGGTGGCATGAACCACAATAATTCCAGACTTTCATTCTAAGTCCAACATAACTCTGCAGACCTTGCCAAGAAATCATTTTACAAAATTTGAAAATATTCCTATGCTGTATCAATGGACAGGTTTTGGTAACATAGCAAAGAGAAACAAATTATTTTATCCATATATTCAAGAATTCTACTAGGGATCATCATTCCCATGAGCATCAAATGCTCTCCAATTTTGGGCTGATAAACTCCAATTTTGCCTTAACATGAACTGGCATTAACCAAAATACTTACAATTCCCTCAACTGCCAGAAAAGGGGCATATACAATTTTGGGGGTGAATGGGATTATTCATCACAATATTTTGAGTCTTAATCCCATTTGTAGAAATCAACCATAATTCCTCCAATTGTATATATTTTCCAAGGAAAATGAATTTCACAATTGGCACAGATGGGGATAAAATGTGGCACAGGATTTTTTTCTCAGTATTCAAGACATTCTACACCAAAATAATAGTTTGATAGATATTTTTAAAAGAGTTTCCACTGAGTTTGGTCCAAATAAATCCATCAGGCTTGCTAATTCATCTTCAAAAAATATGGATCAAAGAGTTTAAAACCAAATAAAAGGAGAAAAAATATCTGCAACATGGCTGGAAGTTATGGTGTTTCCTATTATTATTTTTTTCTGATCATGAAAGTGAAACTTTTTTTAATAGATTTTTCTTGCGCAAAGGTACTTATCCTTCTCAATTGAACCATAGAAATGTTCTTATAAGGCACTCAGATGGCTCCTTGAGGAGAATTAGTGAACTGAGAAAATTTTATGAACCTCTGCATTATTTTCTTTTTCTTCCTCAAGGTGAATTTGGTTGGTTTCCAAAATTGAAAGAAAACCCAGGAAAGAATAGGTTCCCTGCCATGAATTATTATTCAAATTTTCTTGCATTTTTTCATTCTGATTATTAAATTTTTTACTGGGGTTGTTGACTGTTCCAACAATATTGTTTTTACCAAAACATAAAAGTTGAGACATAAATATTATTCCAAATTTTTTATAATACAAATAATCTCACGATTGAGCAGTTCTATGGTGTTATGGATGGAATAAACCATGTTTTTGAGATGGGTCAGGCAACAGGTAAGTTGGTTTCTCTTCAATTTTTAAAGTGAGAGTTATGTCTAACTTCTACTGATACTTATGCATAACTTGGAATTTCCTAATTCTTAGGTTGTTGTTTGATCCTTCCCCAATTATTTATAGGTTTCCCAAGGAAAATTAAGTCTTGATATTAAGATGCCATGGAAATATTTCAAGATATGGGAAAGCCTAATCTTTTTATAAAAGTGACGTTCAACCAACAGCACAGGATAGGCTATATATTGTAACATGTGTTTTCAAATAAAAATTGAAAAATATCTGTGATTAAATATTCAAGGATGGAATCTTTTGAATCAAAATTGGAAAAACTCATGTCATAGAATTCTATAAGAGAGGCCTTCCACATGCTCACATCTTGGTGATCCTGCATCATGACCACAATCCCAGAATATCTGAACACATTGTAATGATTTTTTGTGCAGATATTCCTGATGGAATGAATTGGTCTCATCTTTTTCATGAAGTAAAGATAAAACTGATAAATGGACCATGTTACTATTTTCAGGCTTGAATTCCCTTTCATGGATAATGGTACATGCAGAAACAGATACCCCAAAGCCTTCTGCCCTGAAAACATCATGGGTGAAAAATCTTATCCTATCTATGGGAGACACCAAGATGGAGTTACAATATCACATTCCAACTACAAAGAAAGAACCTTCATTGAAAATTCCTGGTTTGTCCCCTAAAAACCCTATCTCATTGCAAAATAATAATTTTACATGAATGTGGAAGTATATGCAGGTATCACAGATGTCAAGCATCTCCAAAAATATTTTTATAAGGACCATGACTTTGTTGGTCTGGATTTGGGTGAAAACTTGTATGAAATGAAACATTTTAGGGATTCAATATGGTACTTCTGAACCCAAGGTATGCTTCAGAATTTCTTCCTTAAAATTTTCTGCTATCTCAAATGCTTTCATAAAAATGGACATTCACCTACCTGATCAACAACAAGCACCATGAAAAAGTGCCTACACCTGCCTGCAGGTGTAGCACCAGGGATGGTGAGTGAAACCTGTTTTGGATTTGTTGATTTTTTGGAGTCAAACATCAAATTGATTCCTGGATGGTCTCAGAATATTTCTGCACAATATTTATGTAATGCATGAATTGAATTGAAAATTAGTACATAACGGGAAGAATTGGGAATTAGTGTATCTATTCTTAATGTCATTTTTTTAGAACTGTCAAAAGATTTGGTTCAGACCTGTGTTGCATGAAAATTACATTGCATTTTAATCAAGTTTCATAACTACATGTTATCAATTTAATTCTTATTTATAGACTAACTTTTTTTTTTATTTCTCCTTCAAGAATAAATTTAATCCCAGTTGCCATACTAATCTGATTTTTGAAAACAAAAAATGCGGAATTTTATCTTTAAAAAATTTCAAAAAACATGTGATGGATGCCCTCAGATCCATAACCCAAATTTTAAAACAAATCTAATCTATGACGAATAATTATACCTTAAATCAAATTTGCGTTTTTGCTCTTTTCTCTCTTTTTTTTCTTTTTTCTTTTTTTTTTTTTTTGAATTGAGCTTTTCATCAATACATTAAAATTCAATTTTTCATTTCTGTTTTCATTTTGATTTTGATTTTGAATACAAATTTTTATGTTTTTGATTTATCCCTTTTTTATTTCATTTTCATTTTCATCTTTATTTTGATTGTTCCTGCTATTTTTCAATGCTTTTGATTTTGAATTTTTTTTTGATTCTAGCCATTATTTTTTTCACGACCCTTACACTTAAATACACAGATATTTTGAATGCCCCTGATGTTCTTCACACACAGAAATTTCCTTGGAAACAAAAGCATTTCAAGCATTTTTTTTGTGAAATTTATAACACTGCAGCCTTTTATATTAGTATTCAAAGCCCCTGTGAATAATCATTCAGACTTTTCAAATAATTTTGAGACCTTCAAAAATCTATTCATAAACAAAGAAAATAAAAAAAAGAGTCTTGATGCATTTTTGGGACTTTTCCTCTTGCTTCTAATTTAATTTTTATTGGTGCTTTGAAGCCTTGGAATTTTTGAAAATTAATTCAAAATATTCAAAATATCTTCTTGGGAATTGTTTAATGCATTATAGGCTTCTCAAAATTGGATTTAATGTAAAAGGAATTTGAAAGTTGCATCCTTTTTAATAAATTTTTTAACATCATTAATCAAAGTTTCTTTATTTTCAAGTATTTAGAATATCATTATAACATTAAAAATGAAAATTATTTTTGATATAAATTCAAGCTTTTAGCCCATGAAATATTTATCACCATTAAAATAAGTTCAAATACATGAGGTGGTAAATGGGGTGGTCTAAATTTTGAAATCTTGTTTTTGTTAAATATTAATAAAAAATGAGATATATTTAAGTAAAATATTATGAAGGTTCAAGTGAAAATCCTTCAAGGGATCCATCATATACACAGATTGGTATTGGAACTGTTTTTATAATTTTTTCTGTATTTTTTTCTTGGAAATATCAAAACAGAAGGATAAAAAGAAAATACAAGCAGCCCCAGTACCTCAATGATTTTCTGAAACTGGCCAGGGTGTCTTAAAAAATAATTCCTGTTATTTTATGCTTTTTTTTTCTCAATTTATGTTTAAATTATTTTCCTTTTATGTTTTTTGTAGTTCTGAAACTTCTTTCAATCCCATTTTTTTTTCTTTTAATGGTCAATTTTTTCAACAACAATGAAAGTGTTTTTGTATTTTCAAAGTTTATCTTGGTAAGAGTGAAAACTTTTCTTGAATTTTGATGTTGCTCTGGAAACACTAGCTAATCCTCACTACCAACTTTTTTTTTGAAGAATTTTCAAACAGTAAATTTGAGGATACTCACTGCACTGGTGTTTAATCCTATATAGTAGGGCTTGACCAAAAATTTCAGCTGGCAGAACCCAATTTGGTCCAGTGGTATTTGCCCTCCACCTTTTTTGAATTCAAATCACCAGTATATGTAACTCACCCAGACCCAGGAAATTCCCATGTGTGCCTAATGTCATGAGAGTATAAAATACTCATGTATTTCAGAGTAAGGGTCATGAGGAAAATAATGCTGATGATTTTTTTATTTTTTATTTCATTTCATTTAATTTTTTTATTTTTTTGGATTTTTGGATTTGGGTGGAAGACTTAAAGAACCCCTGTTAGAATTTTGATTTTGCTCCTCAAACACAAGCTCATCCTCCCTAAAAACCATGTTTGTGAAACACCATAAAATATTAAATGTTTGATACTCAGTGCACTGGTTTTCACTCCCATATAGTAGGGCAGGACCAAAAATTCAGTGGAAATAACCCAAATATGTTTCAGGGTTTCTTTGGTTTTTTTTGGATTTTTTTCCCTTTTTGTTTGTGTTTTTTTGTAGTTTTTTGTGGTTTTTGTGATATTTTTTGTTATTTTTTATTTGATTTTTTTTTTGAATATGTTTTTTTTTTGATTTTGATTTTGATTTTGATTTTTTTTTATCTCCATTGACATGGTGGACCAATTAGGCTAAGTCATCCACCTCCCCAAAGTCATTTATATCTTTTTTTATTTTTTTCTTTGTTTTGTGTTGAGTTTTGTTTTTTTATTTTCTTTTTTTTCCTCATTTTTGTGAATCCTCTTATTTCCAGAAAAATCAAACAATTAGTCAAAGTTTTCAATAAACCTGAGAGTTGGTTGTGGCAAGAATGACCCCTGTCTGGCTCCCCCTGACCATAAGGGAGGCATGCAGGGAATTTCTGAAGGAAGGCAACTTAGCCCAAGTCATCCACCATGTTGATGGGGAGAAAGAAAAACATTGAAATTAAAATTAAAAAAAACACCATATCAAAAAAAACTAAAAACAAAAACAAAAAAGTCAAAAACAAAATTAAAAATAAAAGGAAATCTCAAGGCTGTCTGGCTTGGTGGACAACTTGGGCTTAGGGAATCTCTTCTGCGGCGGTAAACATCAAATTCAAACCCAATTTACCTCCAAATAACCCAAAAATCACCTTTCCCACGGGTGCCATCCATGGTGTCATTTTACCTTGGGAGTTATATGAGGGTCTTGGGGTGCCACATCTGGCAACCCTCTAGCTCCCATGATATCCTGGAATATCCAATACATCCATATGGAATCCTTGCGAATCCCACAGGATATCTACTCCCCAGAAAATTCCAATTGCCCTCCCACCCCCATTGTCATTTCCATTTGCCACACATATTCCCTCCTCCACCAATTTTTACCTTCCCAAAACCCCTTGCCATTCCCCTCCTCCTTTTTCTGCTCCCTCCCACACCTCTACCATCTCCATGAAATACCTCCTTGTTTGATTATATCTCTAACAGCAACACCACCAAAATTTACAAAATTCTGACTCCTCCCCTCGTCTGGAAAAATGGAAATACTGGATCAATTTCTTTGTGGCCCTGTGGACTTGCCATCATCACCCCCATCTGGTAATCCAAAAATTTAAATGTATCCAATTATCCCTGCATTATTATTAATATGTATGTAATTTTCTTCCTCAGAACCTGGAACGCCATCACCATGTCCTGTCCCCATAGTCAATGATGACAAATGTAATGCCCCCACCAAGAAAGCAAATAATCAAATGGCTTGAGCCCAAAATGATAATGATAGAAAGTACTTGAAGTTTTGGAATTCATGGTGGGAGATATTGCAGGACCCTCTCACTGAAACAGATCAGTTGGTCAATTGGTTTTGGGAGCGTGTTTAACCATCTTGTTCCAAACATATACCCAACCCACCTTGATCATTGACTAGCCTCAAGAGACAATGGGGAATCATTCAACATGCCATCAACAAGTTTGCAAGTTTCATGAGTCAAGTCAACCAGGCCAACTCTAGCGGGACAACTTTTCAGGATCAAATTGTGGCTGCCCTTCAATTGTATACCAAGCTCAATAAGAAGAACTTTCAGCAAATGCAATGCTACAAAATACTTATCAAGTCCCCAAAATCAAACAAATATGTGCACAATTTGGAAAACAACCTGGGATCTCTGCAAACAAAGACATGCTTCAAGTGATTTCAAAACCACCCCCCAAAAACCTTCTTGACCAACTCTTTCTGGAAGCTGGAATGGTGGTGAACCTAAAAGAAAAACTGGCCACAAATCAGCCAAACAACTTTGGAAAAAACCCTCAGAATGCTCATCTGAGAAATCCTCCAAAGGTTTAGTTGGCCAATGGCATGAAGACATGAGTAAGGCCCACCATGATTTGGCTTCCAAAGCAGTTTGTAAGAATGATATCCTTCAATCCCATGGAAAAAATCTTGAGTTGATTGCTCAAGAGCTTATCATGGGGAAGTATCTATCTATCTTGGATCCTGAAACTCAAAAATACTACCAAATTAAAAGGTCCAAGATTCTGAAAATGTTTGACAATCAATACATGAAAAGTACTTCTTCAGGCTCCAAATTGTGATTGATCCCCCAGCCCTTTTACTCTGGTGTCTTGATTGCCTTACTTCTGTTTCCTCCTGCCTTTCCTTTTTTTTCTTTTTCATTCTTTTCCCTCCTCTTCATTCTGTGTTGTAATACTTCCGGTGTGTTGAGGCAGTATGTGTCCAATTATTCAAATTAAAAATGTGCAATGCAGTGACACAAAAGACACTTCAAAAAAAAAGATATTTTCATTGTGATCACACAAACTGACACTTAAAAAAAATTGAGATTCAGTGTGCATTTCCATTAGAAAAAATGACACTCAAAAAAAATGAGATTCAAAGTTTCCATTGCAATTAAATGCAACAAAAATTAAAAAAAATAATAAAAAAGAAATTGCCACAGTGGACCCAAAGGCAATCCAATCTAGAGTGGGGTGGAACTCTACTCTAGATTCCCTTTTACAATCCATAAACAATTGATTGAGTTGCTTCAAAGGGAATGATGAATGTTTTTGTTTTGAATATCCCGATAACTTGTGATGAAATTGCTGAAGTAAATTTTAAATTCCTTGTTCAATGTGATTTTTCCACTTCTCATTTCATATGCAATCTCTTCATCATGTTTGCTTTTGTCCTCCACAATGATGTTGAGGATGACACAGGTCTTCATAATCAAGTGCAGGTTGAGGGGATCCCAACCACATTCTGGCATGGCCACAACTGCAAACAAGGCCTGCAGAAACCCAAAAGCTTGTTCAACATCCTTGAAAGTGGCCTCTTGCATTTGAGCAAAAAACTAGAAATGTGGAAAAAAACACCGCTTTAATCAGTATTCAAATTTTGAAAAGCAACAAGAAAAAAAGAAATACCTTTTTTTTGATCCTGCCGCTGTGATATGCTCTTCAAAAGCACCACTCAATGGGGTAGATTCCATTGGCAAGATATTATCCATCCTTTTAGCTATGCCCATTGACCTCAAATTTCACACTTGGGGCTGTTTCATTCATGATCTCCTTCAACAAAGGGGATTGATCCAAGACATTGATGTCATTATGCAAGCCTGGTAGACCAAAGAAGTAGTGCCAAATCCATAGGTCTTTAGATGCAACTTCTTTGAGCAAAACGGTTGGGACCTGCAGACAAAAAAGGTTAGTCCAAGATTCTGAAAAATAAAAAATCAATAAAGAACCACAAACCTTCTCTTTTCCCTGGTATTTTCCAGCCCATGCCGCTGGGAAATTCTTCCATGGCCAATGCATGCATTCAAGAGAGCCCAAAATTCCTTGAAAACCTCCAGCTTTGCCTATAGCCAACATGAATTTGAGATCATCTTCATTTGGGTATTTTAGATATTCATTACCATAGATCTCTATCACCCCCTGGAAAAAATGCTTGAGACAACTTCTTAAGCTGGTTGTTTCCAAAATACAAAATTATTCATTTTTTGATTTGGACAGGCTTCCATAGGAAAGCATTCAAATCAATTAGCCAATGCTTTGAATGGGGTAGAGACCTGGTTGTCCTAGATCATCTGGCTTTTGAGCAAAGAACTGGTCATGGGTGACCAAGTCTTGAAAAATCTTCAAGAAAAGTTGCTTGTGAATTTTGAATTGTCGTCAGAAAAGAATTTTTCTGTAAACTGGGTTTTTTCCAAAATAATCCTTCATGAAACGCTGGTTGCCACCTTCAAAATCTTGGGGAAAATTGGGTTTGCCTTTTTTTTCTTGGGTGTTTTCTTTTGGATTCTTCATGGATGAGTGGGATTATTCAAACTGCCTCCAATTATTGTTTGAGTTGGGATGATAGGGCAAGGGATTGGGTGGTGAAAAAATGGACCAATGTGAACTGTTCCATGGTTGTACCCCTGGGTTGCAATTGGAAACCCGGTCAAGGTCCAGGTTGAAGGGAATCACGTGCAGATAGGTCCCTGCGGTGTTGACGCAGCAGTTTGGGGAAGCCAAAACTGCTTCTCAAACCTTAATTTTATGTTTTGCCTCCCAAATTTTGAATCCTGTGGGAAATATGCCCTTAGTTTTCCACTGTTCCAGATAAAAAATAAAATAAAATGGTGATGTTAAATTCACAACCCCCAATTGTGCGGGAGTTGTGAAGGGCCCTACACAGCCCATTCAAAGCGTGGGGGCCCATACACACATTAAATGGGTTGCTTTAAACAGGCACAACACCCGGAAACAACTCCAATGCATTTTTCCAAACACGTGCAAACCCAGGGGATTGTTCCCCTCTGTAAACATTTTTTTTGGGGTTATGTATACCCCTTTAAACAACTACTTAGACATGTGGACCCCCGTACACAACCGCTTAGACGTTTTTACGGGGGTAAAAAGACTCCCGGGTGTTGTGCAAAAATTTTGAGGACCCCCTGGACCACATTTGGGTTTCATCATCCCATATTTGGGATCAAAGCATACTGTTTGAGACTATTGGACCACACCTAGCAATCATAAAGTGAAACCTAAAGTGAAACTGCAAACACAATCATTGCCTCTGGAAAAGAAAATCTGTGAAATAATCCCTGTCCCATCAATTACACTCTCAACTTTCCTGTTGGACAAAATAAAAGTAATTTTTTACTGCCTGTTGCTTAACTTGATCTTTCTCAACTCAAAAGTGAGAAAACTTGATAGTTTTTCAATTGAAAGTTGGATTGAATACTGAAGTACCATTGCATTTTTTTTGCATTATGCAAACAGTTGAAAGCCCTCCTTTTTATGAAATGGCTGCATTGAAGGACTACATTGAAAGTGCCATTAACAAAGGGGCGGAAAAGAAGGATTTGGGTAATGAAACATTCAAAACCCAATTGAATCCTCATCTAGGGTCACAATTGAGGAAAAAAAAGTTCACAAATGGACATGGCCACTGGCGGTGAGTAAAGCTTTATTTTACCCTGGCCTTTTCCAGATTTGATTTGATGGAAACTTACTATGTAACTATGACATAACCATTTGATTGGTGCCAGATCAACTTGACCAACCTCCTGTGAGAGCCTTTCCTACTAGGCTAGAGGCACAAAAATATTTTAAAATATGGGAAATGAAGCATGGTTATGCTTTAACAGTTATCAAATCAAAGCATGATAAATATGTGGATTTAGCCTGTGATAAAATTGGTTCCTAATCTGGGAAATTTCTCACCAAACAGTCAAGGAAAATTCACACAAGGAAGGTTGGGTTCAATTTTTTAATCTGTGCAAGTCGCACAAAGGCAGACCCCTTGTGGCACATCTCCTACAGACATGATCAAAATAACCATCAACCATCTCCACACCCCTCAGTGCATCCTCACCTGAGGAGAATCTCTGTGATGGCCTTAGTGAATTTAAAAGAAGGCATGAATGATGGGCTCAATAATATTCAACTGAAAAGAAAATTGAGCAAGATTTATGGCGGGGAATATGTTGATTAGGAAAAAAACTATAAAACTAAGCATAAGGTAGCACTTGAAGAACTAAAGGGAAAAATTTTTATGGAGGTCCTCTTTGAACAACTTGGTGATTCAGGTTGGGTTCATCAAGCAAAATTCCATGGATAGGGTCACTTGGAGGCCCTATTCTTGGCACAACCCAAGTCATTAAAGCTTTGAAAGCAATTCTATCATATTTCTATGTTGGATTGTACTTATAAAACAAATAAGTACACAATCCCCCTATTGAATGTTGTAGGAATTACAGCCAACTGTAAAACTTTCACAAAAGCTCTTGTTTTTATAAAAAGAGAAATGTTTGATTCCTACAGTTGGTCTTTAAATGCACTAAAGGAGCCGGCTTATGACATCAAGAGACTTCCCAAAGTCTTTGTGATGGTTTGGTGACCAATTCAGGACAACTCATAAGAAAAGGGCAGATTTTATTTTATTTTATTTTTTAAAAAAAAATAATCTCTCATCTTAGAAAAAAAATATTTGTTGGTATGGAACACTTCTCTTTTTTCTGTTTTTTGAATTTCCCCTTTCCTAGTGGTCTAGGAGGGCCTCTGGGGTTTTCAAGTCCCCGGGTCTTGTGTTCAACTCCTTTGCTTTGCGCTTGGCACCCAATTTTTTTTGGCTGAGCATGCGCAAAAAATCATCCCCTTCCTCATTTTCATCCTTACTATTCTCATCATCCTCATCATCCTCTCAACTTGACTCCCTACTTCTCAATCACCCCTGCGCAAAAAATCATCCTTTTCCTACTCACCCAAAGCATCATCATCATCATTTCCCAAATCTATTCAAACTTGGTTGATGGATGCCAACAACCACACTCCCAACCCATTTTTTCATCAACAAC
Source organism: Puccinia polysora (assembly GCA_025617555.3). Taxonomy (NCBI): domain Eukaryota; kingdom Fungi; phylum Basidiomycota; class Pucciniomycetes; order Pucciniales; family Pucciniaceae; genus Puccinia; species Puccinia polysora. The sequence goes on along the minus strand of CM062636.1, from coordinate 4,444,484 downwards.
CCTCTCCACTCAATCTATCCATCAACGTTTCACCCACCTTGCTCATTCAATCTCTCCTGTTGATGGATTGAATTTTTTCTTGTAAGAACAATTGATCCCAATCAAAGATCAATCCAGCTCTTAACAACCACCCCTCCTGTTCCCAGTCATCCACCCAATCCCCTTGTCCAATGGATTAGCAACCTGCGCCAGTTGGTTTGCTCATCTTGCGCCATTGTCACGTGGCTGCTGGGAATCCTGTCCTTGACCTCAGCTGCTACCACCCTTTCTACCTTTGGGTGGGGGTGAGTGTTTTAATTGTCACGTGTGAGTGTTCGTGGATGGAAGCAAGCAACGGACCAGGGTGAGACCTTCTCACCCCAGTTGTGGGTGGATTTTCAGGGAGAACTGGACCTCCCTGATCCTATTATTAAAAAAAATGTATTTTTCCGCTCTCATATGTGTTGCCCTCTTGTAAATAGTCTACAGGGTCTCTTGCCCATAAAATGAGGGGCTTGCCCCTGCCTTTTTCCCATCATCCATTGTATCATCAATCAATAAATCTGATCCAATAAATTCATCCTCCATCTTTTATCCAGGGTATATCCATGATTTTCCTCCAATCCTTGAGCCTCCAAACTCAAATACTGGATCCGCCCCCTCTTTTGCCTTATCCTTTATCACCAAACAATAGCCTTTCTGGTTGAAGAAGAATTCATTTGGTTGAATTCTTGAGTGTTTTATACCACTCCTTGATCCCTTTTCCAACCATACTGGTCTTGATCATTCTTTGATTTTCTTTCTGGAATCAGTGATGTTTGACTAAGAGTTTTCTTTAAGCTTGAAACCTGGAGTTTTAGACCTCCCTTTATTTCTTTGAAGTTGCATTTTTCCATGCTACTCTTGATTCCCTGGAGAAGTTTTGGGGTATTCCTGTCCAAATTAGTTATTGCTTTGCTTCTGGAGCTTCATAAAACAAATTGCTTTGTTTTGTACAGCCAACCACAGCTATCTGGTACCCTTCAAGCGCTTGATTTCAGAGATTTGAGCATGTTCATTGAGATCCTGGAGGTTGGTTGGGATTGAGTTGATCTTTCCTAATCTTCTGCTGGAAACCAGAGCTATTAGCTTGTGGGCATTTTTAATTACAAATGCCTTGTTCTATTGAACTCTGAAAAAACTCTAACTTATTTTGTTAAAGTCTTTTTGTGCACCCTCTTGCCTCAGATAGTGTTTTTCCATTGCTACTTATTACTATAAATTTCATCCCTTCCTGTTGATTCCTGATTCACAAGTTTCTAGACCTTGATTCCGGTTACACTTAAATATTTTTGTAACACTCAGGAGGGAAGCTCAAAAATCACCTTTCCCCTCCAAAGAACTGCCTGCAGCCAGCGCCGTTTGAAGTCTTACAACAGACTGTGAAAAATCTCTGATTTGTGCTATAAAAAACATAGTTTCCCTGAGTCAACAAGACAGTGTTTTCAGTGGCACTTGTCTAAAAAAATACAAGCAAACTGTAAAGTTTTCTTTAATAATGACATTGAAGGGTGGCAAAGCTTTATGTCTCTCTGGGCTAAGTATGGGGCCTTGAAAACCAAGGAGGAGGTAGAGGTCAATGATGCAGAACTTAGAGCAAGTACCAAATCACTTCCTTTACTGTTAATTTTCCTAGTTTTGGGTTTCTTAAATTATTACTTGTATAAAGTGTTTCTTGGAAGACTGTGAGGATGTTCTTGAGTATATGAATCATAAAATCTTCTGTATCAAAGAGACTTTTTTAACAGCTTGGACTTGTGAAAACCCTGAATTTGGAAATAAAACCACGTCTTGGGTAGAAGGGGCCCATGCTACTCTCAAAGGATTCCTTGAAAATTCATGGGGAAACATTTTGGATGTTTGGAATAACCTAGATGTTACTGTTTCAAATCAAATCAAATTGTTTCAGGTGTTGCTTTACAACTCTTAAATAAAGTTAGGAATAGTTTTTCCCACCAAAATTTTAATAAAGTTAGGAATAGTTTTTTCCACTGAAATGTTACCATTGGGATACAAGTTGTTTTTAGAGGAAATTAAACTTGTTGTGGAACAATTTGAGAAATTAAAGCAGAACCACAATGGAAACATGTGCACCAAGTTGTACTCCAAGACTATGGGTTTTCCCTGTTCCCACCAGATAGGTGACCTACTATCATCAAGAGGATCCATTGTGCCTGAGGATGTTCATCCTCAGTGGAGGTTGTATTATGAACCTTGCAGTTCTAGTTCTGTAAGTTGGTGTAAGTTGGATTGTAAAATTGTTCAAATCACTTTGTGATTAAAGATTTTTGATGGATGATTCCTACTTTACTAATTTTTGATCCTTTTGAATTTTGGAAGGTCAATGTTGATGAAATTCTCAACAACTCTCAGTTATATGAGAAGTTCAATGAAATGATCTTGGGATATCCTGAGCAATATCACCGCAAGCTGTTGAAGTACCTGATTCAGAAGACTGAACAGTATTTATCAAAGCCAAGAATTGAACAAAAAGTCTTGCAATCAAGTAGAGGTTGGCCAAAATTGACAGATACCCGCAGAGATCCTTCTTGATTTGAACATGATGAAAAGGAAATTAAAGCAAAAGGGAATTGGAAGGGCACCAAATAAGAAAAGACAAAAGATTGAAAGTCTTTTACTTTGAGAAATTTTCATTTTTTTGTTTAAATGAACTGATTGGAAAATTGTTGCTGTTGTTCAACAAAGGCTTGTCATTGGAATTTCATAGTTCAGCAGAAGATACTGAAAATTCATTAGGGTCCCTTCCGTTGGAATCAGATTCCTTTTTGAAGAAGGAAGAAGAAGAAATTGAGGAGTCAAACAGAAGCTCATCTTTGGTGGTTATCAATTTCTTTAATGAGATTGGGATTTTTGCTAATTAATTTTTGATTGTAGGAACCAAAATTGAATTACCCAAATAAAATACCCGAGAAATTACATAAGTTCTTGGTGGGGGGGGTTGGGATCCGGTTGGTGATGGAAATTGTGGATTTAGAGACATTTCTAAATCACTTGGTTATGATGAGCATGGATGGTTTAAAGTAAGAAAAGAAATGATTGAAACATTGAAGAAAGATAAGATGTGCTATTCTAAGATCCTTTGCGGCATTAAAGATGTTGAAAAGACATAAAAAAGACTTGATGTTAATGACATCAATGAAAATATTCCCTCTTCAAAATGTCTTTCAAAGCTTGGCATGGTTCAAATAAAAGCAGATAATTAGGGAGACCAATATGTTTCATTTCATTGGATTCATGTTATACTAATACTCCTATGAAAATGGGTGTAAAAGAAGCAGCACACCCAATATTCATTTCATTTGTTAGTAATAACCATTGAGTCCAGCTTGTACTTAAGGGAGATGTGATCAATATCCCACCCATATTTCCCAAACCACATTCCATGATTTCTAAAAAAACCACTGGTTGGGTTGATCACCTCAAAGATCAACTAAAGTTGTATTCTAATTTATCAAAATCATTTTAATTGCATCATTTGGGTTTGTTCTAACATGCTGGTCCTTTAATTCCATTAATATAAAGGTTTATCAAATTTTGAACATCATTATGTTGGGTTTTTTTAGTTAACATCATCATTTTGAGTGTTTTGAATGAGATTTTATTGGTAATTCAGTTCAACTTGTGTCGGGCTGATCCAATAATGAGGAGTGTTTTTACTTCTTGTGATGGGATTAACTCAACACAAGTTTAACTTTTTTTTTTTGGTTTTTTTACTTTAGGGCATGTCAAGTTACTTGTCTTTTTTTTTTTTTACTTTGAGGCTTGTCAAGTTGAAATTTTATTTTTTGGCACTTCTACTCTGGGGCTAGTGAATTTGAACTTGTATTTTTGGCACTTATACTTTACGGATGCTCCATAGACTCTTTCATTTTTTTATTTAATTTTTGGTGTTTTGTTTGTTTGTCTTCAGTTTTTTTTGTTTTTTATTCTTTTTCATAATTTTTATTTTTATTTTATTTTTTGTTTTTTGCTTTTTTTAACCAAAAAATCAACATTTCTTGATTTTTTGGTTTATTTCTGTTTTTTTTTTTTTTTTTTTTTTGAATTTTTAATATCAGTTTCCAGAAAACTGTCCACATTCTTCATGGATTTAGTCCTGTTTTTCAGAATTTTTGTCCTCTTTTTTCTTGTTTTTTTCCTCCTTTTTTTTTGTGCTCAATTTAATTTAAAATGGTAAGTCATTCATAATGAGCTTTCTGGCTTTTTCTTTTTCCTTTCCTATTTTAACCATAACTTTTCCACATTTTAATTTTGGCAGACATCTGTTTTTGAAGTCAAATTTAATGATGAGAGAGGCCTCAAAAATTTTTATTTCATTTTTTTGGCATTTTAAGCATTCTTTTTTGATAAATTACATTAGTCCTTGAGTATAAGTAAGTAATTGAGTACTTAAAAAAAATGCAAAAAAAAAAATAAATGGAGTTAAGCAAGATAACTACTGGGATATTTGATGATGGTTCCTGTCATTGGTTTCATGTCACCACATGATTTATAAAAAAATTTTACAGTGAATGAAACATTTTTGCGCCACTTCACCGGTTTCTCTTTAATAGCACTACAAATTGATTTGGAAAGATCCATTCAACTTTGGATATCTTGGTGCTTGGCATAAATCTTGATGATGTTGAAGACAAGCTCAATTGGATTGAGCATTGGTTAGTACTTGGGGAGGAATTCAATGTTGATTTATTTTTTGGATTCCTTCATGATTTGGAAGACTCAATCAAAATTGTCACCCCGATGGATGGGTGCATTGTCCATGATGATGAGGGATTTTGGTGGTCAACAATCTTTGAGGGGGAGAAGAAAGTTTGCAATGTCAAAAGAAAATGTACCTCCTTTTTTCTTACCATCTTAATTAAGTAATTTGTATCAAATAATCCTGGAGTTGGCCAGAGCTCCAATGAGATAAATCATGCTCCCCCTGGAATTTGTTGCCAGGGAAGCAGCCAGGCTCAGAAGTAATTAAGGATCAAAAAAAATTAAGTGAGTACTTGCTTAATTAATTGAAAAAAAAATAATCAAGTACTAAAGACAATTTTACCAGAAAGTGAAAACCCATGAGTGGGCTGAGTCTGGGAATTGAACCCAGACTAATTGATTAGTATGAGATTCCTTCCTACATCAGTGACACAATTGAGCACAAAATTGTGTTGATTTTTCAGGAAGGATGCTTCATTCCACTTGCAAGGGACTGGAATCACCATTTTCCAGGTGATTTAAAGACTTTTGAGTAGCTTCTGGACCAATGGGACTGAGATGGCGATTTCAAATTTGTCTTTGATGTGATTTGCCAAATCCTTTAATTTACTCAAAGGATGTTCTTCAAGATGCATCAAGGTTGATGAAATAACTTCTTGATCAAGTTTTGATTCTGCAACTCTTGAAGAAGTTGGGGGATTATTTTTCCCATTCCTTGCTTGATTGATTATTCTTCAAACTTGCTAATCCAAAATTCCAAACATCTTGGAAAATTCAACTTGAGTCTTGTTCTGATTCAAGAAATGTTGCTCAAAAAGATTCTTGACTTCACCGCTAATCAGTTGATGTGGTTTTTGGACTTGGATGGCTCCAGATTTTGCTTGTTTTTTCTTTTCTTTGTTTTTTTTTTTCAAATTCTTGAATGCCGCTGAGAGGTGTTGATTTGAAAGAAGTTTCTGATGGGCCTCTTGGATGGCCTTTGAGTGGTATTCTATCTCTTCCTGATATTTCCTCACTTCATCATTGTAATGGTCTTTGGGGCTACTTGTATTGTTGTTTTCCATGCTGATTGGCACCAAAAAAAAAATTACTTAAGTACCACCGATTGGGATGAAAGGAACAAATGAAGGAAAAGTAAGTAATTAAGTATTAAGTACTTGGAGCTGAGGCAATGGGGGTTAGTCAATGGAGTCAATTCAAGGCAATGAGGGTTGTTTGATGGAGCTGAAGCAGTAGCCCGGCCTCCTGTCTGGTTTGAGAAAAACCCCGACAGGAAGCCTGATACAGGAAACCTGTCACAGGAAAACTTTTGAAACTGATTTTAACCACGCGCGTCTGGTTCTTGCCCAAGACTGTCCGCAATTTTCAGCCGCTTGTCCAGCCAGAAATGCACGCTGAAAAATGTGGACAGTTTTCTAGCAACTGATAGTATTCAATTTATTTTAGTTTTCTATTTCTATGTTTTATTTATTTTTTTAGCCCGCAAAGCTTGTAACCGTGTGGCACAGAAAACGACTACATTTTAGTTGTGTACAACCTAAAACAACTTGAATGTAGTTGTGTGTGGTGCTTCACGGCACCAAACTGTTGTGTGGAGGCTACACAACTACATTCAAGTTGTGTGGAGGCTACAAAACTTGATTATAGTTGTGTAGCATGCCATATGGCTCATTTGATCCATTTACATGACTCAAATGAGTTGCAAATTTAACATCACCCAAAATAAAAATTAAAATAACTGAAAATTGAAATACAACCAAAAATCAATAAAATAACAAAAAAATAAAATCAAAACAAATCCTGGACCACATTTGGGTTCTGCCAGCTGAAATTCTTGTCCTTCCCTGCAATATGGAAGCGCACACCAGTGCACTGAGTACTAAAAATTGAATGTGTGATGGTGTTTCACAAACACAGTTGTTAGTGAAGATGAGCTAGTGTTTGAGGAGCAAAATCAAAATTCTAAAAAAGGTTTCACTTGTCACAAGAATAAGCCTTCAAAATAAAAAATAAATGTCATTTTTGTTACTGAAAATTGAAAATTGAAATAAAAATAAAATAGAATTGAAAGAAAATTTAAGAACTACAACAATAATCAAAGCAAAGAAGCTAAACATGAGTGTGGAAACAAAACAAGCATAATATAACAGGAATTATTTTTTAAGACCCCATGGCTAGTTTCAAAAAATTATTTAGGTACTGGGGCTTCTAGCACCTTTTTTTTGATATTTCCAAGAAAAAAAAAGACAGAATAAATTATAAAAAAAGCTTCAATACTAATCTTTATGTATAATAGAGTCCTTTCAGGATTTTTGATGAAAAAATCATTATTTTTTCCTTTTATATTTTTATTTTTTTATTTGAATGCAACAAAAACAATATTTAAAAATGTAGACCACCCCTTTTACTGGCAGTTATTTTCATGGTAATAAATATTTTATGGGTTAAAACCTTTGATTAAAATGAAAAATCATTTTTTTCAATCTTTTAATGATACTCTAAATACCTGACAAGAAATAAACTTTTATTCCTGATATTTTAGAAAATTTGGAAAGGATGTGTTATTTTGAATTTTTTTCATGTTGAATCCAATTTTTTTTGGTCAAGAATACATCCATAGAATCCAAAAAAAAAAAAATTTAAAGAGCCTGAATATATTATTGAGCTCTCAGAGAATTCAATCCCAGAAAAGAATTCATTGAAAATGCAAAGGAATGGTTACAAGATTTCATTGAGTTTTTTTTTTTTATTTTCTTGATTTTTGAATCAATTTTTGAAGTTCTTCAAATAGTTAAAATTCTTTTTAGGATTTTTGGAATCAAATAAACAAGAATTTGGTTTCAGAAATTTTGAAAAAAAAACTTCTTGAATTACCTGTGTCTTCAAGAAAATTCCAGTGTGTACAGAAAATAACAGGGATGTAAAATACCCACATACTTATTTATGGGCAAGGATTTGTAAAAAAATAATGCACCAAAAGAATTAAAAATAATAAATAAATATGGTGTATTCAGTGAGTTTTTTTGGGTGGTCAACTCTTGCTGGTCATGTGACAAGCCATGGTTGATTGCTGGACCAAATGGGTTGATGGGCGAATAGCCAAGGGGGCCCAATCTTGTTGAGTCATCAAACTGTCTTGGTTGCTCATCAACTCAGGGAAACAAGAAGTTTTTTTGCTGCTTATGTTCTCCTCATGACCATTACAACCAACAGGGTGGCCTCCAGTTGATTCCAAACTCTTGGCAGCTTCAGTTGAAAGCTTCCATGGCCAAGTTGATGTCACACACCTTTTGGTTGACCAGCTGACAAGCAGTGGTTAACTAACCACCACACAACTTTGATCACCTGCCAAACATGGTTTAACAAAAAACCACTGATTTCAAGACATTACTGAACTCAGTGGACACACCATGAATAGATTGAATTAAATTAAATAAAAAACCTGAAAATTTTCAAAAATTAAAAATAAAAAATTATAAAATAAAAATAACATAGAAAAGGGTACCTGAATTGAAATTAAAGTCAAAAAATTTAAAATTAAATGAATCAAACAAATATCAATCAATTCAAAACATTATTATTAATAGGAAAAAATGAATAAAAAAAGAAAAAAATAGATCAAGCATTGAATGATTTTACTGAAAATTTACCAAAGCATTAAAATTTCCAAAAAAAAAAACATATTTATCCCAAATAATGGAGAAAAGATTTTATTTTCAATGTAGCCTATTTTCCTTTTTTTTAAAAATTAAAGCAATAGGAGGGGGGCACTCACTGCAATTGATCAATTGCAGGCAGCAGCAGAGGAGGAGGAGGGCACTCACTGCAATCAATTGGGAGTGGACGGTGGTGGTGGTGGTGGAGGAGGAGGAGGAGAAGTTTGGTTGGGGGCTATTTCTCATCCTGAAAATTGAATTTTTGGAACCAGGAAGATCCTGGTAGCGCTCTCCAAAAATCTGGCAAAGGTCTTCTTTCTTTCAATGGGCATTGGACCAGGTGCATTGTTTGATGGATTGGATCTCACGGATGGAGAAGTGGAGGAAGGGATACTCCGGGTGGCCTATGGAGAGAATGTTGATATCCTCAGGTCTGGTTTGGATTGGGGGCATTTTTTTCAAATTTTTGATTGGATGATGGTGGTGGTGAGCAGTATTGGATCAATCAAATGGTTCTGGTTTGTGGGAACCAATTGGGGATCAAGGATGATTAGATTGAATGGAGTTCAAGTGATTGAGAAGCAATCAATTGATTAATTGTTTTTAATTGAAACAAGCGTTGGAAGGGGCAAGGGAAGTAAAAAATCTGGTTGGTATGGATTTCCTGAGGTGGAGGTGGAGGTGTGGATGGCTTTTTTGCGTGCATGGATGATGGATGGATGATAATGGCGGGTGTTATTTTTGAAATCCGCCATTTCCATGAAACAAACCATTTCAAAGTACACCAGTTAGGGGGTATGTGTATTTCAGAAACCCGCCATGTTGGGTCAAAGAAAATTGCTGGTTTTCTAACTCTGATACTCCATATTATAAAAATTTGACAGAAACCACTCACATTTGATTAAATCTCATAAATCATTAAAATAAATACAATTTTCATTATGGTATACACAAATTTCTTCATTACATAAAATTTAAATTCCCTAAAATTCCAAATCTTCTTTATTCCATGCATGCACTAGAATTACTTGGAATACTCAATAACTGATACAAACAACGTTTCCCAGGTTTCTACTCAAGTTAGAAACTGATTTTTCTCAGATTCAAAACCAACCCAATCCAAGTTTCAGGTGCAAAAACTGGTGGCAGGTGCAGCCATTTCTTTCATGGTGAATTCATTCTTGAAACTGGTGAAGCCCTGGATGAAGTGGTTCAAAGATGAAACCATTCAAAAACTATGCTGAAAGAATATTTCAAAATAAATTAAATTTACCCTGCAGAAAGGAAAATAAGATATTCTGAATTTTCACATGAATTCACATGGAATACCCACAGAAAAAATGGAGGAAAAGACAGAGAGTTTTTTCAATTGGAAGCATTTTTACTGTTTATCCTGTAGAGGCCAAGAGGTGGTTCTCAGATTTTTTTTGAATAATTCTATAGGTGAAACTTCTTTTAATCACTTGAAGCAGGTAAATGGAATTTGTTATGCAAATTTCAGATAGGCTGCCTTTGAAAAGGGCCTACTTGGGGATGATCATCATTTGGAAAGAAAACAGGAAGAAGCTGATGAATCCCTTTTTCCTTCTGAGCTAAGGAGTTTTTTTTGGAATTCTTTTAGCACTTTTTCAGCCTGAAAACCCATGATTGAATTTTTCATTCAATTTTATGGCTGATGATTCAATTCATTATGGAATCACAGATCAAATAATCATCACCAATGAAATATTAAGATTGATAACCCCTATCATATTTCAAAATTTTGGAATAAGTTTTGAAGAAGATTTTCCTGCTCTTCCAAGAATTGATCAATCATTGGATGAAACAAGCAAATACAGGAACTGGATCCTTGAGGCAGAAAAAAATGCTGAAATCAATCAATCAGACTTGCAAATCATTTCTTTTCTGAATCATAGACAGAAGGAAATATTTTATCAGATCATGAATGCATACAATTATTCTCAAATCTCTTCCTTCTTTATTGATTGAAGTGGTTTATCTGGAAAAAACTTCCTATGTAAATGCTTTCTGGCTTCTATAAGATCATATTGAAGAATAGATATGGCATGTGCTGGTAGTGGAATAGCTTCCATGAACCTACCAATGGAAGAACATTTCATCTCACCTTTGGAATTCCCTTGAGGTTAAATAACTCCTCTGTATTAAAATTATCAAATAATTATCAAAAGGTTTAATATCTCAAAAAGTCTTCTCTGATAATCTGCAATGAAGCACCTATGACTCATAGGCATGCTATTGATTTGGGGGACAGGCTAATTCAAGACCTCATGGATTCCAACCTACCTTTTGGAGGAAAGGTAATGGTTCTTTGTGAAGACTTGAGGAAAAGTTTACCTGTGGCTCAAAAAGTTACACATCCACAAATTATTGATGCAACTTTCTGGACACATTTCCAAGTTTTGAAACTTACTTTAAATATGCATAATGTAGGGGATCCTGATTAACAGAATTTCTTACTCAATTTTGGATATTTTCTGAATAATAAACAGGGTTCAAACCAAATTTTGCTTCCTCATCACATTATTATTCATGGGTATAGTGACAATCAAGCTTTTGATATATTAAGCAAGAATGTTTCTCAAAAATTGAACCATTGCTATCTTGAAAATGTTTAGCACATGGACCATGTTATTTTATGTTGCAAAAATACAGCAGTTTACAACATAAATAACTTGCTACTGGATTCTCTCCCGGGAAATGAAGTAAAAAAAACTATGACGACTTATTACAGCCATGAATCTGTTGAATTTGATAATCTAAATCTATACCAACCAGAGTTCCTCATCACATTATTTCTTTGTAACTTTCCTCCTCATAGCTTGACTCTTAAAGTTGGTACCCCTATAATTATTTTGAGGAACATGGACTGTACAATTGCGCTTTGCAATGGAACTTGCTTGATTGTTTTCAGATTGGAAAGGAATTTTATAGTTTCCAAGATTTCAACTGATGATTCAATAGGAAGGCCAGTTTCCATTCCCCGCATCCCCTTGTTTACTGGCCCTGATGAAAATGACCTCCCTTTCAAGTTTATTTGAAAACATTTTCCAGAAAATTTGGCTTTCTCATTGACAATCATCACATCTCAAGGTCAGAAAATTTCAAAGGTTGGTCTTTATGTGAAAGATCCAGTGTCCAGCCATTTTTAGTTACATGTAGCATTTTCAGGGAGTATTTCCAGCCACTCAAAAAGGGTTGTTGTCACACACAAAACTGACAAAAAAATTTCATTTGAAACTGATAAAATTGTTTAAAATGAGTTTTTAAATGCTATACATCCCAGAAACTGATTCATTATAAATGTATGTTGTGTTTGAGTTGCTCCTATATCAATAAATTGACATGTATTTTTTAGCTTAATCCTGATTTAATTGAAAATCAAAAATTTTATGTATTTTTAAATTAATCCTGATTTAATTCAAACTCTAAAAATCATCTTCCAATGACCCCCTAAACTTTAAATTCAGAATTGAAATTATTCAATCCCAATCAGTCCCCAAATTTGGGGGCAATAATCTGGTGAATAATGAAACATGAATCATGAATCATGAATAATCAATAATAAATCATGAATCATGAATCATGAATAATTAATAAAAATAAAAAATAATGAATAATAAAATATTGATTATTACTATTAACATTTTTATTTTGTGTTTATCTCTTACAATTTATTTTTTATGATTTATTTTTTATTTTTTATGATTTATTTTTTATTTTTTATTTTTTATTTTTTATTTTTTATTTTTTATTTTTTATTTTTTATTTTTTATTTTTTATTTTTTATTTTTTATTTTTTATTTTTTATTTTTTATTTTTTATTTTTTATTTTTTATTTTTTATTTTTTATTTTTTATTTTTTATTTTTTATTTTTTATTTTTTATTTTTTATTTTTTATTTTTTATTTTTTATTTTTTATTTTTTATTTTTTATTTTTTATTTTTTATTTTTTATTTTTTATTTTTTATTTTTTATTTTTTATTTTTTATTTTTTATTTTTTATTTTTTATTTTTTATTTTTTATTTTTTATTTTTTATTTTTTATTTTTTATTTTTTATTTTTTATTTTTTATTTTTTATTTTTTATTTTTTATTTTTTATTTTTTATTTTTATTTTTTATTTTTTATTTTTTATTTTTTATTTTTTATTTTTTATTTTTTATTTTTTATTTTTTTTATTATCTATTATCCACTATGGGGTATCAGAGTTATAAAATCTGCCATTTCTTTCATGGCAGGTCTCAACCCAAATCCTCCATTTCAAACCTGCAATTAAAAAATGAAAAAAACAGTTATTTCACCTGAGGCATGTCAGAGTTACTTGCAAATAAGTGTTTTTTTTTCAAAATTTAGTATATAAATCTACCTTTTCCAATCAAATATCACAACAAACTTATCACCACCAAACTTCAATAAATTTACCTTATCCACATCAAACTCCATCCAAGCCATCATCCATCACATCATTGGACAATAAAATCATCATCCCATCCAATCAATCATCTTCTGCAAAAATAAAGACATGGAAAATTTGTCCAAAGAACCCAATCAGAGATTTTTTCAGGATCAAGATCCAACTGGTGCATTAGATGTCTGCTGTGATCATTGGTGACAAGATCTTGAATGCTAGGACCTTTCATTCTTTCCCACATTAACTTTCCTCACCTATCTTCAGCCTCTGGATCCAACTTGGAACCATCCAGACAATCTCCAAAAATGAGAGATCAATTTTCAAGTGTATAATTTTTCTTTATAAAGTTGAGGAAAAGTGCAATTTTATCAGCACCAATTCTGGGCTTGGTACCACTCATGGTTTTTAAAATTGTCTATCTTGAGATTCAACAGAGTCCAAGCCCCAAGATGGACAATTCACTCCATCCATTTTGATTGACCAATCAATCAAACATATAATATCACCTATCCATTGATTGCCAAGGTCTTTGATACCAAGGGTGAGATGGAGGACAACCAACCTCTTGGATATTTGAATACTGAAATTTTCAAATGGTGTGGTTAGGAGGGGGTAATGTGGAATGCTTGATAGGAAGGTAATCCAATCAAATGGAGATTGATTTATTAATATTTTCCCTAGTTTTTCCAATGAACAAATTCAGAGTGTATTTCTAGAAACAAGAAAATTGAGAACAAGAGCAACAAGCTTTGTGCAAGAAATTTCAAATGTTATAAAGATAAAATTGTGATATTAGGATTAATTGCAGGAACTAAATTAAAGGATAAATGCGCAAGAATAAAGAAAAAATGGAAAAGACAAAGCAATGGAAAGTAAAAGTGCAGGTGATGAAATGGAAGGGGTATTTCAAGTGTGGATTTCCTAGGACAAGAGATCTTGCAACAGTTGGCTTTTATTCCATTAGAAATTTGGCCAGTATACAGGTCCCTTTTGTTGGATTTAAGCCTATTTGTAAATCTGATAGTATGGCTGGGCTTGGTGTCTTTGGGCTTTCAAAACTTGTAGCCTTTTTAAAATTGGTTTGAATTCATGTATCTAGAAATAAGTTAAACTTACTCCCACAAATAAGTGTGGCTGGCTTGAGTGCCTTGGGGTTTGGAGCTCTGGCACTTTTGCCCAAACTCAGATGGATTTTACCTTGGACTGGTTGATTTTACTCCCTATTTGATAATGTTCATGAAAAAACTCATATTCCCATCATTTCCTCCATATATGAACATGAGATAGGTGTTCCAAAGTACTTCATTTTGTGGTATTAGAGTCCAATTATTTGGTTTTTAACAACCAGTTTCCATAGAATCTTTTCTGAAGAGTCACTTGGATGGTTTTGGTGAAAACTTGGGTTTTAATGGTTCTGAATATCCTGCAGCTTTTAATAGGGCATAGCAGAGTTAAAAAAAACATGTCATTATAATCCTGCCTTTTTTTTGACAAAACACTCCATTAAAATGGCAGCTTTCTGAAATACAAATACCCCTTAACTGGTTTAGTTTAAAATAGGGTTTATCAGAGCCAAAACTTTCAAAAAGTTAAATGGCTGATTTGAGGCTTATCCTTTTTTTCAAATATTTTTTTTTCAATTTTTTTTTTTTTTTCAAATATTTTTTTTCAAAATACTTTTTTCATTTAAAAGCATTGATTTAATGTTGAATTTGACAAAGAGATATTTTTTCTGAAATAAGCTATTGTGTCTCAATGGGATTTCTGATGCAGAATTTAAGGTCAAAAAAATGGGGGAGGCTGAGAATATTTCAAAAATTAAAAGATTGTTGGAATACTGAGAGATCCAAGATGGATTACAAGAAGGTATCTACAAGCTCACTGACCCCTTGATCCCAGTTTTTAATCAAGGACCTAAATTTTTTAGAATACATCACACTCTTAAATTGAGTGTTAGATTTGAACTCCAATCAATTAAGGCCCCTCACAGTTTTCCAAACCCAATTCCCAGGCCTATTTTGCAATTTTGTCTGGAGGGCTATCAAGCTTATCTTCCACAAATCACCCAATGTCCAGAATTTGGATTTGGAAGTAGTGCTGACATGGTTTATAGAGGGAACCAAGTACATCACTGATTTTACCAACTTACCACTTCCATGTAGTATCAATTTTATCACTCTTATCTGCTTGATTCTTGCTTCAACTAGAGAATGACCATAACCCACGCTTTCAATAACCACATGTCTTGTCAAGAACAATTTACCAAAAAGGTATAATATGCATAATCTCAAGATAAAATTCCAACCTTCAATCTTCCAGATGAAGTTTTACCAGCCCACCAGCTAAGAGGGCACTAATGGGGACCCAATTAATCTGTTTTTTTGGCATGTTGATTTAGAGAAAAACTCAGAAATGTTTGATGAAAAATGGGGGTGGTGGATGGTATATCAAGAAGGGATGCTACTAGAAACAGAACACATATCTCCACAAAAAAAGGCAAAAAACTAAGGCAAGTTGCAAGCAGGATTTCAAAATGTGTGGTGATGCAGGCCCAAAGGGGAAAAAAACAAAGAAGAGCAATATAAAAAAATTTCCCTTCAAAATGAAAAACAGAATTATGAAATGATGATTCTGAATCTACTAAGGCAAAATAAACTGATATTAAGAGGAGAAAGAAACAAATACTGGCAAGGGGAAGGGATCTGTCATTTTAATTCATAACCTCCTTTGAATTCTTGTTTATTCTGGCCCTTGTTGGCCAAAGGATAAACTTTTTCAAATACCATGTTTGTTCCTCCTTTTTCGGTTTTTTTTTTCAATTTATTTTCAAACACTCAGTAACAAAGTTCTTCCAAAAAAATTAATTGTCTGATTTTTCCTTTTTTAGCATTCCAGAGGTACAGAAATTTACCCAATGAAATTAACAAGATTTTTTCAACCAACCAATTGGTCAGATTTAGTTATTATTAATCTATCAATCCTGATGTTTTGAGTACTTTCTCAGGTATAGTAGACAGTTGTCAATGGTAGTTAGGACCAAAAATGTTGGTTGATAAACCACATAAAGTTTTACCATTACACGTTTCTTTGAAAATTTGATCCTCCCTCTCTTGCAAGATTTGGTAAATAGTGGGTACATTGGCCGTCAGGCTTACAATTCTTCCATTTAAATCAATATATAAGGCAGTCAAAATCTTGATGGAATGGTAAGACTCTGCCAATTGATTACTACTCAAGTATCCAGGATTATTATTGATGAAAAAAGAATCCACATCCCAGGTGATATATGTATCAACACTTGTGGCCTTCTTGTGGTTTGAGTGACAAGAAAAAGTTTTGGAGATGCATATTGTTAGTTTTTACAATATAATCAATCAAAGTGCAGATTGAATTCTGATGGATATAAAGTAAAAAAATCCTGTGGCTTCCTTACCTTTTAGAAGGGGAGATTAAACAAACATTAAAATGTGTATGTTTCTTGGTGGGGGATGAGGAGGAACCCTAATGCTTTAAAACAAGATTTAAATCTCTATCACCGCAAAAAAAGTGATGGCACTTTGGAAGCTCCAGTTGAAGGTCTCTCCAATCTCTAGTTGAAGGTAAATTCATGCTCTAACAAGTTTTTGGTGCACAGTCACTGTGCACAATTCACAGTAACTGTGCATTGAAGCTTGGATAAATGTTTACCTGCGCTTAGCCAGAGCCTGACCTGACCTGTGTCATACTTTGTGCATGAGTTCCTTAATGGAACTTTCTAGCAAGTGACATGCAGATTTCTGTGGTGATATTTCAATTTTTTTTTTTGGTTAGATTGAGATTGGATGATTACTTGAAGTGGGATTGGATTTGAAGCTTGAATGGATATTTTAAAAGTTAAAAGAATGAAATTATGAAAAAATAAAATAATCCATGGATCAAATCACCAGATAGTATGGATGATGCAAAATTTTGAAGGAAGGAAGGAGGATGCAGAGGGATTTGGTTCCCTGTGAGAGTTTTGACTTTATATACTATATTGGGAAAAAACACTTATTTTTTTGGGTAGCTCTGACAACCCTCTTGTGAAATGAGGGTTTTGTTTTTTCATTTTTAATGGTGGGTTTGAAATGGATGATTTGGTTTGAAACCATCCATTAAAAAAATTGTGGTTTTGCTAACTCTGATACTCCCTAATTTGATCTGGAGGCCAATGTCAGAGATTTATCCTGTTTCTATGTCCAGGAAAAAAAATTTAGACAAGCTTTATTCCATGGATAATAAAAAATGACTCATGGAAGCTCCTTAGCAACTTGAATTTATCAATAAAACCAGAACCAATTCTAAGCCAAATTAAGCATCTTTGCCAAAAACCACAAATCTTGGAGAAACAGTTTCAAAATTGAAGAATAAAAGCAGGTGGTAATTTGAGCTTTGAAGATTGAGAATGGGTGTTTATTGTGGATTATGTGTTGCAGTTTGGGTGGCTGTTTTTGTTTTTTTATGGATAGAAGAATACTGATGCATAAATGGCAGGTTTTTTTTTGAAACCTTTGATTTTGAAATTAACCAGTTAAGGTGTAAGTGTATTTCAAAACACACCATTAAAAATGGCAGTTTTCTAATGCTTGGTTTGCTAACTCCTATACACCCAATTCACAATATATTTATGGTATTTTTGGGATGTATTCTTGGCCTCCAAAAATTGGATCCAAAATAAAACCAATTCAAAATAACACATCCTTTTAATTATTTTAAAAAATCAAGAATAAAATTTTCTATCAATTTTTTTGCAAAAACTTGAGTAATAATCAAAATGACAAATCTGAAAATCATTCTGACTGCTTATGAAAGCTTTGGTCCCAAAAAATATGCATCACAATGAAAATAATTGTAATTGAAAGGGGTGATCTTTTTTTATTTATAATTTCCTTGTTTTGTTTTCCTAAACCAATTTATTGTTATTTGAAATATCCAAAGCTTCAATTACAAAGAAAGCCGTTCAATTTTTCCAAAAATTTTTTTTGGTAATTTTTGAGGCACTTTTTTTCTCTCAAAAACTAAACCAAAAAAGTAGGGAAATAAACCACTTTTGAGTTGTGGTCCACTTGTTTGAGCCCTTTTGCATGGGTAAATTGGATATTAATTTTATTTTTTTCCAGGTAACTCCTCCCATTTTTTAGTGCTAAAATCCTCTGATAGACCATCAAACTAAGCTCTTCCACCCACTCATCAGCACACCACACCATACCACCCCTACCACACCACACCACACCATACCACCCCTTACAAACCAAACCACACCACACTATACCACCCCTAAAAAACCACACCACACCACACCACACCACACCACACCACACCACACCACACAACACCACACCACACAACACCACACCACACCACACCACACCACACCACACCACACCACACCACACCACACCACACCACACCACACCAAACCACACCATGCCATACCATACCATAACATACCATACCACCCCTAACAAACCACACCACACCCCACCATAAAACCCCTAAAAAATCACACCACTCCACACCAAGCCTCACAACTCCACTCCACTCCAATAAACTCCACTCCACTCCACTCCACTCCAGAACACTCAAATCAACTCCACTCCACTCATCACCACACCACATGCCACCAATCATCCATCACAACACCTCAATGAAAACAACTCAACACTGCAAAAATGTGAAATAAAAACTCCTTAATTCAAAGCTTCTATCAAAAATCCAAAATTTATCTCCTCAACAACATTTTGGTACATTTTCAACTTTTCACCTCAAAGCTTCAACTAATCAATACACCTCAATAAATACTTCCAATAAACTCATTTCCATCTTATATAAACTCTCTGGATTGAATGTTTCACTCAATTTCTTCCCAATCTTGTTCTGAATTATCAAATCCTGTATTCCATTCATTTTTCAAAAAAAAAATATATATTCACAATGGCTTAATAAAACAGCCACCCACTTTTTGGGACTGTTTCACCAGGCCCATCTTCCATTACATCATCTAATCAATTTAATAGTGATTCAAATCCTCTTGCACTTTTCTCATCTAATCAAAATACTGATTCCACCCCTATGGCACCTACTACTGAGCTTTGAATCTGGGAAAGATAAACCCATTAAATATCAAAAGAGTTTTGAAACAAAAATAAATACCAATTTCCCTTTCAGATCATCAGGAAATTTTTCCAAAAGATAGGGTCTCTTGCAAGTTAAATTTATCTTTCCAGACCACAACCACCAACCTTCAAAAGATCTTCCAACTCATCTAATACACAGAAGAATTCAAGCTAATCATGATTAGACTAAAGAAAATTTGAAAAAAGATGGTTTTCCCTCCTTAAAAAGTTTACATTCTCTTATACAATCCTCCTCATCTCCTGCTCATAAAAACCTCAGTACTATTTACAATAAAATATTCCAAATTCAAAAAATTTATCTTGATGGCAAATCTCCCATTGAAGCCCTAATAATAGAATTGTGAAGTTCTTCCTTTTTCTACAGAATTAACAATGTGGGTGGCCACATAAATTCTTTATTTATTTTACACCCTTATTCAATTAAACTTCCCTGAATTTTTCTCTACTCTTCTCATGATGGACTGCACATATAGAACAAATAACTTTGTAATGCCCCTTCTTGAAATTGTTGGTGAAAATAATTTTTCAAGCACTTGTATTTCTTCAGTTTTTGATAAATTAAAATCCAAAAAAGTAAAAGGGGAAGGGAAAGATGAAGGAGGAATCAGAGGAAGAGTTTAATTTATATATATGTAGATAATATTTCTAAATATTAGCTTATTTATTAAATAATTCCTTTTAATTTTTTTTAAATTGGAATGATGTTCTGACCAAGGAAAAATATTCAGAGGTTGAATAGCTCCCTGATTTGTATTTCATTAAGAGATGGAGATTCCATTTTCTTTTCTTTTTTTTATTTAAATTTTATATTATATTTTCTTTTATTAATTTTTGCATTGAACCTTATCTTAGAGATCTAGAACAATTTTCAATAATAGGGCTAATTCTGCTAAATAAAATCATAGGAAAAGATACAAGAGACAAAAGAAAGAAAACCAAGATGATTAGTTTCCTGAAAAATATCCTGGAAAGCATTTATTTTTACATGCAGAAACAAAAATAAGTGAAAAAGTGAGTATGTTTGATAATTTCTCATTTTTTCAGTTTTTATGTTTTTTTTTGAATTTCTTTTAGGTTTCTTGTAAATTTTATTATTCTGCTTCTCATAATTTTTTCCAAGTTGCAATTGAAGAATTTAGAAGTATCTTTAAAACAAATTTTTTTTCTATAAAAGAATTCTGATTTGTGCTTTTATTTCCAACACAAAGGCTTCATTTCCCCCACAAAAGCTATTCCACATATATTCCATGTTCAAGATGTAATAGGAGATAGATAATCTTGATTCAGAGCAAAATCTTTTTTTTTGGAAGGAAATCTGAAGACTGAATTTAGATCAGTCAAGAAATTTTCAAACATATGGATTCAAAACCAATCTTCAAGGACCCAAAATTAATTCATGAAATCTGGGATGAGTCTTTTCAGGAGGAAAGAAGGCAAATCAATCAAATTTATGGCCCAGATTAAATAATTCCTTATATTAAATTTCCATTACCTGCTTTCCTTCTTGCTAAAGCATATAACTGTCCAGTGGTTCTATTTTTTTCCTTAATGCCTTGTACTTTTCTTCCTCTTCCTTCTAAAACCACTCCAAGTTCCCAATCTTCTCCTATCTGGATTTTTTTTTGAGAAGATTTCAAACATATGGTTTCCTTTAGTTTTAAGTCTGATCCTTGGCCAGCCCTCAAACTGGATCCAATTCTGAAAAGCTTATTGACCAATTATTCCAAATCTTGGAAGACAATTGTTTAGATAAATTGAGATTTGGTAATGAGGTTTTGTTCCCTGCAAGAAAACCCAGCAGAAAAATTAAACCAATGATATTGGAATAATATTAAACAATAGAAGTGAAGTAAAATTTGTGACAATATTTTTTCTTTGTATCTATTAAAAAATAACATAAAAATGATAAATAAAGACATACCACCCCTTTTATTATGAATTATGTTCATTGTGATGGATAGTTTTTGAGGTAAAACATTTAATAAGCAGTCAGAATAATTTTTAGTTTCATATTTTGATGTTTTCCTGAAGCCCTTTAAATAAAAATTTGGAAAAACATTGATTCCTGATGTAAAAAAATACAATGAAAAGAATGTGTTATTTTGATGTGTTTTTCCATTTGATTCTATTTTTGGAGTCCAATAATACATCCAAAAAATCCTAAAGAAATATTTTAAATCTCTTTGATTAATTTTACAACTTTCTGCCAATTGAAAGCACCAGAAAAATTTAATTGAAAAGGCAAAGAAACAATCCCAAAAATGCTATGAGAATTTTTCTTTTTGTTGATTTTGTTGATTTTTTGGATGTATTTTTGAAGTTTTTCAAATTCTTCAAAACTTTTTAAAGTTTATGCATAAATTTTTTTGACACCAAGATACAAGGCTTCTGCTTGTAAAAATACCAAAAATATCATTATTGAAACATCCATGCAATAAAGGATCTTACCATGTGCAGAAGATGGCTCAGGGATGTAGAACACCCATGAGTTCAAGGGTAGGGGGTGTGAGGAAAATTATGCCCTATATATATATATTGAGATTCTTTTGATGCCTCAAAAGGTCAGTGGGTATGAGCGTTGAAAGAACTGATCTTTTTTTTTAAAAAAAAAATTAGATCTATGTATCTTTTTAATTTTTTTCTCAAAATGTTTCCTTTCTTTTACCCTTCTTTTTTATATGTTTTTTATGATTTTTCTGGAAGTTTTATTTATTTATGTAAATTTTATAAAAATCTCAGACATTTAAATTAATTTTTTTTTTCATGATCTAGAGTTTGAACATGTATTTAATTAATTTGTTTCAAACATTTCACATACAGTCTGATAGGAATATTAATGCTTGAATCGGATTCTCAGCAGGTTTCATGTCTGCCTCACAAAGGATTTCTGCTTAAATAGGCTAACAGGGGAGATTCAATGATTTTATCTTTCCTGAATTACAAGATATTCATCACTATTCTCTCAAAACAGCCATTCTACCCACCCAAACACTCAAAAAAAATGAAATATTCAAAAATGGATAACACTAACTAATCCAATGATTATTATGATTGAATCAAGATAAGATATTTTTATCTAAAAAGTTCAATTAGGTTTGTTTATAATTCTTCACCCTCTTTAATGAATCCCATTTTTGATTTAAATTTTACCAATTATTCATTGTAAAATATCTCCAATATGTATCAATTCACCTCAATAAACATTCCCAATCTCTAGAATTTATTTGCCAATATTCTTCCAGTAGTTCTTCAGGTAGAGAATTATATCCCCTGTTTGACCCTCTGGGCTACTAAAAATCTTCTTTGTATCAAGATCCTTTTTATTTCCAAATATTTACTTACCAGGCTCAATCAACTCAAAAATATGCCAAAGGCCTTCAATCATATCAAAATTACAACCACAATACTTTCTCAAGGTATTTTTCATTTCTTGTTGATTATTTTAAATAATGTTTTATTGATGTGGTTTTCATTTTAAAATGTCTTTTTTATTTAAATCTGATACTTTTATTCTTCCTCAAGGGGAGAAATATCTCAAAAAATTGACTCTCAATCTGAATCTAAAACCAAACTTATAACCCCAAATCTGATAAGAGTTAAAATCCTTCTCCTATTCAACAAAGTATTCAAAAGGGTTTAATTCCTTCACTTCCAGATTCATCCTAACTTTCCCACAAGCAGTCTAGGGTTATAATATTTATTTCTAATTTTTTAAAATGATATAGGTTTTTACTGATAATTTTTTTTTTCTAAGAGCTCAGATTTATATCTATCCCACAGATTATTCTAGGGAAATCAAGCAAAAAATATAACTAAAGAAGTCTCCATGGTTGCCCAGTATAATGATATGGGTTCTGAAGATGAAAGAAATGTGGGTGATCAAGAAATTAATGCTGTGGATAATGAAAAAATTGATATGATTCTCTTATAGACAAGCCAGACATAGGGCCCCCTCCTTAAATTTATTCTCCAAAATATGCTAAATTAATATAGTTTAGGCAAAATTAGAAAAATTACCATGGGTATTCAGATAAAATCCTGAATTCATCTTGGGAAAAGAATTTATATTTGAAGTCAGCTCCTTGGGAGTTAATAATGAATCAAATCCTCATCCTTGATCAAATCAGAAATCATCAAGGAGGCTTGATGGCCACTCCAATCTTTATTAATCCAAAAGCAGAAAATCAAGCCAATGGATTTTGGTTGTAAGAAATCCAGAAAACAGTCATGTTTTGGTCCCAGTGGTCAATCAATTCATTGCAGAAGTAAGCATAAATTTCAATCAAAATCCAGAGTCATGATTTCAGCTAGTGTAACTGCCAAACAAATATCTATATCATTGAAACAGGAATATGGGAAAATTTTCAAAAGAAGCAAATATATTTAAAACATAAAAAATAGAATGAAGAAAGAAGTGCTTTCTGGTGAATCATCTATTCAATATTTCCTCAATCTCATGATTTCCTCCTCTGAGAGCTGGATAAATTCATTGGTGACCTCATCAGATGTAACTTTGGAAGCCTGGTCCTTCTCTCACCCTTCATTGGTATCTTTTTCTAGAAAATTCCACCATGGTTTCATAATAGATTGCCAATAAGGACAAACTGCTACAGAATTATCTGGTTTAAATTTGTTGGAATGGCTTCACCATGCCAAAAACTTTCAATTTCATTTACCCTGATGAGCCATGAAAACCAAAAATTCTATTCTTTGGATTTTTCAAAGCTCAGATTAATTTTTTCTGAGCAGAACATACCCAATTTTGGTGAAAGAAAAAGATTTTTCTCTTATGAATGAAATTGAGGATCAATTTGGTGGAAATTAGAAATAATAAACTAAATCAGATCCAAATTTTTTTCTTGGAATGAAAAATTGCATCAAAAACCATCCTAATTTAAGTTTTCACCTCAGGTTCACCTGGAATATCCACCAGAACATATTAGGCAGACTAAAAATGGTTTTTAAATCTAAGGAACTTTCAAGTTCATTTATTTCTTGTTGGAAAACATTGTTTGATTCAAGAGCCATAAATGAATATGAATAAAACTTTTCAAGATTGGATTCCCTCATTAAAACAGCCAATGATTTTTCACATTACAATCAGGAAGATCTTGATGAAGCATGAGAAACATTTTGTAGCCCTGCAGACTTCCAAACACTTGCACCTGGGAAAGATAAATAGTTCAAGGGCTGAAGGTGCCCATTTTTCCACAAAAAATTACTTTGATAATTCCACAGTGGATATTTTTACATTGCATCAAAGTATAAAAATTGAAACTTCAATCAAAACAAAGATATACATACCACCATATATGGCCAATCTTTGAAAAACTTGATGAATTTCCCTAATCTATTTTAAAATTTTCATAGGAAAAAAATTAATTATGCATTTATAAAATGCAGAGTAAAATATTCCAATATACCTGAAGAAAGAAACAAATAATTCAAAAAAAATAATTTCAGGTCTATGCGATTCCCTTGCATCAATTTTTGAGATGACCTGAGGCACTCTGGAAGGCTATTTGAGTCCAAAAAATTTCATTCACAATTTAATCTTCATGTGACTACTTCCCACAATGACTCTGAAACTTCATTTTTAATCCAAAAAATTGAAGAAAAGCTATGAATGATTTTTTGATCTAGCATCAGAAATCTGCCAGAAGAGATGCAACTGAATATTTTGGAAAAAAGTTGAATTTGCCTTTCTGGAAGCTACAAGTTACAAAGAGTTGAAATTCCTGAGCCTCTGGAATCCACAAGGGGGATTCCCCCATTCCAAGCTCAACAAACTAGTCATCAATCAAGAAAAAAGGAGCCTTTGTTTTTTGAAATCAAGGAACAGAGGTTTCACTACAAAATAAGGCAAAAAAAAAAATTGAGAGGGAAATGATCAGACAGGAATATAAGAAGGAAAAAAATTTAATTTGGAGATTCAAAAAAGAAATTAGGATAATTAAAAAATCAGGAGGGATGCTTAAAATCACATAATAGAAATCAATGAAAAAATACATGTGCAAAAAATGAAAGTAGATTTAGAAAATTCCCAAGAGGCAACAAAATAGGAAGCTTGTGAATCTAATTATTAAAAAATAAAAAGACAAGCTGAAAACCAGGAAATATTTTTGATTCATAGAATGAATGATGAGGAGAAGAAGGAAAGGATGAAAATATTGGAATTTTAAAGAAAAAATCCAAAGACCTGAAGGAATCAAGAAAAAATAATTAAATCAAAAAAAAGGTGTAAAATAAATCAAAATCATGATTGGAAAACAAAAATGATGTGGGAAAAATAAAATAATAATTTGAAAAGCAGGAAATATAAGAAATGAGGACATCATCAAGCTAAATCAAAATATCATATGAGAATAAAATCTGAATCAGAAAAAATTTAAATTCAAGCTATTAAATACCAAAGGAACATGGGTGGAATTTCTTGAAGTTCTTGTTCTCCTTCCAAGAACCTGCAGGCTTACTTCTTTATATACATGCAACAATTTTGATCTTCTTCAAATTGTTATATCCCATTTCAATCATCCTAAAATCTTTCTATACCAGTTCAAACCTTGTAAAATCAGTCTAGGAGGAGTAGATTTATCACTCAGCTTCCAGATGGTTGTGCCAATTATTTTAAAGATTCCTATGATCCCCCAAGCAATGGTGATTTTGGTGAGCTTGCTTTGGCTCATCAGATGGGGTGCAAGTTCTCAGATTTCAAAAATAAATTTAACTTTGGATTTAAAAGAAGGAATGAATTTTTTCAAGGTCTTTGGAATAAATTTGGCCAAATGTTAGCTTTTGATCAAGTTCTAGAAAGCATACATTCTGATGGTGTAAATTTTTCCACAGAGCAGCCAATGATCTTGCCACACATGATTTTTTTACTTAAAAATTTTTATGAATGCCCACTATTCTGGATCTCTTAGGCATAATCATCAAATTTGTTACCTTTTGATTTTAATGTACATTTTAAATCCCCATATTTTTATTGATTTTGTGTATGGATTTCATTTTATAGAATTTAAAATAGGTAAGGAGGGAGTTCTCTTGAAGCATGATGCTTTAATTCTACCAGTTGATAATTTTTGGAAAGAGTATAGGTTCAGGTGGGGTGTTAAGGAATTTTAAATAGAATGTGAGAATTTCTTGAATCTGTGGAAAAAATACATCCTCCATTGAAGCATTTTGGTATTGACTTTGGTTAAAAGGCTTTGTTTTTTTTTTAAGTTTTATTATTTTAGGACCATTCTTGTGATTTTTTAATTCAACTCAGTTTTACAGTAGGAAGTAGGTTTTTTTTGTTGAATTTCATTTTACTGAAATCATACTTGATCATTTATTTTTTTTCTTTGAACCTTTGTAATTAAAGTTAATGCTTCTAATTCAAAGAAATTGAAATTTATTTAAATAATTCCAGAGGTCCTGATTAATTCCTTATATTTTTATGTCTCTTTCAGAATCTTCAATTGAATGTGATTCCCTTGGAAGAAATTTTTACCATTTTTTATAAATTTGGTTAATAGGCATTTACATTCCATCAGAAATATTAATTTTGATTCAAAGAAGTATTTTTATTTATTTATCATTATTATGATCATTATTTTATTCAATGAATTCTTTACTTGAATATTTAAAAATCTCTGAATTCCCCTGATGACATAGATATATGTAGCTCAAAAAATAGGTCTATTTAGATTGAAAAATTGGCATATGTAGCTCAAGCAATGGCTATATTTACCTCAAAAAATGGCTATATGTGAATTTTATAATAGTTTTGTGTTTTTTCCTAGATTTTTTTAGGTTTGGTCCAAATGTATTTACATCCCATCATAAATCTTGAATTTTCTTCAAAGAAACCTTCCTTCTTCATATTTTTCTATAATAAATTGTTCACTTGGTGATATTTCTTTTTCAAAGATTTCAAAATATTTGAATTAACCTCATGCAATATAGTAACCTCATGAAATATAGGCATACATGGAATTTTTTCATTTTGGTACAAGCTTTTTTATATTCACTGAAAACATTCCATTCTTTTTTTTTTTCTTTAGAAAAATTGAATTTTTTTTATCATTCTTCTTATGTTATTTTTTTCTCTATCATATTACATGAATTTATTTTTCAAATCCTGAGCTTGTAATTGAATTCCTTTCAGAAAAATAATATCCTTTGCACTCCTTACATGTTTCCCATTAACTCAACTGATGTCCATATCTGGAATCTCCCAAGCCTTTACCCCAGAAAGATCCCATAGGGGGTCCAGGGGCCTCATTTGAGCACCCAAGGCCTCAGTTCATGTTCCCAGACCTTTTTTGAGGGCACAAAACATCCTCAAAAGGCACGCTCTCTCACCCCTTGAAATCTTTTAAACCTTGAAATGCTGGGCCAAACCTCAATTGTCTAAACTTTCACCTTTCTTCAATGGGAACAACATCTTCCAAGGTTCACACACCTTCCTGGGGTGGGAAAACACACCAGAAGGCCTGAATTATTATTATTATTATTATTGTTATTATTATTATTATTATTATTATTATTATTATTATTATTATTATTATTATTATTATTATTATTATTATTATTATTATTTTATTATTATTATTATTATTATTATTATTATTATTATTATTATTATTATTATTATTATTATTATTATTATTATTATTATTATTATTATTATTATTATTATTATTATTATTATTATTATTATTATTATTATTATTATTATTATTATTATTATTATTATTATTATTATTATTATTATTATTATTATTATTATTATTATTATTATTATTATTATTATTATTATTATTATTATTATTATTATTATTATTATTATTATTATTATTATTATTATTATTATTATTATTATTATTATTATTATTATTATTATTATTATTATTATTATTATTATTATTATTATTATTATTATTATTATTATTATTATTATTATTATTATTATTATTATTATTATTATTATTATTATTATTATTATTATTATTATTATTATTATTATTATTATTATTATTATTATTATTATTATTATTATTATTATTATTATTATTATTATTATTATTATTATTATTATTATTATTATTATTATTATTATTATTATTATTATTATTATTATTATTATTATTATTATTATTATTATTATTATTATTATTATTATTATTATTATTATTATTATTATTATTATTATTATTATTATTATTATTATTATTATTATTATTATTATTATTATTATTATTATTATTATTATTATTATTATTATTATTATTATTATTATTATTATTATTATTATTATTATTATTATTATTATTATTATTATTATTATTATTATTATTATTATTATTATTATTATTATTATTATTATTATTATTATTATTATTATTATTATTATTATTATTATTATTATTATTATTATTATTATTATTATTATTATTATTATTATTATTATTATTATTATTATTATTATTATTATTATTATTATTATTATTATTATTATTATTATTATTATTATTATTATTATTATTATTATTATTATTATTATTATTATTATTATTATTATTATTATTATTATTATTATTATTATTATTATTATTATTATTATTATTATTATTATTATTATTATTATTATTATTATTATTATTATTATTATTATTATTATTATTATTATTATTATTATTATTATTATTATTATTATTATTATTATTATTATTATTATTATTATTATTATTATTATTATTATTATTATTATTATTATTATTATTATTATTATTATTATTATTATTATTATTATTATTATTATTATTATTATTATTATTATTATTATTATTATTATTATTATTATTATTATTATTATTATTATTATTATTATTATTATTATTATTATTATTATTATTATTATTATTATTATTATTATTATTATTATTATTATTATTATTATTATTATTATTATTATTATGATTATTATTATTATTATTATTATGATTATTATTATTATTATTATTATAATTATTATTTTGGAAACAAAAATCACTAAATTCACACATTTCTTCAAAAGAGGTGTGAATTTAAAGGGGGTGGATTTGTAAAACCATGCCTGTTTCAAAAAAAGGGGGGCATGGATTTAGTAAATTTGAGGGTGTGATTTTAGCCCGGTTCTTTCCTGATAATCATTTTTCTATTTCTTGACTCAGTGATCAGTATCTTGAAAGACTGGATATCAATTATTGGGAGGGAGGCATGTGATCCAGTTGTGAAAGATCTTTGTAGTGAGCTTCATCATTGACTACATTTCAAAAAAAAAAAAAAGAAAAAAACAGAATGCCAATTCCCTCTATCTACTGAGATGCCACTCCTTCCACCTGTGTGAACACTTGGCACTCTCAAACTGATCATCTCATCATGTTGGAGGCCTCTCTGACTTTCTGACAGGCCTCCAAAAAAAAAAGAATAAAAACTGCAGTCTTGTTGCCCATGGCCAAATCCAAACACAAGCAGATTATTTTCAAGGTTTTTCGAGGAAGTTTTCTGGTTCAGAATCATGATTGTGTTGCTTCTTGATCCAATATAGTTTAAAAAAAGAATAAGCTGCAGTCTTGTTGCCCATGACAAAATCCAAACACAATCAGATTATTCACAAGGGTTTTCAAGGAAGGTGTCTGGTTCAGAATCCTGATTGTGTCTCTTCTTCAACCAACATATTTCAAAAAAAGAGATAGATAGAGAGGGAGAGAAAAAAACTAGTAATTGGGCTGTTGAGGAATCCAAATTTTTAATTTTAAACAAAATAATTTGTCATCACTTTTCACTTTATCACGAAAAAGATTCAAGATCAAGTGATGAATATTTGCCCTACTTGCTTAAACCTGCCATGCCAGCCAATATTTTTTACCAAAGTTTTGGACATGTGTCAATCTTCTGAACATGGCATTTTTACATTCTAATGATTATTTAGTGAGGCAGGGGGGAGGGGGCAGTTGAAGTAAAGTCAATTCAAAATACTAGGCATAGTTCAATCACAGATAGTGGTACATACACTCACTTTAGTATGTACATATAAAACCCAAAAGGATGTAGGAAAGATGAAAATTAAGAAAGGAGTCAAGGGATCTGAAACCTAAATCATCTTTTATAAATAATGTTTCTTGTTCTGATAAATCCTTTTCCCATACTGTGTTAAATTTTTGTTGCACCCACATCTAATGATTGTTGCACCTTCCTGTTTCTTCAACTACCACTGTAGATTTCTCATAAATCCTTATTGTTGCTTTTTTTTTTTTAAAAAAAAAAAAAAAGAATTCAGGCTCTCTCATTTGAGCTTTCAATACAGGTTTTTTGTAATTCGTGCCACAGTATTTAGTGTTGCTCCTACAACCAAAAATTGTTATTACATTCCTGTTCATTCAGCTGCTGCTGTAGGTTTTTCATAACTCCCACTTGTTTCTCCCCGTGTTGAGAATTCGCGCTCTCTCTAATTAGAGCTTCCAATACAGCCTGGATGTCAATAGGGTGCACGTGATTCTTCTCAAGAAGTAAATCGGCCGTTTTCCAAACAAACATATCGTCTACTTCAAAAAACAAAAAAGATGATGAGGATGAGTTCGAAGCCCAACAAGACGATATGTACATTCACTCGGAATCAAGATTGAAACCCGGTTAGTGAGAGGTATCATTCGAAATTTCCAGGGGCCGGCGTGCCATCACAAGTCCACGAATCCTAGAAGAAAATTTTCAAAAAAAAACTTGAGAATGATCTTAGGGCGAAAAAAAAAAAAAATGAAGGATTCAAAATAATCGATCAGCTCAAACTGACATCTCTAGATCCAGGATTCCGAACGTGTTGGTACCAATCCTTAGAGTTCGAGCCCAAGTTCAGACAACTGGCAATCTGATGTGCGTTCAATTAATGAAAACGTGAGCCTTAACAAATCCTTCCTTTTTTTTTGTCTGCGGCTTTTTTTGTAAAGCTAGTAACTTTAGCTCTCGGAAAGAACTGTGTGATTGAGCATAAGGTCTTACCGGTAGGAGCTTGAATTTTTTGGCTTTCAGCTTGGGGATAACAGATGGTACGACCTGAAGATGACCGGGAACACCCACAGTTCAATCGTTTTATTTTATTATCATTTTCCCAAAAAAAAACCCCCAAGAATTAGGATAGGATTTTCGATCGGTAGGGGCTAAGATTTAGCTAATTTTATTTTTTATTGTTTTCAAAAAAAAAAAAAAAAAAACGGTTACCTCATCAACCATAAACTCGTGAGTCTCATGATTCAATACAATAGTTTTTTCAGGATAGCTCTGATAAGTCCGAATTATCTCGGAGGGGCTAGGCGGTGATCCGAAGCTGTCTTGTGAATCTTCTGACCAAAGAATCAGGCCTTTGTAACCTTTTTCTCTTAAAACCTTTAGCTGAACGAAACGAATATAACCAAAGTGTCAACGTGGTGTATTTCGGGGCAGTCTTGTTTTCCCCCTTATAGATGAAGAAGCTCCCTATGAAATAGCGATTACTGACGACGTCCTCGTTGTATTCACCTGTGAAAGTAGGCCATCAGGACGACGATTAGTTTTGCTTCTCTCCTATCTGAAGAAGAGGTGTAAACCATCTGAAACGTACCATAAGGAGGTCTAAAGTACAATGGTTTGACACCTAGAATTTTAATCATGGCCTAATTGTTTTTTTTTTTTTTAAAAAAAAATCCACTCAATCAGTTTATTCTCATAGTCTAGGACTGGATTTTTCAATACTAAGTGTATCTTTTTGATTGAAAAAAAAGAGAGAGAGAAAAGTTTGAAAAGATTTACTTCTTCCAAAAGTTCGATTTGACGATATATTTGCTGATAAGTACCTTGAGTCAAATGAACATGAGACCATGTATGACTCCTGGATGAAGCATATCGTTCAGCCAGAATGAGTGGTCACCCTCGGGGAGACAGGGGAATGATTTCAAGCAAAAAGAGAAAAAAAGAAAAACCCGCACGCGATTAGATGTCCTTTCTTAAACCTTTCACGTAACAGATAGGCGTGATCATAGATGCAACCAAAGTTGTTGCCGTTAATAAAAAACGTCGCTCTCAGGTTTGAATCTTCTAAAGTTTTGTCCAACTTGGCGCTCAGTTCCGTTGGTCCATCATCGAATGCTGTTGGTGAGTGGAGAGAGGTGCGTAGATAGGTATCTTGCTTAAGATACTTTCCTCGAATCTCCGGGTCATGTTTTTTTTTTTTTTTTGCTGGGAATAGATACGAAAAATTCTCACTCAATCCAAAAGATTGCGATAGACTGCACGTGTGATAGACTTGCAGCCCTGAGCCAGCTTTGGCGTCAAGATGCGGGGCGAAATTGGTGTGGTTAGCTACTCGTAGTTGTTCTTCGTTAGTTGGCTTGAACGAGTTTGGAGTAGGATTTGAGGCCCGATTCTGCTGTGTTTGTTGTTGGTTGTGATGGACGTGTGACTGATCTTGAGGTGTTGATGGAACAATCAGGACTGAATCGGCTACCGACAATACCGGAACGATGAAGCTTAAGAAGATGAACATTGAATGATAAATTCTTGGCACGTGGTGCTTAGTTGCTCTTAGCTCTCGCATCTCCGTACCCTCCTTACTCAAAGCTAACTGGGCGAAAAGAGTGCGATAATAATCTGTGTTTCAAAGTGGCGGGTTGGGGGAAGTGGATTGATGGAAGGAGCTCAAACATGAATAAATAGCCGGCGAAAAGGACAGGGGAAATCCATACAGTTAGGTGTAAGGCTCAATGTGATATATAACCTTTTTTTTTTTTCTCTGTCCCTCTCCTCCTACTCAGGCTGCATCATCCACCGGTCAGACCCAAGACATCGCAAGGGTTGAAACTCTCCCAACAATCTTCATGCGCCGTCAGTATGACTTTTTTTTTTTGTTGGCTATCACTATGTGTATACCATCGATTTATAGATTTCGGTACGGACATGCAGTCTTTACTCTGTAACAAGGCCCTGGGTTTCGCAGATGTGATCACCGATATAGGTATATTTGGTAAGTACAAAGTGACGATTTGTCGTACTGTATTTGGTCGGTCTTCGAAATCATTTATGACTGGACCAGCTGGGGAGTGCATGTACCAAGATTAGCTTCTGCCCAGCTTCTGCGGCTCGACTATGAGTGTTTCGGCTTAGGATACCCATATAGATACATGTACAAGTATTTGCCGCCTAATCCCCTGTTCTTATTGTTGACGGAATACCACAGAAATTCCCCTCAGGTTGGCGGCTGCGTTCACCCGACCTAGCCCAGCCCCCCCCTTATAACCATCTAGTGGGTTCACTTGATGAATTGGGTGCTAATGTTCATAGAGGGCCACCCTAGTGGCTTCGGTGGGGCATTTCTTAGCAGAGATATCAAGATATGGTGAGATTAATGATTGAAGCAATGCACTCCATAATTGATTGACCTCAGTGAGTGAGCATCAGAAGCACAGAGTATCCACATGCAGGGGGCTCGTCAGCCTCCAGGTTCATCGGCCCAGGCGAGATTTGCCTGAAAACTCCCACGGGTGGACTTACTCGAGTGGGGCTTTCTAAGAAGTAGAAATCCAGGCCAGATCATCGGTATTTCTTCGCATATGGTGAAGCTACCGACTCTACCGCAACCCAAGCAGACCTTTTCTGACCACTTTAGTCTAGCTCACAGGATCCTATGAGAAAATAAAAATGATGAGGAGATTTGACGCCCGCGGAGGAACTTCTGCTACCCAAGAAACTCTGGTCCTACAAGGGATGCAATAGACCATTCGAGTCAAATGAATTGCAACTAAAATATCGACACCTCAATCAGAAACTTCGACTCTTCCTGTCATATTCAGGAACGGCGGATACTGTCGCAAGTCAAGCTCCATATTGGCTCCGGAAGAAGACCCATGCGGTCCGGATGGATAGGTTCCAAGGCTGACGCCGGTATCTCTCTCGCTCGCCCGATACTCTATTTCTTTAGGTCAACGGTTTAGGAGGGGCTTGATTTGAAACTTTCCAAGCCTAGGGCCGGGTGAATTCTGCAACTAGGAGAGGGGCTACTTTTGTTTTTGATGACTGTATTTGATGACTGTTTTTGATGACTGTATTTGATGACTGCTTTTGATTACTTTTTTTTTGATTACTGTATTTGATGACTCTTTTGAGATTAGTATTAACTTTCATTTTTGATTTTTTGAAAGTGGATTGTAGATCGAACTCCATTGCCGGGTTGCTTCGATCCGAGCCTAGTTGGGCGATTGATACGTGTTTAGAAAATGTAACCCCAGGAGCCCCAAGGCTTCTGAATCGGCCCGACCGAAGTCAGTTCATGACCGAGTAGGATAGCAGCTCACTCTGACCCAAGGTCTGCTAAAATCGGTGAAATAAAAAAACACCAAATGATCTTTCAAAGTTTCGATGAGCGGCTCCAAAATTAAAACCTTCCGAAGAAAAAGATTGATCGTTATCGTTGTCAGCATGCCGTGGAATCGGGGGTGATGAGTGAGACTTGAAGCTAACGAAATGGCGGCTGAGATCAACTTACTGGGCGATTTGAGTGCTACTTGAATTTTCTTTTTTTTTTTTTGGATTTCTGGGTGGATAGACTGGTCGAGAAAATTCAAAAGATGGTTGGACATTCTCTACAGTAAGAAATCTTGTGCGTTGGATAGGTGAAATCGATGATGGATCTAAATGAGGTTCTACAAACATGATGACACATCGCTCACTGGCTCACCAGGGACGCGATTTTGAGACCATCAGGAAATTGAATCGACCAAGATGTTGAGACTTGGACGCAAGGGAACTAGGGGCATCGTGATACAGATCTTCAGAACCTCTTGACCTCCAAATAAGCCTCAACTGACCAAGATATCTTTAAAAAATTGTCTTCCCCCCGCCCACAGTACTTAGTAAAGGGATTTAAAAAAAGAGAAGCTGACAGAAGCACGAATGATGACTTCAAGAACGCATTGTTGCACATATTAAGCTTTTGGGTCCTTGGAGTCGATTGAAGCCGTTCCTGTGCTCTTCCTGTTGATTTGTTTGATTTTCTGTTTAGCTCTACATGGATCTTTATTGATTCTGAGTACAATAATGTACCTTATTAATCTATCAATCCTGATGTTTTGAGTACTTGCTCAGGTATAGTAGACAGTTGTCAATGGTAGTTAGGACCAAAAATGTTGGTTGATAAACCACATGAAGTTTTACCATTACACGTTTCTTTGAAAATTTGATCCTCCCTCTCTTGCAAGATTTGGTAAATAGTGGGTACATTGGCCGTCAAGCTTACAATTCTTCCATTTAAATCAATCCATAAGGCAGTCAAAATCTTGATGGAAAGGTAAGACTCTGCCAATTGATTACTACTCAAGTATCCAGGATTATTATTGATGAAAAAAGAATCCACATCCCAGGTGATATATGTATCAACACTTGTGGCCTTCTTGTGGTTTGAGTGACAAGAAAAAGTTTTGGAGATGCATATTGTTAGTTTTTACAATATAATCAATCAAAGTGCAGATTGAATTCTGATGGATATAAAGTAAAAAAATCCTGTGGCTTCCTTACCTTTTAGAAGGGGAGATTAAACAAACATTAAAATGTATAGGTTTCTTGGTGGGGGATGAGGAGGAACCCTAATGCTTTAAAACAAGATTTAAATCTCTATCACCGCAAAAAAAGTGATGGCACTTTGGAAGCTCCAGTTGAAGGTCTCTCCAATCTCTAGTTGAAGGTAAATTCATGCTCTAACAAGTTTTTGGTGCACAGTCACTGTGCACAATTCACAGTGACTGTGCATTGGAGCTTGGATAAATGTTTACCTGCGCTTAGCCAGAGCCTGACCTGACCTGTGTCATACTTTGTGCATGAGTTCCTTAATGGCACTTTCTAGCAAGTGACATGCAGATTTCTGTGGTGATATTTCAATTTTTTTTTTTGGTTAGATTGAGATTGGATGATTACTTGAAGTGGGATTGGATTTGAAGCTTGAATGGATATTTTAAAAGTTAAAAGAATGAAATTATGAAAAAATAAAATAATCCATGGATCAAATCACCAGATAGTATGGATGATGCAAAATTTTGAAGGAAGGAAGGAGGATGCAGTGGGATTTGGTTCCCTGTGAGAGTTTTGACTTTATATACTATATTGGGAAAAAACACTTATTTTTTTGGGTAGCTCTGACAACCCTCTTGTGAAATGAGGGTTTTTTTTCATTTTTAATGGTGGGTTTGAAATAGATGATTTGGTTTGAAACCATCCATTAAAAAAAAGTGTGGTTTTGCTAACTCTGATACTCCCTAATTTGATCTGGAGGCCAATGTCAGAGATTTATCCTGTTTCTATGTCCAGGAAACAAAATTTAGACAAGCTTTATTCCATGGATAATAAAAAATGACTCATGGAAGCTTCTTAAAAACTTGAATTTATCAATAAAACTAGAACCAATTCTAAGCCAAATTAAGCATCTTTGCCAAAAACCACAAATCTTGGAGAAACAGTTTCAAAATTGAAGAATAAACGCAGGTGGTAATTTGAGCTTTGAAGATTGAGAATGGGTGTTTATTGTGGATGATGTGTTGAAGTTTGGGTGGCTTTTTTTGTTTTTTTATGGATAGAAGAATACTGATGCATAAATGGCAGGTTTTTTTTGAAACCTTTGATTTTGAAATTAACCAGTTAAGGTGTCAGTGTATTTCAAAACACACCATTAAAAATGGCAGTTTTCTAATGGTTGGTTTGCTAACTCCTATATACCCAATTCACAATATTTTTATGGGATTTTTGGGATGTATTCTTGGCCTCCGAAAATTGGATCCAAAATAAAACCACTTCAAAATAACACATCCTTTTAATTCTTTTAAAAAATCAAGAATAAAATTTTCTATCAATTTTTTTGCAAAAACTTGAGTAATAATCAAAATGACAAATCTGCTCACCCCCTTGCCAAAAGAGTCGGAAGTTGGTATTCCGGATAAGACTATTGAAGGCAGACCGTTTGATGAGTGAATGGGGAGGTTGATCGGAGCAAAGTTGTGAATGAGGGCAATCAAAATCACAATTTGAAACAAGCAAGCTAAGTTGAAGAAGTTGCAGGGTCAGAAATGCAAGTAACAGTCAATCTGGAAGGAGAGATTGAAGTTGCAACCAGGTGGATCATTGCCAGAAGCAATGAGATGGATTTGGTGCAACAAGGGGAGTAGTGTAACTTGTAACTTTTGAGTAACCACAATGAAGGGTTCCAACATGAGGTTTGAGTCGAGTTCAAAAAAGATGGAAGTGGATGTAAGACCAATGAAGGTTATTGAAGCAATAACAGATGTTGAAGTCAGAGAGCAATCAAGATGTAGGGAACATTGCAATTGACTGGATGAAGATGACGGTTGGGGGCATTGGAAGATCAAGGAACTAAAGGATCAAGCTTGAGGTAACAACAGGGTTGAAGTAAGGGTCAGTAAGACCAATGAAGGTCACTAATTGAGGGTGGTCAACAGGATAGGTCGGATGGGAAGGTAGATACGGTCAGTAATAGAAAGACAGTAGTGCTACTCGGGAAGACCGTAGAGGTGACTAATTGAGGTGATTGATAGGATCAGTTTGGATAAGAAGGCAGATACAATCAGTAATAGAAATACAGTAGAGCTACCGGTGTTGAGGGATGACCAACAAAGGTCACTGAATAAAGAGTAGATGCAATTAACAATAGGATAATTGGAGAGCTACCGTACTAAGAGGATTTACTTGAAGCAAAATCAGAGACAGCACAGTAAGTGGTGCTCTGGGCTCATAACCTGTTGGAGTCAATGATCAGATCAGGGACTCTGACTCAACTCAGAAAGTTGAGGACCGGATTTGTAAGAAACAAAGTCGATAAGGTGAATTGCAAGGTCATGGAAAAGACCGGTTTAA
The DNA here is from genome assembly GCA_025617555.3 of Puccinia polysora. NCBI lineage: Eukaryota > Fungi > Basidiomycota > Pucciniomycetes > Pucciniales > Pucciniaceae > Puccinia > Puccinia polysora. Next base: position 4,406,591 of record CM062636.1, on the reverse strand, counting down.
ATAGACAACTAGAGAGCCCCTCACAGGGGGCCTAGGGACTTGATGACTAATCAGCATTGGCAGAAACTATATGGACAAAAGACAATGTGATGAACTTATGGAGTAAGCCAATAATGAAGAATTCAGAAGTTAATAAAGGACCAGGTGACATGTAGTAATAAGATTCTGTGACAGAAGGGATCAAGGCTATCAGCAGAAGACATGATACTCCAACACAAAGTGCCCCAGAAAGTTCTTGGCCATTGTGGAAAGAAATAGTGTGCTAAACTAAATGTCTGTAACAACTGCGCTCCGGTACTGGATACTTGTCTAGTCCCATGAGTTACAATACCCACTCCGTGCCAAATATCCACCAATCCTGCCTCTGTGTCCTACAGACTCTCCCTTTGACTAACACGCAATGAAATAACAATAAGAAAAAAAACAGACTCCCCTGCAAGCTCTACACTGAACTATTCTTCCGCTAAGACTCCAATTTACTCCTAAGAAACAATTGCTTTGGAACACATAAAGACACTCCAATAATAAAATATGCCTATAAAAAAACTCCTTGACTTCTCAAATGTTATGATTCAATATAGTAAATCCTTTTGTGCCATAATTATTCCATGCCCCCCCCTCTTGCTAATGTAACAATCCCCTAATATATACAAACCAAAAATACAACTCCAGAAAAAAGAAGAAAACAAAGAATGAATTCCCCCACACCACCTCCCGAAAACTTTCTGTAATGACCCAGTTTAATATTATCCCTGATGCTCCTAGCTGATCCATCTGCATATATTTGATTCAGTGATACTCTTGTGATCTCCAATGACCCTACCAGTCAATTTTCCCCAATGCAGTTCTAAAATCAGTTCCTTGTCAACCTCCCTTTAGCAGTGTTGAGGTTTGAGTTGAATGCTCTGGTTGAATCAAAAGGAAAGAATGAGGATAGGGATCTGATAATGCCAAGAAGAGGGGGCACTCTGTTTTGAAATGAGTTGAAACAGATTAGGTTCATTCAATTGAGAACTGGCAGCTTAAGTAGTCTAAGTACAAGAAGGGCTGACCAGTGGTTGACAAGATGAAAGATAACAATGAATAAGAGTATTCAATAGTGAACCATTATAGTCTGCACAACTTGCAAGACAAAATAGGAAAGAGATGATACTGGAGAGCCACTAGGATCAACCACAAAGGAGCAACTGGAACTATAACAAAACTAGTATAGTATAGAGGGAACACTAGGCAGGGATACTCAAGAGCATGAAAATTATAAGGGTGAATATAAAGGTGAAAATAATAATTTTTCACTCTAGCTTGAGGCAAAACTCAGTTCAGAATATAATTCCAGCAGGCAGATCCCCTTTGATCCTGCATATGGCATCAAAGAAGATCCCTGTCAATCTTCCTTAAAGATCCCCATCAAGCCGCATGCCACCTCTTCAACTCTAGTTTTTGATTGTCCCAACAGTTACATATCCTCTGCAATCTCCATGCATACCCCATAGTCAGCTCTCAGATACATACTCCATGGTTCCAATCACTTGTGGCTGCATTCTCACTCCAAAATCCATAATTGTGGAAGGGGTTAGTTATTGACCACAATTATTGTGCCACAAAAGGCAAGGCTTCATCTATTGATCCGCAAAAAACAAACAATGCGGCCATTTCTCTGCAAAAGGAAAAAACCTTGGCTCAGCCCCGCTATTTTGCTGCAGAAATTACACCCACACAGCTTCTGAGCCAGATATTTCCCTCTGAAAGAGTAGGCAATTGGCCAGAATTTTATTTGTCAAACCTATTGTGCTGGGGTTTCTGCAACTGCCCACTGTTGAGCCTCCTAGTAATGTGGACTGCTGAGCCAAATTGCATTTGTTTCTATAAATAACCACCAAACCATCTGGTTGGTGCGCTTGTTCTGGCCATCTGTCCATGGGTGCCAGAAGGTTGATGGGGCCAGTTGCACACGCAGAAGCCACTGGAATTCTCTCCAAAAATAAGACACAAAAATTAGACCCCAATCTGTAACAATCTTGTCCAGAAGCCTGTGGAGGCAAATAAACCAATCTAAGAAAACAAAAGCAAATCTGTCAGCTTTCCAGGTTTCCTTTGCCAGGATCATGTGAACACCCTTGGTCATGTGGTCCACCACCACCAGGATGGAGTCAAAGTTGTCCAACAAGGGCAGCTTGACAATGAACTCTATCCCAATGGTGCTCCAAGGTCTAACCTGAACGGGGAGTGGAGTCATTAGGCCTGGGTGATACTGGTTTAAATTTTTGGGCCATTGGCAAGAGACACAGGAGCCAGTATAGGCCAAAAAATACCACCAAATTCCCGGCCAGGAAAAGGTACAGGTGATAGAGTTCAGTGTTTTGAGAGATCCTGGGTGGCCAGCGGAGATTTAATCATGAAACATTTGGAAAAAAGTGGGCTTATGGGCCCCGGGGAGCAGAACCCTTTCCCTCAGTCACCAGAGACCATCTGCAAACCAAATACCTGCCTCTGCATCTTCCTCCAGGGTATCCTCTGCATAAGCCGCCATCAGCAGCGGAAGGAAGGTATCTGAGGGAGGGAAGAATAGCAAATCAATGTTGGGGGGAGGGGAAGTGATCGAACTGTCCTGGTGCTCAGTGTTTTCTTCATGCGCCAGGACCCCGCTGCGTGCAGCCTCCAAAGTGGCAGGAGATGACTTCCTAGGAGGAAGAGGGGGCACAGGGTCTTGCGGAGCCGGATTGTCAATAAAAAAAAACCATTTTTTCAAGGTTCCCAGGCCCCCGCGGAACCAAGGACAAGTCCCTCCAAATTTTACTGAAGAAAGGCAGGCAGTTTTTCAGTAATTGCATTGTCCTCCACATAATCCAGGCAACACGTGGGGGGATTGTGTCATACGTCCACCCCATGTACTATAGGGAAATCTTAGATGATTGTGAGCACAACAGAGGAGACTGAGTTCAAGGGATAGGTGCAACATAGCAAGGCTAACTGCAAAGTGCAAACTGAAGGTTTGATGGCTCAAAAAACAGCAAGAGTGATGAAGTGTTCCAATGGAAGGTAACCAAGGCAAATCCAAATGTGATTACTTGTCTTAGAAAAATGCCAGAACATATGAAATTAACTAACTGAGGAGAAAATCTTCAGGCAGACAGATTAGCCTTTATAAGGCAATCCAATGGTGACTAGATACAAACTGATGTATGTTCATCTACTGATAGGAAGCAATGATTCAATGAATGACAGGAATGGGATGGGAAAATGAAATAAACAGTACAGTTGTTTCCAAGTTTTTATTTTAGGTGCAAGACAATAGAAAATGAGAGTACAGAGATTTAATGGATGAGAAATGCAGGGAATGACATGTGAGGACCATGCAAATGAACAGATATATTTATGCAGGGAAGGAAGCTGGTCCTTTGGGGGACATACACAGTTGAGGTGGCTATCTAGGCATGTGTGCAAGCTAGTTTAGTTGTGTGAAAAAGAATGGAAGTCCAAGGGCTAATGATACCCAGAGGTAGAAGAGCAAAGCTTGAATGGATTGTTGATCAGATTAGAGTTAACTGCAAATATTTTCAATTATAGACTGATTCTCCAAAATTTGAAGGTTGTTTATGCAAGCCAGAGGTAGTAAGCGGAAGAAATCATTGATTTTGTACTTTATTTGTGTCACGCTTATGGAATGAGGTAGATGGTACTCAGGAAAAGGATATGTCAAAGTGATGAAGAAAATAAACCTTAACCTTGCGGCATGGCAGTTGCCCAGTGTGGAAAAAAAAAGTGAGATACTCCCCTAAAAATGTCCCAAAGCTTGGAAGCTATTGGTTCTAGCGTCTGTAAGGAGTATGATTTGCCCTTTGAGAGAGAGAGAGAGAATTTAGTGAGTGATAGAAAGTATATTCCTTCCTTCCTTCCCTTGGTGGTGGTATCCCTCATCTCCCCCTAACACAGAGGCAGGGAAAGGTATTTTACCCTTCACCCAAGCCCTAGCCAAAGTGAAATTTCAAATAAAAACCCAACAAATGGAAAGAATACCAAGAGGCAGAAACCCTAAACCAACCCTATCCTCTTCCCCCAACACTTGCACCACTACATCCATCCAGTTTTTCCTTCTCATGGCACGCACTGCGCCCTACTTGGAGCCCCCTAAGCCTGCTTTTAGCCACCCAAATCCTACTTGCTTGCCCACCGTCACATCCACCTGGTTTTTCCTTTTCATGGCACATGCCGCACCCTACTCAGAACCCCTGTGCTTGTTTTTAACCATCCAATGCGCCTTTCCATAGCTGTTTTTTGGTTCCTGTTTCTCCCTTGAGCACACAGTAGCTGCTGCTGAGCCCGCAGCACTAACCACATGCTGAGCCATCTTGCGTTCATTGCTGAGTGCGCTGCCTGAATGCCAAGTCTGCTTGCATGCAGGCTGCAACCAGTTACCAATCCAAGGCTATAAAATACCACCAAACTCCCCCGCAACTTGAGTTCTGTCCCCAGAGGTCATCCCATTGCTTCCTTAACTTGACCCTTGCACTTTGCTTGCTACCATCCCATAGCCACCACCAAACTTGCATCCTGTCCCAACTCTCCATCCTCCCCCTCCCCAACTTCTTCATGGCCTTGTGTAGTTACTGCACCCATCAAGGGATTGCATTTTCAATGATCCCTGGATGCCACGCATACACCAACTGCCTTTCTGGCCACCATTGCTGCTTGCTTGCCAATGGAATGCTGAATGCTTGTTGGAACCCTGGCCCTCAACCTTTCCGGCACAAGAGGGACCACCACAACTTATTTGTGGTATCAAGCAATGAGTTTGTCTCAGAGGGCTTGTGGACCCCACCCAGATCTCCTCCCTCTTGCCCTTGCGCTCTTCCGCCACCAAATTTGCACAAGAGCTGTGACTGGGCCTCCCCCCTCTGCTGCGCTGGGCCTCCTTTCAGGGAGGATTTTGAGACCTTTGTGGCCTACCATGCTGTCCTTCAATACTGGGCCAATTGCGCAAGGGACCCCTGGGTGGAGGAATTGTTTTGAAAACACACGGCTCCACCTCAAACCCTGCAGTCTGCTCTTGCTCCAGCCTTGGCTCTGCCTCCCAACTTGAGATACTCATTGGACTTGGAGGAAGGCACCTCAACTCCGCAGGTTGCGGCTCAGGAACCGCTGTCTCCCATGGTGATATCTTCCTTACCATTGCCTGGAACAGGTCCCCCAAATGGCTTGCCGGAGGCCCCTCCATCACCGCAAGAACAACCACCTCTATCAAGCCTGCCCAAGATCCCAGAGATCCTGAATATGATGGCCATCATGGTGGTGGACTTTGAGGATTTTTCAGACAAGTCAACTGTGCTCCTTTGGGCTTTCCTATCCACTCCCGGCGCACAAACCACAGCATCATGGTACAAAATTTTGAATGCTTTCCGAAACTTGCTCAAAAGGTTGCAGTTGTAAATGGTAGGGGTTATGAAGACAACCTGAAAATCTTGCCCAGCCCCCCTTCCCCCCTTCCCTCTTTCTTGTTGTTTTCTTTAAGATTATCCACGGCCAAGTAATCCATCCTTATCTGCGCACATTCTTCCCTGAGTGAGACCCATGAGTGACCTTGAGCCCAGTGTGAGTAAGTGAGAGTGAAAGGAAAAAAAGCTAAGTCAAAGATTGGGATTCAAATCTGCATCTACGCTGTAAGACTCCAAATGGTGCTAGGCCGTGGCATTTCTGTGGAGGGGAAAGGTGCTGTTTAGGCTGCCCTCCTGAGTGTTACAAAAATATTTAAATGTAACCAAGATCAAAGTCCAGAACCTGGTAAACGGGGGACCAAATGTAAGAGGATAAAGATTATAGTAGTCGGTAGCTGGTGAAGCAACACTATCTGAGGCAAGATGGTGCCAGGGAAAACTTGAATAGAAGAAGTCAAGGTTTTTTCAGAGTTCAACAAGACAAGGCAATTGTATGTAACAACACCCACAAGCTAATAGCTCTGGTCGTCAGCATAAGCTTAGGAAAGATCAACTCAATCCCAAAAAACCTCCAGGTTCTCAATGAACCTGCCCAACTCTCCGCAATCAAGCGCTTGAAGGGTACCAGATAACTCTGGGTGGCTGCACAAGACAAAGCTAATTGTTTGAAGAAGCTCTAGAAGCAAAACAATAACTGATTCAAACAAGAATAACCCAACACTTCTCAAGGTACTCAAGAGTAGCGTGGCAGAATTCAACTTTGAAAGAGATGAAGGGAGGTTTAACACTCCAGGTTTTAAGCTTAATAAAACCTCTTCAGTAAAAATGTGACTGGTTCCAGAAAGGTAATCAAAGGATGATCAGGACCAGTATGGTTGGATAAAGGGATCAGGAGTGGTGTAACACACTCAAGAATTCAATTAGTCAAATTATTCTTCAACCAGCAAAGCTATTAGTTGATGATAAGGATCAAGGATAAAGGGTCTGAGTATGGAGGCTCAAAGATCAAGGGGAAATCATAGATATACCCAATTTTTTTTTGTCTCAGATAAAGGGGAATGAAGACCCCAGGGATGATGTATTGCAAGAGGATACTGATGATCTTAGGATGTGGTGTGTGTTAGGATACCATGTGCTGATCTGATGTGGTTTCCAATCCGCTGATGTTCCTCCAAAAGGCAGGGGAGAGCCCCTCCTTATATGGGCAGGAGGCCCCATTAGAATATGTACAAGGGATACTACAAATGGAGCGGAAAAAGAAAGAATTTTTTTTTTGATTTTCAGATTTTTAGGTGATCAGAAAAATTTGATCACGCAGGCTGGTGGAAATCCGGCCTGCCTGACCAAGGTGGGATCCTTTCATCCCTTCACCAGCTCCTGCGTCCGTCCATGGACGGGCGCGCGCGACAACACCGAAATCACCCACCCCTTGCCCAAAGGCAGAAGGGGCCAGAAAGGAAAACAGATCAGACCGCCCGCGGGTGTCCATGGGTGGTAGGGGACATTTTCCCACCCCCACCCAAAGATGGAGGGTGGGTGTGAGAGTTCCAGGAGCAATGGTGGGAGATGGATTGATGATGGTGGGGGCGGGTGGAGAGGTCTGGAGAGGAGGATGGCATGGATGAGTTTGAGGGGAGCATGTTGGGAGCAAGGATAGCTAGGAAGACTAAGGGATCAGAGGGTGATGATAGGATGGCTTGAGATGGCGATCAAGTCAATTGACGGGGGTTGAGGTGCCAAGCAAGTGGAGTGATGATAGGATGGCTTGAGATGGCAATCAAGTCAATTGAAGGGGGTCGAGGTGCCGAGCAAGTGGAGGGCTTGGGCCCTGTGAGAGATGATTTTATACGTATGTAGATACATACAAGAGACAGGAAGGCCGGGAGAGGAGTGAGAGATGAGCGTTCTGGGGAACATGTCACCCAAGACCAGGAAGGATAACTGGGGCCAAGAGGTTTGTTTTGATCCGGAATAACTTCCACAAAGAGGAACAGTGAGACTGATGAAACAAGCTCTTTGGACAATCAAAGTTTTCTCCATACACCAACAACTTGATTTTGAGTCCTCAGCATACCAAAGCAGAACTCAAGCTTGATGAGTTTGAGCCGTTTGCGCATCCCATAGAGTTGTTGCTGCTGATGGTGATGAGACATTCAAGGAGACAAATGGGGGAGTAAGGGTGAGGAGGAGCAAGGAGGATGATGATTATGATGATGATGTGGGATATCTTGGGCCAAGCGGGTCTTGGCCCACGCGTTTGGCCAAAAGGAATGGGGGGAACAATTAGAGAAGGGATTGAATGCAATGCCTAGGGGATGGGACCAAGAGAGGCCTGTCCTAGACTACTGGGACAGGGGAACGCTTGGCAGGTTGAGGGAATTGGAGGAGTGATACTGATACAAAAAAAATTCCAATTTTTTTTTTTTTGATGAATAACACATAAATAAAAGAATTGTAAAAAAATTGAATATTTCCGCATCTGGTCCAGGGTGTCCAGATTTGGTCACCACAGCGCACAAGACCCACGCATCCGTGAGTTCTGTGTCCCAAAAATCCATGAAAACCAAAGTTTTTAGAGAGGTACCTGGACCGCCCCAGAAGAACTGCTGCACATTTTCCTGTACCCTTCTGCAAAAATAAAATAAAACACCATTCAGCCAGCGCACACACACAACACCAGAGAAAAAACATTCTAGGGTGTCTAGTTGTTCTGGCTGTGAACCAGATAGATCACCCCCTCACCAATTCAAGCTTATCCCCACGCTATGCTCCAACTACCCGCCCATCCATGCCAATCATATTTTACAAAAGAATAAGAGGAAACAGACCCAGACCCAAAGAAAAAGGGAAGAAAAAGAGAAGGGGAAAGAAAACATTTTTTTTTGCATTCTGTCGCATTGCTCCTTGTCCTGCCTTCTGCTTGCAGGGCTTGTCCTTGCGTGTACGTACCCGGCTTACGCCAGGCCCGCTTTCCTGCAACAAATTAAAAAACAAGCCAGTACCAATCCAGAAGCCAATCTAATAAAATAAGTAAAGAAAAAAACATTCTGGGGTGTCTATTTATCCCAGCTGTGAACCCGCTAGAAAACCCCCTCACAAAATCAGGCTTTCCCATCCAGCACTAGTGTCACCCCCCCCCCCAGCTTGGGAACTGTCCCCAGAAGGTTGCAACCTCCTACTCAGCCAGAGTGGCACATTGCGCGCAGGCTCCTTCAAAGACAAAGAACCTGTGTCCACCCCATCATCACCATTTTTCAAAGCCTTGCCTTTGTCACCAGAGCAAGTGTTTTCTCCTGCCATCTTGTTGAACAAGGTGGGTCCTTTTGAAAAGAAGTTTTTCAGGTGCAAAGCCGCATCCTTCTGCTTAAGCAGGAACCCTTCCAATTTTTTGAGCTGATAACTCCTGCCCTTGTACTTAGGTGCCATGAAAAACGGCCCGTTCCACCAATTAGAAAAAATTTTCCCCCACTGAGATTCCAGAATCTGGCTGTACAGCAAGACCGAATCCCCTTTCTGCAAGGGATCCCGGAGTCAATGGGAAAAGCACTTGTCCCAGTAGTGTACTGGTGCCATCTGGGTCTTCTTCAACTTTTCTGTGGCCTTTTACAGCGTCTTTCTGCGCCTCAGGAGTTATTTGGAGTGCACCTTGATGGTTTCTGCGGAGGTCTTGACCTTCCACCAATCCACACCCAGAAATTTATCCATCTCAGAAGCATGGGTTGCTGTCCAAATAGTAATTTGTAGGGAATGTAACCCATCAATCTCTTCACAGAGATCCAATCTGAAAAAAGAACCACCAGAAGTGTTTCATTCCACCACTTTCCATCCTCCTTGCACATCTTCACCACAGATTCCTTGATAGGTTTATGCCTGTGCTTGATCATCCTGGCGCCTTATGGACAGTACTCCATCAAGCAGCCAAAATTTATTCTGCAAATCTGAACCAGCACCATTGGACAACCTTGGAATTCCAGGCCTCCATCCACTGTGATCAGAAAAAGCAATCCATACTGCAAAAACAGTCTTCCTCCAAGAACTTAGCAACCTTTTCCACCAAAAAATTCACCAGAGGGCGCACCTCAACCCACCCCAACAGATCATCCCACACAAAAAGCAAGTACTCAAAATTCCCTGCCTTTATGTGGACCACATCAAGAGAAACCCTCCCAAACAACACATCCTCTCCTGTAGGATGACCAAACTCCCTGGGAAACCTCAAGCTCCGCCGCTGACAGTCTTTGCACAACTTCACCCATTCTTGCACCGCACGCACAACCCCCATCCACCAGAAACTTGCCTTCACCCTCCTCCACATCTCAATCTTTCCACAGTGACCAAGGTTGTTGTGCAGACACCTCAGGATCACTTCCTGATCCATCCTTTATTTTGCAACCACCAGAGGTACAGGGGCACTCCGCCACCACAACTGACCTTCCTGCAGGTAGAATTTCCCCCCGTGCCGCTTTTCCCAACAAATAACCACACTCACCATACCCTCAGGGAACCAGAGGTCCTGAAAATAAGAGCACAGAACCACGTAATGCCCAGTCTAACACAGAAGAAGCTGGACTTCTGCCTTCATCACTCCTACCTGGATGACCAGAGCTTCCATGTCAAGGGGCTCCGCTTTTTTGTAGCAATCCTCCTGGGGATACCAAAAAAGCACATCTGGCATTGCAAACGCCTTCTCTGGAAAATGCACCACACTGAAAGATAAGAGCTGGAGAAATGCTACCCATCTGTTCATGGGAGTGTTTAGCAACGTCAGCAAGTTGATCATCCACGCCAAGGCCTCCATGTCCAGCAATAGTTTGAAGTGGATTCCCCAAAAGAGATTATGGAGCCTTTGTAAAATCTTGGTGACCCCTCACAGCTCCAAATTTTGCTGCAATTAGCAGCTTTCTGTCACAGTAACGGTAACAGACTTGTAGAGTACCAGCCAATCCTTTCCACCCTCTTCCTTCCCCAAGCTTGCTAGAGTCAAACACCAAGCGTATCCCCCCAGTTTTTTAGTTGAGGTCCCAGAGGAAAGGGTTGCGCCCCAAAATCTCCTCAAGCTTTGAAAGCGCATCATCACATCTGGTAGTACTTTCCCAATTTTTGCCTTTCTGTGTCAACACTTGTAATGGGCTTGCCACCTCTGCAAACCACTTTATGAATATGAAAATGTAACTGGAGAATGTGTGACACTGTCTGCGGGGTTGGCCACTCAAGAACCTTGTCCTGCTTCTTTTCTGCATTCCGCCTACCTTCAAAAGCCACCACGTGTACCAAGAACTCAAGCGCTGGAATACAAACCACCAGCTTCTTCCCCAACACCATGAGCCCTGCCTCCTTGATCCAAAACATGATCTGTTTATTCCCAGAAAAGGCAACAAATTGTGGGGGCCTCTGCCTCAACTGCACCCCTGTAGTCCGTTTTTAATCCTTTGATACCCATGTCATCAATGAAGATTTTGACACCCTCCAGTAGATCATTGCACAGGATCCAAGTCATCTGAGCCTGGTAAACCACCACCAAGTTGGTTGTGCCTTGCAGAAGTTGCATCAGTTGAATTCTTCCTAATCTGGTCTTAAACGCAGTCAGTGGTTGCAAATTGGGATGGAGTTCCCTCTGTTTGTAACCATCCATTACATCTAACAATCCGTAACATGCGGGCCCTGCCATCAAATCCAGGAATTCATCCACACACAGGGGTAGTCTCACGTCCCAGATGGTCAAGGAGTTGAGCCGCTGCAGATCATGGACAATCCTCAACAAATTTCCATCCTGCTTGACCACCTGAAAGATTGGGCTAAGTTAACTCAACATAGATTTTTTGTAAAGACCCTTCCTTATGCGCTCACAGACCAACTCCAGAAAGGGATCCAAAACAGCCTGGAGAATTGGAATTGGCTTTATCTGCCATGGCTTGTGCAGAACTGTTGGAATCACGTAAGGGTTGCCAATCTCTTCCTTCAACAATATGCACTTTTCTTGTCCAAAAGCAAGGGCCTTCTTGCGCAGCACCAACACCAACACCAGAAAGTTCTTCTCCTCCACACTTAAACACCCAGGCAGCCCAAAGTTGAGAGCATCAATCCGCGCCAACTGGACTTCTTCAAAGGCCTCTCCCAAGGATCCCAAGACCAGGCAATTGGCTGCAGAGGCCCGTTCAGTCCCTGCAGCATTGGCTTGTTCCAAGGTTGGACCTTCCAAGCAACCATCTTGTATTGTCCAGTGTTACACCTCACCATCCATAGGCGGCCCTCCTCAATGTTGTAAGTCCTAGAAATAACCAAATCCTGTCTTTTGCCTTTGCTCACAAGTGTGGCACAATGATAGGGTTTTTGAAATGTGGTACCTCCTGGAGATGCATACTGAGGAAGGGAGCTTACTTCTGCCACCTGCGCCCTCTGTGTGTCTACCTCCTCCACCTGCTCCTTGCTAGTTGGCCAACCACACAAAGCCAGAGCCTGCCTTATGCGGTTTCCATGGCCAACTAGGCAAATCCTCCATGGGGTGACCCTTGCAGTCAGCCCCCCATTGGATTTGCCATTGTTTCCTGCCTCCAGCCCTTGCATACAATTCCCCTTCCTGTGGTTGCAAATTTTCTTCTCAAAAAAAGCACCAGACAAGTCCTGCACCATCAGTGCTTCCATACACGTCTTGGAGTTGAATGCTATCTGGGCTCAGAACCCAACCATGAACAGTTTGCCCAGGATCACATTGCTGCACTCTACCAAAATGAACAACAGGGATTTTTGGAAAATTTCAACCTCCACCTCCTCTTCCTCTACTACCCTGTCCATGCAACACTCCCCGCCATCCAATGCCCGGAGCCCCATTGCGCATTTCCTCCAAACCAAGCCTAATTTTTTCCCCCATCTTGACAGAAGCAGATTGACCATCAAACCGCTGCCCACAATTGCCCACACCTTCCTCCTGCAATATTCATTGAGACATAGGCAAGTGGGACTGAAACTGACTTCAACCAGTGCAGCTTGCAATATTCCTTCTCCTGTTCCACATTCACTTGCTGCACCATTGTTGGAACCTGGCCTTGCGTGCACTCCTTCAGCACCTGAACCATCTTGTCAAAAACAACTGGAGACATCACTTCAAACTCTTGCACAGTCAAAGGTATTGTTGCTTTGTTCCCCATCAACCTCCACACAATTTCCATTGCCTTCTTCTTCCCTATCAAGTTCACTGGCTGCACATGTCCTGCTGGACCTCATGCGTCTGCTTTTGAGGCCGGGGCCAATGGTTGGTCTTTGACGTCCACATCCATACTCTCCACTGAAAACTGTTTGTCCGCTGCTAAATCCCTGACTTCAGCCTCCACCCACAGAGCTTTCCATGTTCCAGGTGTGGTGAAAATTCTGAGCAACACCCTGATGGTTTCCGCAAGATCCTTAGCATGCGCTTGTATCTGCTGCAGGTGGGGCAGCTTACTGGATCCCAATTCCACTTTCTCACCCATTGGGAATATGTATGTTGTCCTGGATTTGCAGACCAAACTGTCATTCATGTCTTTAGTCAAGTCAGCGCACCCCAACTTCCCATTCCCCTTTTCCCTGCAGTAAGTTCAGACACCAATTTTAAAACCTCTGGAAGGCCTGCTAGGAGGCTAAAAATCCTCCAACATGTGGGGCAGTGCTGTCATCCAACCAAGGAATATTTGCAGCTCCTGTGAGATCTCCATAACCTTTCCCACTGGTGGGTCTGTTGTTTTTTGGGGCTCCGCAATGCAGTCAGAAAATCAAAGGGAAAGCAATTGGAGCTCCCGCAGGGGTTGGTGTTGGGTAGGATGCCAACTTCTTTGAAACCACCGGGTACAACCTTGCCATATCCTTGATGAGCTCACCCAACTTGATTTTGCTCTCCACAGCCCAAAAAATGACTCCTAGGTCTGGAAGGATTTCCACGCTCCCTTCCAGAAACCTTTTGACTAGGCCATGGTTTTACAGGTGCTGCTGCACTTGTGACTGGAGTTGCGGTGCAATCCCACCCAAGAAAACCTGCTTCATTTCTTTCATTGTGGAAAGAGATTGTGTGTTTGGTAAATTCTCCACAACAATCTTGCTCCAAGTTCCAGAAATTACACTAGCCCTTGAGTCACACTCTGGTACCTCTGCGATTCCTCATTGAACTCTGCTTCTGCACCTGAGCTGGAAACCACTAAAGCTAAGTTGTGATGAAATAATAGGAAATAAAAAAGACGGAATCCCCAACAAGCTCTGCACTTGAACTATTTCCCTAAATATGACCTCCAGGAACTCCTACTGGTAATTACAATCCAAATTAATAGAAGAAAAAAAAAAGCTTTAATTTGCCGTGATAATCTCTGATAATGGTAAACTCCCTCTCCCTTTTCCTTCCTATCCTTATATATACAACAAAAGAATGCAAGCCGCAAATGAAAGACCCCTCTTGTCTCTGTGAATTCCGCACTGACCCGCCTTAGCTACTCCAAAAAAGGAACGTGACTGCTAATGAAAGACCCCTTTTCCCACTGCCTCCATGCGTTTGCACTGATCCTCCTTACCAATAGTCTGATCTTTACCCAATCCAATGATTTGAAGTAGATTTGATGATCCTGTTGCCAATTCCCTCTAACAGTTGAGTTGCACCAATGCATAACTAACAACAGGTTGTTGCTAATCTTCCTTAGCGGATCACTCCCAATCCCACATGCAACATAACTACAAATCCCCAACAACCCGGATTCTGCCTCCTCAACTTTAGCATTCATTGCCCCACAGCGCTCCGCAATCCCAGCGCATATTCCATAATTGGCCTAATCCGTACTACTTAGCTTCAATCACTTGCTTCTGCATTAGTAAACCCACAGCCATGGAGGGAAATTTATGTTCAACCAAGCAATGTCTGCAAAAGGCAAAAACTCCGGCCCATTCTTGTCATTGTTCTGGCAAAAAGTGGGTGCCGCACCAATTCCAAGCCCTCAGCTAATGTACTCCGGAATAGACAGTCTGCCAATGCACTTCTCTGTGCCTATTGTACTTGGGACTTCCACCCACAGCTGAACCGCTCCAAGTTGAATTTCCAGTGGTGAGCCTACTTGCCTCTGTGTCTATAAATAACCACCAAATCCCCCCACAACTTGAATTCTGTCCCTAGTATTCCTGCGCTCCAAAAGGCCAGAACATCCACCAAACCCTTCAACCCCCAACTCCTAAATACCCTCTGAACTCCAAAAGAAAGAAAATCCTCCACCATGGAAACGTGCAAGTACTGCTCAAAAATGCAGAGGATGTGCATCCAGCCTGCAACACCTGCTGTCTAGGCCACCACAGGTGTTTTTTTGTAGCTCCAACCCCTGGATCCTTGCGGACTTGCCCTCCACCCCATCCTTGCTCTACCTCGGGTCCTTGTTGCAAACTTTGCCACCACAGACCAATGGCCAAATTTGTGGTGGATGATGAAAAAACTATTGAAACCAAAGACTGGCTTCTGGAGCCAGACCACACTGCCTCCTTGTTGCCTGTTGCAGAGGCCACAGATCACCTTTACCCCCCTCCTCAACATGTGGACTACCCTAATTCCACCGCCTGGGGAGATGCCACCCAAGCCTGGTGATGACGCCACAACCTGAACATTGGACTTGGCCAAGTACCACACAGGCCCAACATGGCTCCTGTCTTTGTCCAAGTAGCTACGCCTCCAATACCCCCGCTGACAGCGCCCAACGTCCCCCTATTCCATCCACCATCACCCACTCCTCTGGTGTCCACCACTCCAACCGTGTCTCCCCCAACCACAAAGCCTCCTGTGGAGGTTGAGTCCCCCCGCTCAGTCATTGCAATTAGCTCCAATTTGCTGCCCGTACCCTGTGATATTTTTTTTACTGACCACTCCACATCTTCACACAGCTCCCACGCCTCACGTTGGGACACTGTTGCCTCCATTGCCTGTCCAAAGATCCCTGCATCTCTTGTCTCCAATCAGGACCCTGTCACCTTGGCTCTTCTCTCAGACCTCCGACTCCAGCCCTTCTGGGTCAACCCAATTCCACCTGGTCTCTCCATAACATGTGGCCATCCAAAGCAACAACAAAGAAGGCAGCCGAGGAATTGAGGAAGCAAAAATCAACCGGTACCTCCACAAATTGGATGAGAAAATACTGGCCATCCTCCAACATTTGGTTGAGATCACAGCTGCAGAGCATCTCAAGCTCCTCCGCAAGAATCATTGTGCCAGTGGTGAGCTCCACTTCAGGCTCTGCTGCGCCATCTTCCTTCCTTATATTCCCCCTCCTCTTGAATTATTGCCACACCCCCTGAATCTTGTATATATCTAAATAAATAAATATGATGCCTGGCCCGCCCCAGAAAGGAATCCTCTTGATTCCCCGCACCATCCTACAAAATTAGACACAAAAAGAAACTCCAAAACCCCTAGTGAGAACCCCTCCAAATCTGAGAATGAGAAAAATAAAACTGAGACAAAGAAAAGACTCCAAACTCCACAAATAAATATCACCTAAGGGACCTGGACCACCCCAGAAAAAGGCCTCTTAAGACTAGACCTTCCATGCTGCTCTGTTGATCTGAGCTTCCCTGTCCCCCCACGACTTGAACGTTGAACCCAAAGTTCATTCCTCCAAAGACTCCCTCTCCTCCGCAGCTGGCTCACTTACATTGGCCATCTCTTGATCATCATCCCCTGAACCCGCAGTTTCATCAAAATACGCAGTTCCCCGCAAGTGGAACTTCTTCACGTGAGCCGCCGCCACCTTCTGCTGGAGTGGAGTGCCATCCAATTCCTCCAACTGGTAACTCCCACCCAGAAACTGACAAACAGCTCAATAAGGACCGTTCCAGCAATCTCCAAAAAGCTTACCCCACTGCTTCTCCAAGCTCTGATTATAAAGCAGAACCAGGTTGCCTCTCCGCAAAGGGTCCTGCAAGCAATTGGCACAACACTTGTCCCAGTACCAAACCAAATTAGCCCAACTATCCCATGTTGGAATTCCGGTCTTGTGATATGTGTTGCCTAAACACTTGAGTGAAATCACTCTTCAAGCTCTATATTCTTTATTATATTATCACCCCTTGAGTGTTTAAGTCTAGTGTGTTCTTTATTCTATACTGGCTTGTTATAGATCTAGTGACATCTTTATCTTGAATCTAAGTGGGCCATCTCCTATGCTCTTGAGTGAATTTGTCTAGTGTATTCTTTATACAATACAGTGTTTGTTATTGTTCTAGTGACATCTTTATCATTGTTCCTAGTGAACTATTTCTATTGTCTTGCTCATGAGTATTGCAGTCTAGTGATTTCTTTATGTTATACTGTTTAGTTATAACTCTAGTGAATTCTTTATCTCAATCCATGTGGCTCATTAGTCCCTATCCTGCCTGAAGTGGTCCTCCAAGTTTTTTGGACTCTAAATGGTCCAGTATTAAATATTCATTATAATTATTCATTATATTTCCTTTCAACCACTTGTCAGCCTCTGATGTACTTAGTCTATTTAATTCTGAAGCCTGACAAGAGAAATTAAACCATCCATTCTTACCTACACTGAACCGGAGTGCCCCCTTGACTCCCAAGATCCGCTCCTCTTAGTGATATAAGACCTCTTCCTCATCCTTTTAAGTCTTTCAACCGGAGCATCAAACTCAAACTTTAACATCCCAAAGCCTCTTTGCCCCCTTGCCACCATCTCCTTTTGCCGCAAAAGTTGCTCCGCCCACGCCACAACTAGATCCTCCATGGTCTTAACCTTCCACCATTCAATAGCAAGATAAGTCAAGGTTTTAATATCTACTGGAAGCACCGGCTGTTTCCCATACAAGAGCTTGTAAGGCAAATAACCCGTCCCCCGCTTAACCAAGATCCTATCCGCAAACAGCACAAATGGAAAGGTCTCCTGCCAATTCTTCCCGTTACTTCCGCAGATCTTGACCATTGCTTCCTTGATTGGCTGATGCCCCCTTTCTATTGCCCCCGCTCCCTCCAGATAATATTCCGTAACTTGCCCAAAATTTGCGCCACAAGATTCAACCAGCCTCCAAAGATCAGGCCAAAACTCCGCTCCGCCATCCATTGTGATGAGCTGCAAAAACCTAAAACAAGCAAACCAATCCTCCTCAAAAAACTGCCCCACCCTATCCACAGACAGTTTAACCAATGGAGGCACCTACACCCACCCTGACAAGTTTTACCAAGCCACAAGCAGATACAGGAACTTTCCTGCCTTGATATGGACCACATCCAGAGAGACCCTCCCAAAAAGGGCATCCTCACCCATTTGAATACCCACCTCCCTAGGTAATCTGGTACTACACCACTGAAAAGCTTTGCAACTCTGCAACCAATCTTGCACCATTTTCCCCAGACCAGGCCACCAGAACCTGTTCTTAACTCTTCTCTGCATCTCCGCCTCTTCCCAATGGCCTAAGTCATTGTGAAGACTCTGCATCAAATCCTCCTGATCCTCCCACCTTGTGACCACAACCAAAGGTATTGGAAGTGCCCGCTTCCACAACTGACCATCCTGGAAAAAGAAAAGCAAAACCTTCTGCCAAACCCATCTTACCTCCATTGCCATCAATCCTTCTGGAAAAATCAGCTTCCAAAGATACTTGACCAATGCCTGAAACCTTCCAAACTGTTTCAGGGGAAGTTTCACAACCTCCGCAGCCATTTCTTCCACCATCAAAAGATTCTTCTCCAAGTCCAAATCCCCTTCTGCTGAGAGCCTGACCTCTGGATACCAAGACAAAGCATCTGGCATTGTAGAAGCCTTCCCCAGAATGTGCCTGACCGAGAAATTGAAAAATTGTAAGTATGCAATCCACTGTGTCATAGGAGCATTAGGCAAGGTTGGCGAATTAATCATCCTAGCCAGCACTTCTGCATCCACCAGGAGTTCAAAAGACACCCCCCACAGCACATGCTGTAATCTCTGCACAACTCCAACTTGGGCTGCAAGTACCAAGATTCCACCTCCAAAAAGGTTACCAACTCATAGAGTACTGGCCTGTATTTCCCTTCATCTTCTTGGGTCAGCACACTGCCTGCACCAAACTTGCTTGAGTCCACCGCTAGCCGGATCCCTTCTTTTCCGTAGTCAAGGTCCTTCAACAGTATCCACTGCCCAACAATCTCCTTCAGCTCCCGGAACGCGCAATTGCATTCCTCTGTCCACACCCACTCTGCCCCCTTCCTAATAAGTTTTTGAAAAATGTTAGCTATCTCCACAAAATGCTCAATGAAGATCCGTACCCATCCACAAAGACCTAAAAACTGGGAAACGTGAGTAGCATTCTGGGGATTAGGCCATTACAAAACTTTTTTAACTTTGGCCTTAGTAATTTTCCTCCCTTTTGCCAAAACCTCATGGCCAAGGACTTCTAATTCAGGAAGGCACACTGCAAACCTTTTACTGGAAATGGTCAAACCCTCTTGCTCAATCTGGAACAGGATTCTCTCCAAAGTCCACACATACCCCCAAAAAAACTGCCTGATTCCCAAATTTCCCACAATAGTTTCTCTGCCCTAATTTCTCCATGGCCCCTTCATACCCGCATCATTGATGAATATCCGCACTGTTTCTGGAACATCATCCTGCAGAATCCACGTCATCTGCACCTGGTAAACCGCTACCAAATCAGTTGCCCCCTGCGGAAGCCGTGCTAACTGAAGTCTCCCCAACCATGTTTCAAATGCCATCATTGGACGGAACTCCGGATGTAGCTCCTGCTGATTGTACCCCCCCATGGATTCTACTAGCCCATAGCAGACTCTTTTGGTCATATTCTCCACAAACTTCTCCACCTGCGGAGGCAACCCTGCATCTCTGATTTTGACCAATTTTAACTTCTGCAGGTTGTGGACAATCCGCAAACTCTTCCCTTCCTGCTTTAGTACTGCAAAAATGGGACTAGAATAACTAGAACAAGAAGGCTTGAACAGATCTGTCCACAAACGCTCCTGCACCAACTCCATAAACTGATCCCTAACCGCTACTGGAAAAGGAATGGGTTTGATCTGCCAAGGGTTGTGAGGCACCTTAGGTATCTGGTAGGGGTCTGAAATCTCATGCCTGAGTAACCCCTTCTCTTCCAGACTAAAGGAAAGCACCCTCCTCCGCATGACAATCAACGCCTTGAGTAATTTTACTTCCTCCTCTTGCAACCACCCCTCCAGCCCAAAGTTGAGTTCCGCCATCTTCTCCTCCGTCAAGTCCGTTGGATCCTTCTCCAGGATTGCAAGTGTCAAAGGAAACTCATAAAGGTCCCATGACCAATGGATAGGCCTCATTGGTTTATTGAGGTCCTGCGGCATTGGCTTGTTCTGCAGTCGGACCCCCTTAGCAACTGGTTTGTATTTGCTACCAAAGAGCCACACCTCAACAAACTTCAATCCCTTGGTTGTCTTCTCTATTTGTAATTGTTGACCTGAAACAAAATCTGGGTTGCTCACAATTGTGCACAAGGGTAGCTGCTTGTGCTGACACCCATTGGAGGCGCATACAAGGAAGGACTCACTTTTGGTCCTATCCCTGCTCCCATCATTGTTGCGCTGATTCACGCTCTTCTCCATACTTCTCAAAGCACATTGGACCGCGCTAAAGGGGTTCCTGCTTCTTTCTCCTTACCTGTTGACCGTCTGTGCAAGTATGGAGTCTTCCCTGCACAGGAAACACAGACAAAATTCAAAAATCCTCCGCCAAATTGTTGTGGGTGCCTTCTGCAAGAGGGCAGCCCTTCTGATGTTCCCATCCACCACTTTCAGGCCAACAGATGGTGGTCTTGTAGCATTTCCCCAAGGTTTCCACAACAGTAAGGATTTCCTCCCTAGTATCCAGGCGGAATCCAAGAGATTCCCAGAAGGCAAAAAGGAATGTCCTACCAAGTATGACCTCCAACCCGCTTACTACCAAATACAACAGCGGAGCCAATACCTTTGCCACTTCCTTCATTTCTTTCTCCACCACCCCTTTGACAATGCATTTGAAACCTCCTAAAGTCCGCAACCCAATGTTTGCCTTGTGTCGGACCAATCCCGTGTCAGTTGC
Organism: Puccinia polysora; assembly: GCA_025617555.3. Taxonomy (NCBI): domain Eukaryota; kingdom Fungi; phylum Basidiomycota; class Pucciniomycetes; order Pucciniales; family Pucciniaceae; genus Puccinia; species Puccinia polysora. The sequence goes on along the minus strand of CM062636.1, from coordinate 4,386,127 downwards.
CAACTTCAATGGAAGGAGGTTTACCATTGAACCGCTATCAACCATTTCCCAACACCGTTTGCCTCCAATCTGCATTTCCACATATCCCAAAGGGAAAATAATAGCACCGCTAACTCCTAAAAAGTCCGCCCCCCATTGAGAGAACCAACCTTTGCCTCTTCCCTGGGTTTTGGGTTTTCCTCCTTATTCCCCGCAAACTGCTTCAAGACCGCAACCATTTCCTCCGCCATTACTGGTGAGATTGCGGCTAGTTCCTTCAAAGTTAGGGAAACGGGGTGGTCCCTTCCGCAATTTCTCCTTGCTACTTCTCCGGCCCTCCTGCAGGATCCCCCCTGCTTTGACTACAACTGCCTTCTCCCGTGCTTTTTCAGGAGTCGGATTATCAAGGTCCATTCTCCTTTCATCTGAGCAAACGGTGTGGAAATCAGAAGAAGACTTCTCCTTTGATGGTTCCCAAGTTTGGAAGTTATTGATTCCTTGCATCTGTAAACCCCAAGTGCTACTGTTCACCCTACAACTGAGAGATATAGAATAAGAGAGATGAGTGCAAATAGCCTTCCAACCTGATGTGATGATCCAATGATCTGATCCCCTATGCCATCCAGGTTGAGGGTGCGGTTTAATTAGCCTTCCCCTCAACCCTAACCTAGGTACAACCACAAGTAAACAAGAATAATGAAATACAACACCAAAGTACAGAAACCTAGCCCAAAATCTATCCTTCAATCCCCATCCCATTACCCATATCCCATATCCCATCTGTATTGCCCACCTGCCATTACATCCACCCGGTTTGTCCTTCTCATGAAGCGGCCCTTGCGCCATTGCCATGCCCAACTTGCAGCCCCTCGCGCATGTCCACATCCGCCCAACGGGCCATTCCAGATATTGGAGGTACATCCACGCGTCTTGCAATGCGTGATTTGCGCAATCTGTCCAATCCAATCCAATCTGCCCTGTGTCTCCAGATGCCAAGCCCAATTTGACTGCTGCTGAGCCCGCAGCACGGCTTGCTGCGGCAAAGCCGCACCCATTGCTGAGCTTGCTGCCGCTGCTGAGCATGCAGTGTGCAGCCCATTCCAACTTGTGTCTATAAAAGACTGCCACATCCCCCTTAACTTGAGTTCTGTCCCCAGAGATCCACCACTATCTCACCTACCCCCAGTTATTGCATCCCCTCACTGCACCACTACACCACACCAAGGAAACACCCTCCACATCCTTTTCCTCAATATTTCCTGCATGTTCTGCAGTTGGAACGGCCTCACCTGCCGCATCCTTCTGGGTTGGCACTCCTGCATTCCATGCCAAGCCGGCCACCATTTCTGCTCCTTATCCAATGGTATGCCCCAGGCTTGTCCTCAAGGTTGTCTGCGCAAGAGGACCCAACGCAATTTTTTTTTGGTCTTGAGCAAAGAGGACATCTCAACCAATGAATGGACACTGCCCGGCTCACCTTGCAACCAACTGCAACGCGCTTCTCCACACCCTCCTTCATGAAAAAGCCATGACTTGGGCTTGCCATTCTGTTGGGCTGGACCACCACGGCGCAAGGACTTCCCCAATTTTGCGGCTTATTGAAATGCTTCTCTTGAGTGGGACGCATGGTTACAGATAAACAAACTGGCAACAGACCCGCAGATCTTCAACCGACTGACAGCGCCTTCTCCACCGCCACTGCGTCCTCCCACTCCCCCGCGACCTGCTCCTCCAACACCTACTCCTCCGCAGCCATCTCCATCACCGGCTCCCAGGTTGTCACTGGAACCCACAAGCACACCAACTCCCGTGGTCATTGAGTTGTTTCTGGAAGCCGCAGCCGCTCCTACTCCCAAGATTCCGGAGATCCCCCTTATTCTGGCACTTCTGCTTGCAAGGTTTGACGCAATGGTGGATGACGCGGAAAAACTACCCCAACGCTTCCTTGCGGTTCCCCACGCTCATACCAATGGTGCGCCACGCAAACTTCTAGCAGCGTTCCAAAACATAGCCGCAGCGGCTTGCAGGACACAGAGAAGGTGATGAGGACTTGTCCAATGTAGATGGATCACCCCCCCTCTCCTTTCTTTCCATCTTGTATCTATTCCCGCGCCTATCTTGCAAAGAAAATAGACTTTTGCCACGCCAACCTAAGTAGCCTTTGAGCTTGTGAGAGCCTTGAGAGAAATAAGAACGCGCGCGCAAGATCCCTGGGAGTGAGAAAATCCGCGCCAAATGAGAGTATCCGCTGAAGGTACCTGGACCACCCCAGAAAAACTGCCTCACAGTTCCCTGTACCCATCTACAGAACAGAGAGAGCACAAAGAAACCTGCTGCGTGTGCACATCCTTAAGAGAGAGGAAGAGAAAAAAATTATCCACCCCAACCTATTCACACCTTCAGTCTATAAGATAAGCAAAGAAAACCTGAAGAGAGTTTTTTTTTTTTGAGCACCAACCCATTGCCAAGCCTGCGCCTTGCTCTTTGACCCACATCTGTTCCGTGCCATGCACTTTCCTAGTTCTCTGGATCATCCATTGGAAATTGTTCTTCCCTTTGAATTTCCAGAATGCAGGGCTTGTCCTTGCGTCCAAGGACCCAGCTTTGCGCTGTGCCTGTACCTAAAAGAAACTCATAACCTAGCCAGTAATAATTCCAAAAAGCCAATCCAGAGAGAAGGAAATCAGAAAACAAAAATTCTGGGGTTTCTAGTTGTTCCGGCTGTGAACCGGCTAGAGCACCCCCTCACCAAATCCAACCATATCCCCTATTCACCAATTGCTCCCCCCTCCCCCCACCTTGGCTGCTGTCCCCAGCGGTCTGCAGTTGTTTAATCTGCCAGACGCAAACTGCACGCGCAAGCTTGTCCTTGGACAAAGGATCCACGTTGTCATCCCCCTTGCTATCTGAACCAGCTGTCTTGTCAACTGAAGTTGAGCCCCGCGCAAAGAATTGTTTCATGGGCAAAGCCCCAGCCTTCTGTTTTAGCAGAGTTCCATCCAATTCCTCCAACTGGTAACTCCCTCCAGTGAACTTGGACATTATGCAGAAAGGGCCATTCCATCAATTTTCAAACAGCTTCCCCCATTGAGTTTCCAGGCTCCGGTTGTAAAGCAGAACCAAGTCCCCCTTCCGCAACGGATCCCAAAGTTTGTGCGTGCAGCGCTTGTCCCAGTAGCGGACAGACTTTGTGCAGATTGCCTTCAGCCTTCCAGCCGCTTTCTCCAACATCTTGTACTGTTGCAGGAGCTGCTTGGCGCGGGCCTTGACTAGATCCACGGCCATCTTAACCTTCCACCAATAAATACCCAGAAAGGTTTCCAGCTTGATGTCAATTGGCAGCATGGGTTGCTGCCTGAATAGCAGCTTGTACAGAAAATAACCCGTTGATCTCTTCACCAAAATCCAATCTTCAAAGAGAACTACTGGAAGGGTTTCCTGCCACCGCTTGCCATCCTTCCCGCACATTTTCACCATTGCCTCCTTTATTGGCTGGTGACCGCACTCAATCATCCCTGTGCCTTCCAGATAGTACTCCATCACTTGCCCAAACTTTGCTCTGCAACTTTGCACCAACTCCGCCAACCATCCCCAGAACTCCGCACCCCCATTGACCATTACCAAGCAAAGTGATCCGTAACATGCAAACCAGTCTTCCTCCAGAAACTGCCCAAATTCCTCTGCCAAAATTTTCACTGGCCGCCGTGCTTTCAGCCATCCCAACAGATTGTCACCCGCAACAAGGAGATACACAAACTTACCTGCCTTGATGTGCACAACATCCAAGGAAACCCGCCAAAACAAAGCACCCTCCCCAGTGGGAATACCAGCTTTGCAAGGCAGTTTTGCGCTCAGCTTCTGACACGCTTTGCACAACCGTACCCACTCCCGCACCGCGCGTACTACACCCGGCCACCAGGAACTTGCCCTCACCCGCTTCTGCGTTTCAACCTTGCCGCAATGGCCAAGATTGTCATGCATACTCCCCAGGATTACCTCCTGATCCGCCCTTGATGTGCTGACCACAAGGGGTACCGGCATGCTCTGCCGCCACAGCTGTCCTTCCTGCAGGTAGAAATTTCCTGCTATCCACCAAATCAATATAAAAATTTTGGCTGGCGTGTCATCCAGAAACCAAAGATCCTGCAAATACAAACTGAGGACCACATACCTCCCAGACTGTTTGAGCGGAAGTCAAAAACCTACTTCCATTACTCCCACCTTAACTGTTGGACCCTCCACATCCAGTGGTTCCGGGCCTTTGTACGGATCATTGCGAGTGTACCAAGACAGCGCGTCCGGCATTGTAAAAGCCTTCCCTGGAACATGTACCACTGTGAAGGAACGCAACCCACCTAGTCATAGGTGCGTTGGGCAGTGTCGGCAAATTGATTATACGTGCCAGCGCCTCTGCATCCACCAGAAGCATGAAGTGAATCCCCCATAGCAAATGCTGCAACCTCTGCACAATTTTAGTGACCCCGCAAGGCTCCAACTTTGGCTGCAAATACTGGCTCTCCATTGATGTAAACGTAACAAACTTGTAAAGAACCGGTCTATCTTTCCCCTCATTGTTCTGCGTCAGCACCACCCCCACACCAAGCTTGCTTGAATCAACGGCCAAATGAATTCCCCCGGTGTTGTAATCCAAGTCCGGCAACACAATATTGTGTCCAACTATCTCCTTGAGTTTGCCAAAGGCGTTGTCACATATCAAACCCCAGGCCCATTCTGCGCCCTTAGGCATCAATGCCCGCCACAGACTCAAAACCTCCGCAAACCGCTTGATGAACATCTGTACACAGCTACACAATTCCAAGAACTGGAGGATGTGCAATACATTCTTTGGTGTTGGCCACTTGAGGACCTTGTTGCGCTTCTTTTCTGCAATCTGCCTTCTGTTGGAAGCCACCACATTCCCTAGAACCTCTAGCGCAGGTACACAGACCACTAATTTTTTCCCCAAAACCGTGAGCCCTGCTTCCTCAATCCGGAACAAGATCTTTTCCAGAGTTTGGGCAAATTCCCAGACAAATTGGCAAATTCCTGGAGCGTCAATGAGTGTTTCCCCTCTGTAATCTATCTTTGGGCCTTTGATGCCCGCGTTGTTGATGAAAATCTGCACCCCCTCCGGAAGATTGTCCTTCAGAATCCATGTCATCTGCGCTTGGTAAACCGCGACTGAGTTGGTTGCGCCTTGCGGCAGCCGCATTAGTTGCATCCTACCCAATCCGGTTTGAAAGGCAGTCATTGGCCGCAAACTCCAATTGATTTTGCGCTGATTGCATCCACCCATCACATCCACCAACCCATAGCACGGGCACCCTGTCATAGATTCCAAATACTTGTCCATGCGCAGAGGTCAGCCTGCCTCCCGGATTGTAAAAAAATTAAGTGGCTGCAAATCATGAACAATCCATAATGACTTCCCATCCTGCTTAACCACCCCAAAGATTGGACTTGAGGATCTTGAAATTGATTGCTTGTAAAGGCCCTTCCCTACACGCTTGCCCACCAGCTCCAAGAAGGGCCCCTGAAACACCCGCAGAATTGGAATCAGCTTGCTCTTCCCAGGCTCATGCAGAACTGTTGGGATCACATAAGGCAACCGCATCAACTATCCCAACACTTTTAGCGGAGATTCCAAAGGATCCCGCAACCAAGGGATTGGTTGCAGTGGTCTGTTCAGATCCTGCGGCATTGCTTTGTTACAGGGACAGACCTTCTGCAAAAACAGCTTATACTTCCCAACATTGCACCGCACCATCCATTACCATAAGTCCTAGTCAAAACCAAACCGTGGCCTTTTCCTTTGCTCACAAGTGTGGCACAATGATAGTATTTTTGCAAAGTACCTCCCCATGATGCATACTGAGGAAGGGGACTTACTTCCAGCACCCGCACATCCTGCTCTTCTTCCCTAATTCCCACCTGCTCCTTGCTAGTTGACCGCCTGCACAAAACCAGAGCTTGCCCCATGCGGTAACCTTGGCTGACTAGTCAAAATCCACCTCCGGCCTACCCTTGTGAACCAACTCCACAATGGGGTTCTCCTCCTCTTCCCTTGCCAAATCCCGCGTCCACTTCCCCAACCCCTGATTGCAGAGTGTGATTTCAAATTGCCCGCCAGACAAATCTTCCACTGTCAACACTTCCGTCCCCTCCTCTGGATCAAATTTCATCTGGGCTTGGAACCAAAAAATGAATGGCCGCCCTAACATAGCCTCCCCGCAATCAACCAATAGAAAAGAAAGTGGTTTACGGACCCTTGAAACCTCAACCTCTTCCTCCTCCACAACCCCATCCACGCAACATGACCTGCCATTAAGCGCGTAAAGCCCCATCACACATTTCCCCCAAACCAATCCCAATTCATCAACCAATCTAGACAGAAGGAGGTTCTCCATGGAACCGCTATCCACCAGCGCCCATACCTTCCTTCCAGAAATCCTCATTGGAATGTAAGCTGGTGGAGTTGAAACCAATTTCATCACCGCTAGTTTGCGCTCCGCGTCATCCCAAGCCACATTCACCCACTGCACCTTTGGAGGAATCCTATTGTGTCTGCAATCCTTCAGCGCTTGAACCATCTCATCCACTACCACTGGCAACACCGCGGCCAACTCCTTCAAGTTCAAGGGAATAGTTGTTTCATTCCCAATCATTCTGCGCACAATCTCCACCGCCTTCTTCTTCCCTACCGGATTCACCAGCTTCCTGTCTGTTTCCGGAACGCGTGCGACTGGCTTAGGAGCCACCGGCGGTACCCGCTCTTTAGCATCCAAATCCATCCTTTCCACCTCCGCCAGCTCCTCCATTGCTAGTACCCACACTTCCGCTTCCACGCGTGGTGGTTGCCATACCCCGGGACCAGTGACAATCCCAAGCAAAGCTTGAGCAGTTACCCCTAATTCCTGACCTTGCGCACGCACTTGCTCCATGATGGTTGGATTCCCAGGTTCAGTGGAGATCCGCTTGCGCCTTGGAAACATGAATCCCATTCCCACCGGTCAAACCAATCCTGCCTTGAGGTCCCTTGTTGTCAGCTTGCTACTATTGCAGAGAAAGCTGCAAAAGTAACAGAAATAAAGTAAAAATAATAATAATAAAATGACCTAAGAAGGAGTAGGAAAACCATAAATATTATTTCAAAAATGAATTTTCCACCCAAAATTAGGTAGGGCCACTTGCTGACCCCACCCTTGAAATCCAACTTGTTATATTTTTAAATAATTAAAGAAAGAAAGACCAAAATACCATGGCACCACTATTGAACTTTTTGGCCAATTAAATATTTCACATGTATTGTCACGTATAGGTTTCACACCTAAAATTCAGTCAGAATTTAGGTGTTGTGTATATTTTAGGAGTTACAGACGGAAAAATGTTCTTTCACAATTCCTGCACGCAGCCACAGCAGCCAATACACCCATGCATGGCTGAGCTACAGCACTGTCACCCTGTCAAAGCCGTGTATGCAGCCCTGGGCCTCTGACAAGTACCCAGCCGCGGGACTACGGTTTGACAAAGTGAAAGGCGGCCTGAGAAACCTAGGGACCACATAAACATGCTACAACCTACACGGAAACATTCTACATATGTAATAAATGTTCCCGTGGATATTAGATAGTCTAAAAATACATAAAATTATATAAAAATACTTAAATAACCTTTATACGTATTTTTTATTAAATATAATTCAAAGTACCAAAAATTTCAAAAATAAGATAATGACTACTTCTAAAAATATATTAAAATACTTTAATATACTATTATGAGAGTTTCTAGACATCAATATTTTCAAAAAATACTAAGAAAACTAATTATGTAAAAATATCACATGAATACCCATGACTTATATTTTTAAGTAATTATTTTAGTAAATCAACTGAAATTTGAAAATAAGGAGTAAAATCAATCTCATGACTTTACTCCAATTATTTAATACATAATGAGAACTCAACTGACATCAGAATATCCGTAGGAATGTCTATTAAAATAATTATTAACTTACAGGGAGCATTTAATAAGGATAATTAATTAACTACTAAATAAAAAGGACAGATTAGTGTTATTCACACGTCCAAAAATCAATTGTAAAGTAGAATAATTCCCATACCCAGAGGAATTAGATGCTACCCATTTTAAAGCACCAAGAAAATTTGAAAGGCTACCACTGATTACCCTGCTAGCCTCAGTGTCCGTCCCTTTGAGCCCCTGTACCCCTCAGAAGGACAATATTGGGACTCCAAAAGCTATAAATAAAGAGCTCTTCTAAGGATATTGATACCCAGAGACCCATTTATATTTACATCCAGACACCATTCCAAGGTAATCAAATACTTATAAGAGATAAGTAAGTGATTTATGGCTTTAGTCTGATTAATAATATCCGTCCTCAACCCTCTTTTATCAATTTAAACTGCTGAACAACCTTATAACCCCAGTATACAGGTTTAACCCATCAGTGCATGTCCCAAACAGGTACCCAAAGGATTTAATAATATAACAGTGAGTCTTATTATCCTATCTGTGTTTTGGAAGCTTGGTTACAAAGCCCTGCCACTCCACTGTGTATTTTATATACATATTATCTTTGGGCAAAATATCCTTTAAACTAAAGGTTCCAAAGTAACCAGGCCTATGTGTTTTCATAATGAATTCCCTGAAGATAGGTGTTAAAGATCCCCAATATAATTGTGGCCCCTCTATAAAAATATTTAATAATCAATTTATCTATATTGATTTATAACAATAAACCATATCCAAACCAATTTACCTTCCAATAAGCTTTATCCAAATATTTTACAGATTTTTGCTGCATTTATTGAATAATATATTTATTATTTATTCTATCACCTCTGGTAGCTAAAGGATAGCAAGGTTCTTGGCATCCAAGAGGCTGACACTTTTCATTTTATTGCACCCCAACTGCCAATGCCCATTGTCCCTGCAGTAATTGCATAACTGCGGCGCAGGCGGATTTGACGGCAGAAGCTGTCCCCCAATGTGAGGAGGCAGATTGCACGGCGCTGACAACATTTGACTCAGGAAGATCCATAAATCCTTCATCAATTCTGTCATCTTTCTACTCTCCGGGCTTGTTGATGGTGGTGTTGCCAGAGTGGGTTCTGTATTCAAGGGGCCTGCAACTGGACCCTGTGTTGGCTCTGCCAGAGGGTGAGAAGCAGACTTCTTCAACCCCGTTGGGAACAACCTTGCTGTGTCCTCCATCAGTTCCTCCAAGTCCAACTTGCTCTCCACTGCCCAACAGATGATCAGGATGTCCAGGAGAAGCGCAATACTCCCATCCAACAACCTCTTTACCAAGTTGTTGTTATACAAGTGCCGCAGCACCCATGCGCAGATTTGGGGACCAAGTCCACCCAAAAACGCCTTCTTCATTGCACCCGCCTGCCCTGCTATCACCTTGTTCTTTGCCAGGTAGTGGTAGATCCAGTCAAACATTGCTACATACTCCCCCAATTGCACCCGCATACAGACTTTGCCATTTGCACTTGCTTCCACCGCAGCTTGCTTGAAGTTGCTTTCCCAAAACCAAGGTTTGTGCCTTCCCCACTGCGCCAAGATTTCTACCTCCAGTGTTGGCCAATTGAGTTCCTCATATCCTTCCATCTCTTCCACATCCCAAAGCTTCTCTTTGTCCATAATTAAAAGGATGACAAGACAAGCCTTATCCAAACCCATTGCGCCTTCTACGTTGGTGACTCCTTTGTATTGCACAAGCAATTGCTCAACATCCTCAGTGTTGAACCAAATGTGTGGATATTCCTGTGGCCTGATGCAAACGGTGTGGAAAGAATAAAGTTTATCCCCCTATAATTGTCCCAAGGTTTGGAAGTTAACGGTTCCCTGTGTTTGAAAGGAGATGGGGATGCCCGGAGTCGCACTTAAATGAGAAATAGAAATAAGGAGATAAAAAGATAAAGAAAAGTAGAGAGAGAGTGAAATCGCCAATCCTTCAACCCTAAGAACTTTCCACCTGGATGTGTATCCGGTATGAGTTCCTTTAATCTCCTGGTGAGATGAGTGATCCAATCCAATGATGTGATGGTCTGATTCTCTTTGTGCATTCCATGCCTCCCCTCCTCCCCAACCCGGAGATGAGAGTGAGGATAAGTCCTCCCCCTCAACCCTAACCTGAGTACACGCGCAAATAACAGTATGACAAAGAAACAGAAAACCATCCCAAAACAGAAACCCTAGCCTCCTCTCCCCACCTCCGTACCAAACTCCCCCCAACGTCCGTACGCCGTTCTGTCCATCCGGTTCGTCCTTCTCATGACGCGGTCCTCGCACCGCGCCCTACTCGGAGCCCCCCACGCCTGTCCGTATCCTTTCATCCGGGCCCGTCATGGGTGTCTGGTAATATCCGGCATGATCCGCGCGCTTGCACGTGCGCTCCATCCATTCCTTTACATCCCGCGGATCGCTCCGCCCCTACGTATCCAAACCGGGGCGCCCGCAAACCTAGTCAAGCGCACTACCTTCCAAATCCAATCTCCGGGGCGGATTTCCGCCCACGCCGCATTTGATGCTGAGCCTGACCCGTCCACTAGGTGCGGAGCCAAACAGCGGCTGCTGCTGATCCAGCAGCTGCCGCTGCTGAGCACTCCGCATACCCTAATGCTGAGCGCGCAGCCGCGACACAGTTCCCAATCCGTGTCTATAAATTTACACCACAACGGGCTTGTGATCAGTGCCCTCATTGGAGCAAGGGACACCCTATCCGGCCCCTGATGGAGGTTGCTTCCAAGAAACTGGAGGAGGAGTAGGAAGAGGAGTAGGGGTAACGTTATACAACCCCAAAGCAGTCGGTGGGAGGTACTGGGACATCACGCTTGTTATTTTTGAGAGATTTTGAGAAAAAAGGAACAAAAGGTTACTTCCCGGCCATACCCCCAGATGTGGAAATCAGAAGAAGACTTCTCCTTTAATGGTTCCCAATTTTGGAAGTTATTGATCCCTTGCATCTGTAAACCCCAAGTGCAACTGTTCACCCTACAACTGAGAGATAGAGAATAAGAGAGATGAGTGTAAAGAGCCTTCCAACCTGATGTGATGATCCAATGATCTGATCCCCTATGCCATCTGGGTTGAGGTTGCTGTTTAAGTAGCCTTCCCCTCAACCTAACCTAGGTACAATACTAGTGCGCAATGTTAAAACAAACTGCACTCAAAAAAAAAAAAAAAAAAAAAAAAAAAAACCTAAGTACAGAACCCTAGCCCAAACTCTATCCTTCCATCCCCATCCCATGACCCATATCCCATATCCCTTACACCATATCCCATCTGTATTGCCCACCTGCCATTTCCCCCACCCAGTTTGTTCTTCTCATGACACAGCCCTTGCGCCGTGCCCAACTTGGAGCCCCCCGCCCATGTCTGCATCCGCCTGACACACCATTCCAGATATCCAAGGTACATCCGCGCGTTGCAAGACGTGCAATCCATCCAATCCAATCCAATCCACCCTGCGTCTTCAGATTCCAAGCCAAATTCAACTACTGCTGAGCCCGCAGCACAGCTTTCTGCGGCAAAGCCACACCCATTGCTGAGCGCTCAGTGCGCCGCCAATTCCAACTTGTGTCTATAAAAGACTGCCACAACAGCTCTAAACTCTGCTGAAACTTCCAGGGGTTCCCAAGTTAAGGGAAAAGCGTACCCTGCTGAAGCTGTAGCTTCCTTCTTCTCCACCGCCGCCGCTTGAGCCAGATCTTGTGGCAAAGGTTGATCTGGCATATCTGGTATAGTTGCTCCTGAAGGTTAAAAGCATTCCCTTCCATCCATCTTAAATATCTTTCTCCTTATGTCCGCACTCAGATCTTTACACAACCTTTTAAGATGGCCCTCTTCCTGGCAGTAATAGCATTGGAAGACGCAAGGCTTGCCTTTGTTCCTTGGCTGCGCCCTTGATGGACCCTGATTTGGCCCATTAGACATTATTTTTGGTGGTTCTGGGACTGTTGCGGCTGGCTTTGCTATAGCTTTCTGCCAGAAGAGACGCATTTTTTTAAACATCTCCGTCATTTCAGAAGTTTCCTTTGGTGTTACCAGCCCTTTTACCCTTTTCACCTGCACGTACTTCTTCTCCAAAGCCTTTGGTTATTCCTCCATAATTTCAGCTAATTCCAACTTGCCTACAGCCGCCGCACAGATGTCCTTCATGTCCGGAAGTAGGGTTACCCCTCCATCCTGCAACCTACAAATTAATCCTCTGTCATAAAGCTTTCTGTGGACCCTTCCATGCAACTCAGAGCTAAGCCCCCGCATAATAGTCCTCTTGACGGAGCCAGTATCCTCTGCCAAAATTTTTTTGCAGAAAAGTTACTTCAAAATGCAATCAAATTAAGAAAAATACACACCAAATGACGTTCTCAAGGAAACACCTCCTTCCTTTGCTGTTTCAGTTGCAAGACGCTTGAGAGCCACTTCTTGGAACCTCTGCTCCCATGACCCCCATTTTTCCACTATTTCCCCCTGCAAAATTTCCCAATTCCTTTCCCTGTAACCCACCATCTCCTCCACGTCCCACAGATCCTCCTCATCTGGAATAAAGCTGACTAGTTTCCGGACCTGGTTGATGTTGTAAGACTCCAAACGGTGCTAGGCCCTGGCAATTCTGTGGAGGGGAAAGGTGCTGTTTAGGCTGCCCTCCTGAGTGTTAAAAAAATATTTAAATGTAACCAAGATCAAGGTCCAGAACCTGGTAAATGAGGAATCAAGGAGTAGAGGATAAAGATGATAATATTTTGGTAGCAATGGAACAGCACTATCTGAGACAAGATTATGCAGGGAAAAAATTGAACAAAAGAAGTTAAAGTCCCCTTAGAGTTCAAAGAACAAAAGCTGTTGTATGTAAACAACGCCCACACACTAATAACTCTGGTCGTCAGCAGAAGATTGGGGATGATCAACTCAAACCCAAGCAACCTCCAGGTTCTCAATGAACCTGCCCAACTCTCCGAAATCAAGTGCTTGAAGGGTACCAGATAACTGTGGGTGGCTGTACAGGACAAACCACAATGTTTAAGAAGCTCTAAAGCAAACAGTAACTGATTTGAAGGAAGGATAACCTCAACACTTCTCAAGGGACTCAAGAGTAGGCTGGCAGAATGCAACTCCAAAGAAGCTAAGGGGAGGTATAACACTCCAGGTCTTAAGCTTAATAAGACCTCTTCAATCAATTGTGATTGGCTCCAGAAAGGTGATCAGGGATCAGGACCAGTATGGTCATAGAAAGGGATCAAGGAGTGGTATAACACACTCAAAAATTCCAACAGAAAGAGTTTTTCTTCAACCAGCAAGGTCATTGGTTGGTGATAAGGATCAAGGATCAAGGGTTTGAGTATGGAAGCTCAAGGATCAAGGGTGTGCTGATTTCATGCTGGATGATTCCATGCTCTGATGATGGATCCAAAAGGCAGGGGAGAGCCCCTCCTTATATGGGCAGGAGGCCCTGTTAGACTATGTACAACGGATTCTACAAATAGAGCAAAAAAGGAAAGAAAATCATGTGGTCACTTGCGTCCGTCCGTGGATGGGCACATGCAACAATACCGGAATCACCCACCCCTTGTCCAAAGGCGGACGGGGTGGGAAAGGGAAATGAACCAAACCGCCACGGATGTCCACGGGCAGTAGTTGACACTCTTCACCCCTTTTCCAAAGGCGGAAGTGGGTGGGAGAGCCCCAGGAAAGGTGACGGATGAAGTTTGTGAGAGCGCGGATGGGCGGATAGGAGATTGGCTTGAGACGGTTGAGTAAATCCTGACAGGCTTGAGATTCACAACTGATAGATTGAGTGAGGTAGGAGATTTGACGGATCCGAGGATTTGACAAATGCTTGGGGGTGCGGTTGGGATGGATTTGGTAAATCATGGATGAGCGCCGCGCAACGGTAGCAATGAGGATGAGCGCTGCGCAACGCGCGAGGATAAGGAAGCGCGGCGCGCGATGCGCAAGGATAAGGACGCACAGCGCGCGACGCGCGAGGATAAGGAAGCGCGGCGCGCAACGCGCAAGGATAAGGACATGCAGCGTGCCATGATGATGGTGCAGATGAGCCTGAGGATGAGTTGGAATTATTATTATTATTATTATTATTATTTTATTTTTTCTCAGATGCCGGACGGTACGTTTGTGCAACAGTTTATGGATTGAGGTCTTAAGGTGGCCAAGTTGTCCAGGATGGGGCACCACATCTCTCCCCAACTTACAGACTGTCCCTAGTCTGCTCCCGAGTTTGATGCCAAAAAAAAAAAAAGGAAAGAAAGATGATTGAAACCAAAGAATGGCCATTTTGATCTTGAGAGTGGTTGAAAAAAAATATGTTGATCCAACCAAAAATCCTAGAAGTGGCTGAGATAAAATGAAGAAGGCATCCCAAGTGCTCATATGCGTGGCATGAAGTAGAGTTTTCACAACAAAACGCAGGAGATGACCCTGGTGGTGCACAATTGGGAGGACTTACTTCTGGACCAAGCTGCCTCCACAAGAATGAAATTTCTTGACCTGATCAGCAGAGAACCTTCTGGCCATCTGAGTACCATCCAGTTCCTCCAAAAGATATGATCCACCTCTAACTTGACGGACTACTTGGTAAGGAACATTCCAGCAGTTAGAGAAAAGCTTCCCCCACTGAGCTTCCAAGGAACAATTATAAGCCAATACCAGATCACCAGGGTTTAAAGGGTCCCTGATGTGATTTAGGTGTTTATCTTCCCAATACTGAACTGATTTTGCTCTTGATTCCATCATCTTCTGATAAGCTTTGTTACAAATATCTTCACTCTGCTCCAGTTGCTTTGATCTGGCAACTAATAGGTCAGTAGTTGAGGAAACTTTTTCCCAAGGGATGCCCAAGAAAGACTCCATTTCAAGATCAAGAGGAAGAACATCCCTCTGACCAAAGATGATTTCATAAGGAGAGTAACCAGTGGTTTGCTTGGTGGAAATTTGATCAGAGAAGAGAACCAAGGGGAGAAACTTCCGGCAATTCTTGCCACTCTCACCAGCCAATTTGACAAGAGCAGCCTTCAAAGGAGCATGGCCTCTTTCCACCATGCCTTGTCCTTCAGGATAATAGGGAGTAGTAACCCTATGTTGTCCAGGGAGCAATTGGATCATTTCAGCAAGTTTTCCACCAAATTCCAAGCCACCATTTGTAGAATAAGATCAGGCCAAGCCATAACGCATTGTCCAAGTCTCATGAAGGAAAGCTGCTACTGATTCAGAGCTGAGGTTCTTAAGAAACTTTGCTTCAACCCATCCAGAAAAATCATCTCTAGCCACAATGAGGTACTTAGCTCCTCCAGGCTTAATGTGAACCACATCCATAGCAATCCTCCCAAAGACAGTGGACTCTCCAGTGGGGTAACAAATTTTGGCCGGGCGCCTAAAATCATGTTTCTGGCACACTTCAAAACTCCTACACCATTGAGCAACGGATTTCTTCAGGGATGACCACCAAAATTGTTTGGATATTTGTCAATAAGTTTTGGTTTCCCCACAATGACCAAGGCCTTCATGGAGATTTTCCAGGATCAAATCTTGCTTAGAAGGGATAGTGACCACAACAAGTGCACAAGGATTTGCTCTTTTCATAAGCCTAGAAACTTGGACAAAGAAGTTGGAGGAATTCCTTTTAAGGGACCAAAATTCTTTGGCAGAGAGATCAGGGGGTCTTTGGAGAGTTGAAAGGTACTGCTCCAACTTAAGCCAGAAACCGTGCTGGAAACCAGAGTAATTTTGGGAGGAGAAGGCAAAGACAGGGCGGACCAAGGGTTCTTCCTCATCAAAATCCATTCCAACCTCTGATTCATCGTCTCCAATAGGTTGAAAAGATAAAACATCAGGCATGGTGAAAGATTTTCCAGGCCTGTGAACAATATCAAAAGAGAACAACTGGATGAAAGCCACCCAACAAGTCATTGGAGCCTTTGGGAGGCTGGGGGCGTTGATCATTTCAATAATGGATTGTGCATCAACTTGTAACTCAAAGTGTTGACCCCACAGGACAGTCTGAAGCTTCTTCAACATTTGGGCCACACCTCAAAGTTCCATTTTTGACTGGGAGTACCTGGATTCCACATCTGAGAAAAGAAGAGATTCATACAGAGCAGGACGATCCAAACCATTTTCATCTTCCTGGGTAAGAACAGCCCCAACAGATTGATAACTCGAGTCCACTGCCAGCTTGATCTTGCCGTCTCCGGGTCCATAAGTGATCTTTTTCAAAACAATGTCTTTCCCAACAATTGTTTTGAGCAACTGAAATTATTGTTTGCAGTCTTGGGTCCAAATCCATTCAGCATCCTTCCTGGTTAAGCGACGCAAGGGAATACAGATTTTGGATAATGAGGGAATGAAGATCCTGAGATAAGTTACAACACCTAGGAAACCTCTAACTTCCGTTGGATTTATTGGGGTAGGCCAGGAGATGATTTTGTTGACTTTAGAGGGTGCCATCCTTCTTCTGTCCTTGCAGACTATATGACCAACAATTTCCAAGGCAGGGACACAGGCGGCAAGTTTTGATCCAGAGACAGTAAGGCCAGATTCCTCGATTCAAAACAAAATTCTTTCCAAGACAGTAGCATACTCCCAGATAAATCATTGGATTCCTGAGTGCCAAGGTAAGAGCTCATTATCATAGTCAGAAACTGGACCTTTAATCCCACCATCATCAATAAAGATACCCGCATGATCCGGGATTTTTTCCTGGAGGATCCACATCATCTGAGCCTGATAGACTGCAACCGAGTTAGTGGCACCTTGAGGCAATCAAGTCAGCTGAAATTGACCAAGGGGAGTATCAAAAGTAGTGAGGGGAAAAGAAATAGGATGCAAGGATTGTTTGTCATAGCCACCCATAATGTCACCTAGACCATAGCAAGCTCTCCCAGAGAAGGATTCAACAAATTCTTCAGTGGCAGGAGGCACGCCAGCGTCTTTAATAGTAACTTTATTGAGAGGTTGGAGATCATGAACTACTCTAAGTTTACCATTACTCTTTAGAACACAGAAAACAGGACTGGAATAGCTAGAAGTTGATTGTTTTTATAAACCGTTTTGGACTTGTTTGCGGACCAACTTGATGAATTTGTTGACTTTAGCAGCAGGGATCAGGATCTTTTTCTTTTGCCAAGGGTCATGTTCAACTACAGGGATGATGTAAGGAAGACCATAGGATTCTTTCAAGAGTCCTCTCTCTTGTTCACAGAATGCAATAGATTTTTCCCTTAGAGACAAGATATTTTTGATCAAATTTAACTCATCAGGAAGAAGCCATCCATCTGGACCAAAGTTGACCACTTTCAGACGTTCTTCAGTGACCCAACCAGAGGGAATAAATGGACCAGTGAGGGATTTGGATAGACCACAGTAAGGATTGCGGGATAGAGGAGGACGCATAAGAGGAGGATTGAGGTTGAGAGGCATTGGTTGGTTGACTGGCTGGACCTTCTTTGCAACTGGTTTGTACTTGGTGGCAAAGGAGAGGAATCCCTGCTTCCTCCAAGCATTGACCAGTGAGACCTGACTACAAAAACTGAGGCCATATTCCAACATCTTCCAAGTCTGATGTTCTTCTACGTCCTTAAAAGGTGCCTTCTCCATAAAAAAGGATCCAAAAGATAACACATTGCTCACATGTGTGGCACAGGGTAGAGTTTTGAAAACAACAGTAGTAGAAGCCCTTGGTGGTGCACAATTGGGAGGACTTAATTCTACCCCGAATTGCCTCCACCTAAGACCAAACTCCTTCATACCAAAGCCACCAAGAAAAGAATCAAGATTGAGATCTAGTTTAGACTCATTGCAGAGATTCAAAACCAGAATAGAGGATGAGTGATCAGGCTGAAAAGAAAAAGGAAAAGAAGATACAACAGATCCAGACAGAGAAGAAATATTTTTGGATTTTTTGGATTTTTCATGTGTTTGGGTTTTGATCTTATTTGGATGAGAATAAAATGATGAGGAAAAAGAAAAACATGCCTCTGAGGTGGGAGTTGGTCCATGAGTTGAAGTCTGAGGCTGAGAAGAACTACAACTATCAGTAGGGCCAACTATTCTGCTAAAAATGAGGATGAAAGGAATGAGAGTTTTCTTTCTGCTTTCCTTTCAGGACAGATTTGGGAGGATGACCAGGGAAGTCTCTTTCCCAATGACCAGAATCCAAAGAACAAAGGGGAACTTCAATCTTTCTGCCATCAGCATCAGGGAGGAGAATTCTCTCCCCAACTTGATCAGAAAACATCAGGGTAGCACCAAAGTCCATTAAGAAAGGCCTTCCCAAGATCATGGGACCATCCAGACAAGTGATCCAGAAGTGACAGGTGCCCACAATATTTTGACCAATTTGAAAAGGAATATCCTCAGCAATACCAACCAGTTCACAGGATTGATTCCCAATTCCATAAACCGCAGAGTTGAAACTGACCCTTGGGCTAAGTTTAAGCTTGCAGGCCATGGAGTCCAAAATCAAGTTGAGCTGAGAACCCAAATCCACAAGGAGAGAAACCGTTTTAGTTGAATCACCAAGACAACATGGAAGGAAACCAAGAGGACAGGAATACAGGTTGTTATCTGAAGAGGGATCTGTTCCACCAGAATCCTCTATCAGAGTACCAGAGGAGACCTTTAATTTGTCCGGACCAATCTCCATACGTCAACAAGAAACCCATTTCTTCATCCCTTCTGCCACAGATGGAGAGATCGACAGGAGTTCAGCCACAGATAGATCAGGGATTTTAAGATCAGAAATTTTCTTCAATACTCCTTCCACAGCATTAGGGTAGTCCTTGGAGATGCCCCTCTCAAATCAAACTTTGGGCTGGGTGGAGGGAGGAAGATCAGGTGTAATAGGTGATGGAAGAGGATCTGAGGGTTGGGAAGGTTGAAGAGGGGGATGATCAGAGCTGTCCTGGAACCTTTCCATAAGTGTTTCCCTTTCTACTTCCATGTCTTCCACATCAGAGGAAGGAGGCTCAGGTGAAGATTGGTGTTTAACGGGTTTTTTCAGAATGGAGGATGGAACAGGAGGAGACTTATGAGGTTTTGGTTCCTCATGGCTTTTCCTAGCTGGATCGGATTGATAGGTGCCAGGGAAGCTGGAAGAAGTGATAGCTGGGGGATACCAAGGTTGCAGAGTTCCACAGGATGATCAAAAATCCACAGAGACCAAGGATGCCTTCTTAGGAGTTGGTGGTTGGTATGGGGCCACCACATGACGGATAGGTTGAGACAAATCAAAAGGGATCAAAGCACCGTTAGGAAGGAAAAAATTATTTCCATTCTGCTCTACTAACCTCTCCTCCTTGTCTTTCTGGATTTCAGGACATCTACCGGTACCATTGCCTTCCCTATGGCAATAATAACAGACCATAGTAGACTTAGGAACAGAATTAGCAGGTTTAGGAGTGGCTAAAGAGGATATTTTCTGATCTATTTTATTCTCAAATGCCTGAAGTAATTTAGTGATCTCATCTATAGTAGGTGTCTCCCAGTGGGTCTGAGGATTAGGTTTAGGTCTGCGATTGGCTTCCATCTTATTCATGATTTTGTTAGATGCTTGAAAAGAGGGGGCAAGGACTGGTTCAGTGATTTTAGGTTTCTCAAAGGTGAGAGCTGTTTGACCTTTCATCACTTTATCCACAGTATTCCTAAGGACCATGAAATCAGGGAGCTTGAATCAATTGTCTCTTGTCGTGATCATTGATCCAGATTTCACCAATTCATCCTTAATTCTTTCCTGCACTCCTGGAGTGAAAGACTGAAAAAATTGCACTCAAATTTTGTCCAACGTATCAATGTGATTGTTCCAGATAAGATAGGACTGGATAGGGTCCCAAGATTTTCTGAAATTCTGATAGTCAGAGGCTGAGGAGATACCACCATTGGAGATCCATTGAGAAACCAGGGCATCCAAGTCTTGCAAAGTAAATCTGGCAACATCTATTCTTCCCCAATAGGCCAACATAGCCTCCTTCAGGAGCCGCCAGTTGTGAGTTTCAAATCCCTTGAACGATTTGATAACCTCCATAACTTTTCCAGAAGAGATAAAAAACCGTAACTGATAAGCCATATCATATTCACTGGCACCATCCACTTCCGCAGCCATCTCATAGGAGTCCAGGAATTGTTTGACATTGGTCCCATTGAAGCCTAAATTTTTGTTCTGAGGTTTGATTTTGACCATCTTGGCCCAAACAGATAAAGAGGATCCAGCAGATTCCATGTTGAAGGGTTCCTAAGAGATCCAAACGAGCAGAGTTCCAAGGTGGCTCACAAGTGTGGCAAGAGTAGAGTTTCACAAAAACAACAAGGATCTTGCCCAGATGGTGCACAATTTGGAATACTTACTTCTGGACCAAGCTGCCTCCACGGATCAGATCTGAAAAAAGAACAAACAGAAAAAGAAAAGAAGAAAAATTGGATTGGATTTTGGCGTTGATTCTTCAAGTTGGGACTGTAAATCCCAAGGTTGCTGGTTTGATCCCGGCCCGGGGGACCAAATGTAAGACTCCAAAAGGTGCTAGGCCGTGGCATTTCTGTGGAGGGGAAAGGTGCTGTTTAGGCTGCCCTCCTGAGTGTTACAAAAATATTTAAATGTAACCAATATCAAGGTCCAGAACCTGGTAAATGAGGAATCAAGGAGTAGAGGATAAAGATGATAATAGTTTTGTAGCAATGGAACAGCACTATTTGAGACAAGATTATGCAGGGAAAAACTTGAACAAAAGAAGTTAAAGTCCCCTTAGAGTTCAAAGAACAAAAGCTGTTGTATGTAAACAATGCCCACACGCTAATAACTCTGGTCGTCAGCAGAAGATTGGGGATGATCAACTCAAACCCAAGCAACCTCCAGGTTCTCAATAAACCTGCCCAACTCTCTGCAATCAAGCGCTTGAAGGGTACCAGATAACTGTGGGTGGCTTTACAGGACAAAGCACAATGTTTAAGAAGCTCTAAAGCAAACAGTAACTGATTTGAAGCAAGGATAACCTTAACACTTCTCAAGGGACTCAAGAGTAGGCTGGCAGAATGCAACTCCAAAGAAGCTAAGGGGAGGTATAACACTCCAGGTCTTAAGCTTCATAAGACCTCTTCAATCAATTGTGATTGGCTCCAGAAAGGTGATCAGGGATCAGGACCAGTATGGTCAGAGAAAGGGATCAAGGAGTGGTATAACACACTCAAAAATTCCAACAGACAGAATTTTTCTTCAACCAGCAAGGCTATTGGTTGGTGATAAGGATCAAGGATCAAGGGTTTGAGTATGGAAGCTCAAGGATCAAGGGTGTGCTGCTTTCATGCTGGATGATTCCATGCTCTGATGATGGATCCAAAAGGCAGGGGAGAGCCCCTCGTTATATGGGCAGGAGGCCCTGTTAGACTATGTACAACGGATTCTACAAATAGAGCAAAAAAGGAAAGAAAATCATGTGGTCACTTGCGTCTGTCCGTGGATGGGCGCACGCAACAATACCGGAATCACCCACCCCTTGTCCAAAGGCAGACGGGGTGGGAAAGGGAAATGAACCAAACCGCCGCGGATGTCCGCAGGCGGTAGTTGACACTCTTCACCCCTTGTCCAAAGGCAGAAGTGGGTGGGAGAGCCCCAGGAAAGGTGAAAGATGAAGTTTGTGAGAGCGCGGATGGGCGGATAGGAGATTGGCTCGAGACGGTTGAGTAAATCCTGACAGGCTTGAGATTCACGACTGATAGATTGAGTGAGATGGGAGATTTGACGGATCCAAGGATTTGACAAATGCTTGGGGGTGCGGTCGGGATGGATTTGGTAAATCATGGATGAGCGCCGCGCAATGGTAGCAATGAGGATGAGCGCCGCGCGACACCTGAGGATAAGGACGCGCGGCGCGCAAGGATAAGGACGCGCGGCGCGCAACGCGCGAGGATAAGGAAGCGCAATGCGCGATGCGCAACGCGCAAGGATAAGGACGCGCAGCGCGCAATGATGACAGTGCGGATGAGCCTGAGGATGAGTTGGAATTATTATTATTATTTTATTTTTTTTTCTTAGATGCCAGATGGTACGTTTGCGCAACAGTTTATGGATTGAGGTCTTAAGGTGGCCAAGGTGTCCAGGATGGGGCACCACAACGTCATTTGCGCCTTTGCTGTCCACCGTGTTCTCAAACCGTTCCAGAAATTGGTGAACATCCTCTGGACATAACCTAACTGTGGGGCAGTCCCTTGGCATAATTTTTGATCTGCTCCTGCGGCATCTCCGGTGCCGCATATGTTGATTGCCCCCCATGGCCACTCTCGGCGGTGGCCCTGCCAGACTGGCAGTCTGAAAAGGAGTGCTTTGATACAGTGGCATGCTACCCGTTGCCTGTTGGTGAGTCAGCAGTGATTCAACCAAACTGGCCTCAAAATCTCCCATCATCTCAGACGCAGAAGAAAGGATAAGAAAAAAGAGGTATATCTCTGCAGATAGTACCAGGTATTATAACAGAGAAAGGACGTTCCCAGCCAGACCACCAATTTGTGGAAAGAGATTGTGTGTTTGGTAAATTCTCTGCAACAATCTTGCTTCAAGTTCCAGAAAGCCCACTAGCCCTTGAGTCACACTCCTGTACCTCTGCAATTCCTAATTGAACTCCACTTCTGCACCCAAGCTGGAAACCACTAAAGCTAACTTGCAATGAAATAATAGTAAATAAACAAGAGGGAATACCCAAAAAGCTCCACACTTGAACTATTTCCCTAAATATGACCTCCAGGAACTCCCTCTGGTAATTACACTCCAAATTAATAGAAGCAAAAAAATAAATAAAGCTATAATTTGCGGTGATAATCTCCAATAATGGTAAACTCCCCCAATAGTAAACTCCCTCTCCCTTGTCCTTCCTATCCTTATATATACAACAAAAGAACTCAAACAGCAAATGAAAGACCCCTCTTGTCTCCGTGCATTGTGCACTGACCCGCCTTAGCTACTCCAAAAAAGGAATGTGACTTCTTATGAAAGACCCCTTTTCCCACCGCCTCCATGTCTCCGCACTGATCCTCCTTACAAATAGTCCAATCCTTACCCAATCCAATGATTTGAAGTAGATTCAATAATCCTGTTGCCTATTCCCCCTAACAGTCAAGTTTTGCCAATGCATAACTAACAACAGATCCTTGTCAATCTTCCTTAGTGGATCACTCCCAATCCTGCATGCAAAATAACTACAAATCTCCAACAAACCACATGCTGCCTCCTCAAATTTAGCGTTCATTTCCCCACAGCGCTCTGCAATCCCAGTGCATATCCCATAATTGGCCTAATCTGTACTACTTAGCTTTGATCACTTGCTTCTGCATTAGTAAACCCACAGCCCCCAATGGAAATTTATTTTTGACCAGGCAATGTCTGCAAAAGGCAAAAACTCCAGCCCATTCTTGTCATTGTGCCCGCAAAAAGCATGTGCCGCACCAATGCCAAGCCCTCATCTAATTCACTCCGGAATAGACAGTCCACCAACACGCTTCTCTGTGCCTATTGTACTTGGGACTTCCACCCACAGCTGAGCTGCTCCAAGTTGAATGTCCAGTGGTGAGCCTACTTTCCTCCGTTTCTATAAATAACCACCACACCGTCTACCCAGCAACCATCTTGTTCTTTGCCAGATAACAATAGATTGGGTCAAATTCCAACGTATACTCCACCAATTTCTTCTGCGTCTGTACCCCTCTGTGAGCCCTTGCTTCTGCCACAGCGCAACCAAAATTGCTTTTCTGGAAACAGGGCTTGCATTTTCCCCACCTTGCCAAAATTTTGCCTTTCAACCTTTCCCAGTCCTGGGTCTTGTATCAAACATCTCCTCCATTTCCCAAAGCTTCTCCTCCTCCATGATGAAAAGAACAATGGTGTGTACCTTGTCCGCACCCATCAGGCCCTCAGAATTTGTGATCCATTTGAACTTCATGAGGAACTGTTCCCCATCTGCAGTGTTGAACCACAGATGAGGGAACTCCCTTGGCTTGAGCCATACCTGTCAAGGGGCCTTGCCTTCCTCTGATGGAGGGGGAGCAAAACCACTTGGCCTAGCCATGTGAGCAGCCAGTGGCAGAGGGGGAGGCAAGGCATTGGCCCTTCCTGCATGGGGAAAGAAGTTGGATGGACGTTAGATCCTGGGACGGTTTTTGTCAACATTGCATGCATTTACCTTTGAGAGACTGAGAACAAAAGATTACTTCCCGGACAGACCCCCAGATGTGGAAACAAGAGTGAGATACTCCCCTAAAGTTTTCCCCAAGCTTGGAATTTATTGTTCCTAGCATCTGTAAGGAGTAGGATTTACTCTTTGAGAGAGAGAGAGACACCACAAAAAAAGTGGTGGCACTTGCTAGCAAGTGCCATCAAGGAAGCTCTGGTTGAAGCTCTGTCCAATCTCTAGTTGAAGGTATTTCCATTCTCTAGCATTTTTTTGGTCCACAGTGACTATGCACAATGCACAGCAACTGTGCACAATGCACAGCAACTCTGCACAATGTACAGCAACTGTGTACAATTCACAGCAACTGTGCAAAATGCACAGGACCTGTGCACAATGCACAGCAACTGTGCAAAATGTGCAGCAACTGTGCATTTTGCACAGTTGTTGTGCATTATGCACAGTCATTGTGCATTGTTCACAGTCATGGTGGTCCATTATGCACAGTCCTTGTGCATGGTGCACAGTGACTGTTAACCCTCCATCATCAATTCTGGAGGGGTTTCAACCCTCCATCATCCATTCTGGAGGGGTTTCAACCCTCCATCATCCATTCTGGAGGGGTTTAACCATCCATCAGGAGGGTTAAAAAGTGATGGCACTTGCTAGCAAGTGCTATCAAGGAAGCTCTGGTTGAAGCTCTGTCCAATCTCTAGTTGAATGCATTTTCATTCTTAAACATGTTTTTGGTTCACAGTGGCTGTGCACAATGCAAAATGCACAAAAACTGTGCACAATGTACAATTCACAGCAAGTGTGCACAATGCACAGCAACTGTGCACAATGCACAGCAACTGTGCACAATGCACAGCAACTGTGCACAATTCACACTGACTGTGCACAATGCAGAGTGACTGTGCACAATGCACAGCAACTATGCACAATGCACAGCAACTGGGCCCAATGCAGAGTGACTGTGCACAATGCACAGCAACTATGCACAATGCACAGCAACTGGGCCCAATGCACAGCAACTGGGTCCAATGCACAGCAACTGGGCCCAATGCACAGCAACTGTGCACAATGCACAGAAACTGTGCAAAATGCACAGAAACTGTGCACAATGCACAGAAACTGTGCACAATGCACAGCAACTTTGCATTGGAGCTTGGATAAATATTGTGCACAGTCACTGTGCATTGTGCATTGGATCTTGGATAAATAATGTGCACTGTTGCTGTGCATTGTGCACAGTTGCTGTGAATTGTGCACAGTTTCTGTGCATTGTGCACAGTTTCTGTGCATTGTGCACAGTTGCTGTGCATTTTGCACAGTTGCTGTGCATTTTGCACAGTTGCTGTGCATTTTTCACAGTTGCTGTGCATTGTGCACAGTTGCTGTGCATTGTGCAAAGTTGCTGTGCATTGTGCACAGTTGCTGTGCATTGTGCACAGTTGCTGTGCATTGTGCACAGTTGCTGTGCATTGTGCACAGTTGCTGTGCATTGTGCACAGTTGCTGTGCATTGTGCACAGTTGCTGTGCATTGTGCACAGTTCCTGTGCATTGTGCACAGTTGCTGTGCATTGTGCACAGTTGCTGTGCATTGTGCACAGTTGCTGTGCATTGTGCACAGTTGCTGTGCATTGTGCACAGTTGCTGTGCATTGTGCACAGTTGCTGTGCATTGTGCACAGTTGCTGTGCATTGTGCACAGTTGCTGTGCATTGTGCACAGTTGCTGTGCATTGTGCACAGTTGCTGTGCATTGTGCACAGTTGCTGTGCATTGTGCACAGTTGCTGTGCATTGTGCACAGTTGCTGTGCATTGTGCACAGTTGCTGTGCATTGTGCACAGTTGCTATAAATTGTAAAAAGTTTCTATGCATTGTAAACAGTTGCTGTGCATTGTAAACAGTTTCTGTGCATTGTGCAAAGTTGCTATGCATTGTGCACAGTTGTTGTGCATTGTGCACAGTCACTATGCATTGTTCATAGTCACTGTTCATTGTGCACAGTCACTGTGCATTGTGCACAGTCACTGAGCGTTGTGCACAGTCACTGTGCATTGTGCACAGTCACTGTGCATTGTGCACAGTCACTCTGCATTGTGCACAGTCACTCTGCATTGTGCACAGTCACTATGCATTGTGCACAGTCAGTGACTGTGCATTGGAGCGTCAATAAATTTTGACCTGAGCTTGGTAGGAGCTTTACCTGAGCTTGGCCATACATTGGGCAAGAGCTCTTTGATGGCACTTGCTAGCAAGTGACATGCAGATTTCTGTGGTGAGAGAGAGAAGTAAGAGAGTGATAGAAAATATATTCCTTCCTTCCTTCCTTCCTTTGGCAGTTACATCCCTCCCCTCCACCTAACATGGAGGCGGGGGCAAGGTATTTTACTCTTCACCCAAACCCTGGCCAAAGTACAAGTGCAAATACAACCCAGAAACAAACAGAAAAAATACCAAGAGGCAGAGGCCCTAACCCAACCCTCTCATCCTCCCCCAAAACTTGCATCACTGCATCCATCTAGTTTGTCCCTGTCATGGTGCATGCCGGGCCCTACTTGGAGCCCCCACACCTGCCTGTAGCCACCCAAATCCTACTTGCTTTCCTGCCATCACATCCACCCAGTTTTTCCTTCTCATGACCCCCGCCACGCCCTACTTGGAACCCCCTGCGCTTGTCTGTAACCATCCAATGTGCCTTCCCATAGCCATTTTTTGGTCCCTGTTGCTCCTGGTACTGAGCCATCTCCTGCATGTGGCAGCTGCTTCTGAGCCCACAGCACTACCCACATGCCAATCCATCTTGTTCTCATTACTGAGCATGCTTCCTGAATGCTGAGCCTCCTTGTGCTCATTGCTGAGGGCGCTGTGGAAACTTTAGAGGTTGATCCTCACGAAGTTGTCCCTAGTTACGGGATCGATGGTTCTAGCGTCTGTAAGACCGAGAATGCTTCCTTTCCTTTACTCCGAGAGAGAGAGAGAGAATGAGAGAATGAGATGTAGAGATAGATGGGAGAAAATGATAGAAAATGGAATCCCCCCTACAACCCAGAGTCGAGGGGAAGGGTATTTGAGCCCTCCCCCCTCAACCCTAACCTAAGCACAAGCACAAAGACAGACTGACAACCATGAAGAAGGAAACCTAGACCCAGAACCCTAACCTATCCCTAAACCCATACCCATACCCTACCCCCGCCAGCTCGCCTGTCATTACGCGCATCCGGTTCGTCTTTTCGTGGCGCGGCCCTCCGCCGCGCGATACCCAAGATCCACCGCGCTTGCGCGCATCCACCCGACGCGCCGTCGCGAATTTCCCGTCCCGTGGCCGGCCCGCGCTTGCGCGCGGCTGCCACGCATATAGCCCCGCTGTCGCCCCGCTTCTTCCTTCCCCGACTAGCCGCTCCGAGAACCCGATCGGCCCGGCTCCATCCATGAGTCGGACATCCAAGCGGGTCGCGGCCCGCCTCCCTTAGTCAGGCCCGGCCCGCAGTCGCGTGCTCGATCCCGCCGCGCCTACTGCTGAGCCCGCAGCGGCTGCTGCTGAACCCGCAGCGGCTGCTGCTGAACCCGCAGCGGCTACTGCTGAGAACCGGCGCACCCTAACTGCTGAGCCTAACCTACCAGATGCTGAGCGCGCAGGCCGCGACGCAGTCCCCGACCCAAGGCTATATAATGACACCACATCCCCCCCCAACTTGAGTTCTGTCCCCAGAGGTCCCTTCCCATCGCCACCTCGACTACCCGCACCCCGCTCCTCCCTACCCACTCCTCTTTCCACACTCCACCACACTCCACCAACTCCCCTTCCACACTCATCGCCGTCATGCTCCCTTGCGAATTCTGCGCCCGGACCGGGCAGGCGTGCTCGATCGCTCCTGGTCGACGCGCCTGTGTCGCTTGCCGTCGCGGCCATTGTCGTTGCTCACTTAGCGATCGAATGCCCCGAGCTCCACCCAACTTCGGCTCCCGCCCCAGGCCGCGCAAAAGGGCTCGTCCGGACCCGTTCGTGGTTTCGGATGACGACACCATCTCGGAGGACTCGTGGACTCCGCCTGGCTCCCCGTCCCGCCACCCTCCGCCGAGCGAGGATCGCGACTCGGCTTCCCCCTTTCGCCGCGCGGGACCACCGCGGAAGGAGGATTTCTCGTCCGTTGACGACTATCGGAGGGCCGTACGATTCTGGTCGGACCGTGTTCGGATGAGGGAAGGCGCGAGGGACCCACGACTCGATGAGATTCTCCGACGTCGCGCTGCCGCAGCCCCGGTTCCTCCTCCGGCCCCTACACCAGCTCCTTCCGTCCCGGCTCCGCAAGGTACTCCACCGCCGCCCGCGTCACCAGTGGTCTCAGACGGGAGGCCTACTACTCCCGAGGTCCCTCCTCCGCCGTCCCCGATCGTTGTTCCGTCGTCGCCCCCAGATGGACCGAGCCCTCCGCGCGATGCCCCAGGGACCCCCTCATCACCTCCTCGCCCGCTCGGATCAAGCCCCGTACCAGCACCGGCACCGCCTTCCTCCAACTCCCCCGAGATCCCGGAGATCCCGGTCGTGATGGCACTCCCGGCGGCTGGCTTCGAGGCTTTCGCGGAAAGGTCGACCGCGATGCTCCGCAACTTCCTGGCGACCCCCGGAGCCCAATCCTCCGAATCCCGGCGCAAATTCTTGGCGGCTTACCGGGCCCTTCTGGCATCATCGAGGGCGGACATGGAGGAAATGATGCGAATGGCTTAGACGCCCTCACCCCCTTCCTTTTCTCCTTTCCCGTGTACTCTCTTGTCCCATTGTTGTACCGCGTTCGTAGGAGAAATATATATTGCTGCGCGAGGAAACGAAAGGGCCGCGTCCGCGCGTCCGGGTGAAAAGTGAGTGTGAGTGCCGAGATCCGCGTCCGCGTGAGAAGTGAGCGTGAGTGAGGTTGAGGTTGAGATCCGCGTCCGCGCGCTCCCTCTGTGAGAGACCGTAAGTGACCAGTTATTCCGACAAAAGAGGTACCTGGACCGCCCCAGACGGACTGCCACACAGTTCCCCGTACCCGTTCTACAAAACAAAACAAGCACCGCGCCGACAGCGCGCGCTCACCACCGGGAGTATAAGGGAGAGGCGATGGGAACGAACATTCTGGGGTGTCTAGTCGTTCCGGCTGTGAACCGGCTAGAGCACCCCCTTACCAAGCTAAGCTTAAATCCGCGTCCATACCGTCCCCGACCGTCGCGCGCAACCAATGAAGAGAGAAACAGGAGAGAAATAGACAAAAAAAAAAAAAAAAAAAAAAAAAAAAAAAAAAAAAGAAAGGAAACAGCCCGAATCCAAAGAAGATAAACAAAATATCCTATATTTATTATTCCATTCATCCCATTTTTTTTTTTTTTTTTTTTTTTTTTTTTTTTTTTTTTTTTTTTTTTTTTTTTGCAGTTAGTTAGCTCTTCGTCCCGCCATCCGTGAGCGGGGCTCGTCCTCGCGTTTGCGGGCCCGACACCACGCCGCGCCCGCGTTCCTGCAATAAATAACCCATAGCCAGTACCAATCCAAAGCCAAGCCCAAACCAAAACATAAGGAAACGAACATTCTGGGGTGTCTAGTTGTCCCGGCTGTGAACCGGCTAGAACACCCCCTTACCAAGCCATTCTTTAACCACCTAGCGCCCCCCCCCAGCTTGACAGCTGTCCCCAGCCGTCTGCAACCTCCTACTTCTCCGGGGTCGCGCGTCGCGCGCCGCTACTTCGCTGTCCGAACGATCCGCGCCGTCGTCCGACTCCGAGACCGCCTCGTCCCCGGGCCCCGAATCATCGCTCGCCGTTTCGTCGAAGGAAGTGGAACCGCGCGCAAAGAAGCGTTTTACGTGCGAAGCCGCGGCCTTCCGTTTAAGCGGCGTCCCGTCCAATTCCTCAAGCCCGTAGCTGCCGCCCAAAAACTTAGAGGCCACGCGGTACGGCCCGTTCCACCGGTTGGCGAAAAGCCGGCCCCACTGGGATTCCAGACTCCAATTATATAACAGGACCAGGTCCCCCTTCCGCAGCGGATCCCGGAGCTGATGGGAACAACGCTCGTCCCAATAGCGGACTGACGCCGTCCGGGTTTTCTTCAACCGCTCCGCGGCTTTTTCCAAGGTCTCCTCACGCCTAAGGAGCTGTTCCGCGCGCGCCTCGATCAGATCCGCGGACGTCTTAACCTTCCACCAATCCACGCCCAAAAACGTGTTCAGCTTGATGTCCACGGGAAGCACGGGCCGCTGCCCGTAGAGTAACTCGTAAGGCGAATACCCCGTCGAGCGCTTCACGGAGATCCGATCGGCGAAAAGGACCGCGGGAAGTACCATCTGCCACCTTTTGCCGTCCTCGCCGCACATTTTCACCAGGGCATCCTTGATTGGTTGATGTCCCCGCTCGATCATCCCCGCGCCCTCCGGGTAGTATTCCGTCACGCGGCCGAACTTCGCTCCACAATTCTGCACCAGCGTCATCAAGCGTCCCCGAAACTCCGCCCCTCCGTCGACGGTGACCAAGCGAAGCAACCCGTAGCGCGCGAACCAGTCCTCTTCCAGAAACTGAGCCACCTTTTCCGCCGATAGTTTCGCCAGGGGCCTCGCTTCCACCCACCCAGACAGATCGTCGCGCGCAACCAGCAAATACGCAAACTTACCCGCCTTGATGTGGACCACGTCCAGCGAAACGCGCCCGAACAGCGCGTCCTCGCCCGTGGGGTGGCCGACCTCCTTGGGCAGCCTCGAGCTTCGCCGTTGGCAGGCCTCGCACGACTTTACCCAGTCGCGCACCGCGCGAACGACCCCCGGCCACCAAAACCTCGCTTTCACCCTCCTCCGCGTCTCGACCTCACCCCGATGACCAAGGTCATCGTGCAGACTTCCTAGAATCACCTCCTGGTCGGCCCTAGAAGTCGCGACAACAAGAGGCACGGAGCCGCTCCGCCGCCATAGCTGACCGTCCTGTAAGAAGAAGTTCGGAACGTTTCGCCTCACCCATCGGGTGACCGTTTCCGTCGTGCCCTCGGGGAACCTGAGATCCTGCAAATAAGAGCACAAGACCGCGTAACGTCCCGACTGGCGCAACGGAAGACAAACCGACGCCTCCGTCTTTGCTACCCGAACGACCGGAGCTTCCACGTCCAGAGGTTCCGCCCCCTCGTATGGGTCGTCCCGCGGGTAACGCGACAGCGCGTCCGGCATCGTGAACGCCTTTCCCGGGATGTGCACCACGTCAAAGGAGAATAACTGGAGGAACGCTACCCACCTGGTCATGGGCGCGTTTGGCAGCGTCGGTGAGTTGATCATTCGCGCCAAGGCCTCCGCGTCAACCAAGAGCTCGAAGTGCACGCCCCACAAAAGGTGCTGCAACCGCCGTACGATCTTGGTGACACCGCACAGTTCCAGCTTCGGCTGCGAATACCGACTCTCTGTCGCGGTAAAGGTGACCGATTCGTAGAGCACCGGCCTATCTTTTCCGTCTTCCTCCTGTGTCAAGACCCCCCCCGCGCCGAGCTCGCTAGAGTCGACCGCCAGGCGTATCCCTCCGGCGTCGTAATCGAGGTTCCGAAGGACGATGTCGCGCCCCACGATTTCCTTGAGCTTCGCGAAAGCGGCATTGCATCCCTCGGTCCACTTCCACTCCGCCCCCTTACGCGTCAATGCCCGCATTGGACTCGCTACTTCCGCGAACCGCTCGATGAACATGCGGACGTAGCTACACAATCCCAGAAACTGCAGGACGTGCGACACTGTCCGAGGGGTCGGCCATTCAAGAACCTTATTCCGCTTCTTTTCCGCTATTCGCCTCCCGTCGTAGGCCACGACATGCCCCAGTACTTCGAGCGCCGGAACGCAGACCGCCAACTTTTTCCCGGACACAGTAAGGCCTGCCTCCTCAATTCGGAAGAGGACTCGTTCCAGAGTTTCCGCGTATTCCCAGATGAATCGCCGGATCGCGGGTGCATCCTCTAAGACCGCGCCCTCGTAGTCCGTTCTGGGGCCTTTAATGCCAGCGTCGTCGATGAAGATCTGCACGCCTTCCGGAAGGTCGTCGCGTAGTATCCAGGTCATTTGGGCTTGGTATACCGCCACTGAGTTGGTCGCACCTTGCGGTAGCCGCGTCAGCTGCATCCTTCCTAGCCCGGTTTCAAACGCCGTCAGTGGCCGCGAGTCAGGGTGGAGTTCTCGCTGGTCGTATCCCCCCATCACGTCCACCAGCCCGTAGCAAGCGCGCCCGGCCATCGACTCCAGAAATTCTTCAACACGCGGGGGAAGCCCCGCGTCGCGAATAGTGAACGAATTTAGCCTCTGAAGGTCGTGAACAATCCTTAGCGACTTCCCGTCCTGCTTAACGACCGCGAAGATAGGACTCGAGTAGCTTGACGTGGATTGCTCGTAAAGCCCCGTCCTCACGCGCTCCCGTACCAGCTCCAGAAAGGGCTCCCGAACGGTACGGGGGATCGGAATCGGCTTGATTTGCCACGGTTCGTGAGGGACAGTGGGAATAACGTAAGGGTCCCCGATCTCACTTCTCAACAACCCGCGCTCGTCCGGTCCAAAAGCAAGTGCCTTCTCCCTTATTACCAATACCGACACCAGCAGATCCATCTCCTCCGCGCTCAGCCATCCCGTCGGTCCGAAGTTAAGGGCGTCCACCCGCTCGTCCGTGATTCGCGCCGACCGCGTTACCCATCCATTCTTCCTAAGGGGCGTCTCCCACGGGTCGCGGGACCACGCAATCGGTCGTAAGGGTCCGTTAAGCCCCTGAGGCATTGGCTCGTTCCGCGGCCGGACTTTCCGCGCTACCGGTTTGTACTTGCCCGCATTGCACCGCGCCATCCAGACCCGATCGTCGCCGTCGTAAGTCCTAGTAATGACCAGACCGGGGCTTTCGCCTTTGCTCACGACTGTGGCACGATGATAGGGTTTTCGAAGCGTAGAGCCTTCCGGCGATGCATACTGAGGAATGGGACTTACTTCCGGCACCTGCGCCACACGCGCGTCCTCCTCCGCCTGCTCCTCATCTGTCGGCCGCCCGTGCAGAGCCGGAGCCTGCTCCGCACGGTTCCCGCGGCCGACTAGGAAAAATCCTCCGCAGGGTAACCCTTACGGTCAACCCCCGCGCCGGACTCTCCGTTGCCGCCAGACATTGGGTCCTGTACCCATTTCCCTCTCCCGTGATCGCAGATCGTCGTCTCAAACCGTGCTCCGAGCGAGTCTTCGACGGTCAGCGCCTCCGTTCCTTCCTCGGCGTTGAAGGCCATTTGGGCTCGGAACCCAAACATGAATGGCCGTCCTAGAATCACGTCTCCGCACTCCACTGAGAGAAATGACAGAGGCTTACAGACCTTGGCGACTTCCACCTCCTCCGCCTCTACTACCCCGTCCACGCGACATTCCCCGCCATTCAACGCCCGAAGACCCATCGCACACTTCCTCCGCACCAGACCGAGCTCGTCCACTAACCTTGATGGGAGCAGGTTGACCATCGACCCGCTATCCACCATCGCCCACACCTTCCGCCCGGCGATGGTCATTGCGACATAAGCGAGCGGGACGGATACCGACTTCGACCGGCACGGCTCGGGATCCATTTCCTCCTCCGCCACGTTAACCCGCTGAACCGTTGTCGGCACCCGGCCCTGACCGCAATCTTTCAAGGCCTGGACCATCTCGTCGACGACCGCGGGGGACACCGCCGCTAGCTCTCGTAGGGTCAGGGGTATTGGTGAGTCGTTCCCCATTACCCTCCGGACGATGTCCGCGGCCTTCTTCTTTCCCACGGGATTAGAGGACGGCCCGTCCGAAATCGGCACTCGCGCGACTGGCTTCGACGCCGTTGATCGCTCGTTGACATCCATCGCAATGCGCTCATTCGCCGCCAACGCCCTGACTTTGGCCTCCACTCTCGGAGCTACCCATGTTCCGGGCGCGGTGACAATCCCAAGCGAGACCCGAGCAGTCTCGGTCTTAGCCTTCGCTCTTTCCCGCACTTGCACCATTGGTGGCGGCTTGTCCTTAGTCAGATCCACCGATTCACCCGTCGGAAATATGTACGTCATCCCGGATGCGCGAACAAGTCCCTCGTCCATGTCCCGAGTGAGATCCTCACAAACTGACTTCCAGTGCCCTCTCACCCCGCAGTATGAACATCGCGGCGACCCGTACGATCCGGATGATCCGCTAGGAGGCTGGAACCCTTCCGTCATGTGAGGCGGCACCGCGCGTGGTTGAGAAGGAGCCGCCGGAATCGGTGCGGCTGCCGGAGCTGTAGGAGCCGGTGTCCGGTTGAGGAAAACCCTTATATCCCGCAGAATCTCCGTTATCTCCCCGACAGATGGTCCCGGAGGCTGCTGGGGGAGTCCGACATGAGAGGGCGTCGGCGGCCGCGCGGCCAAAGTTTGGTCGGGGGCCGGCGCCAAGATCGTGACCGATTTCTTGGAGGAAGACGGGTACGTTTGTGCCGTATCCGCGATGAGCTCGTCCAAATCGATTTCGCTTTCCGCGGCTTGACGGATAACCAAAAGATTGGGGAGAATCGCGACGCTCCCATCCAACGACCTCTTAACCAGGCCGTGGTCGTACAGGTATCGTTGCACCCTGGAACGAAGCTGGGGCGCGAGACCCCCCAGGAAAGCCCGCTTCATGGCACCCGTCTGACCCGCGACAACCTTGTTCTTTGCAAGGTACCCGTAGATTCGCTCGAACCTTGACATGTATTCCACTAATCCTTCGCGCGATCGCACCCCGCCCTTCTCGATCGCCTCCTCCGCAGCTCGATCGAAGTCGCTTTCCCGAAACCGAGGTTCACGCCTTCCCCACCTCGCCAACATCTCGCTTTTCAACTTCCCCCAGTCCTGCCTCTCGTATCCAACCATTTCTTCCACGTCCCGCAGCTTCTCCTCTTCAGTAATGAACAGCACGATAGTCCGAACCTTATCTGCGCCCGACGCGCCCTCCAAGTCCGCGATCCCTTCGAACCTAGAAAGGAACCGCTCGACATCCGAAGTACTAAACCGAAGATGGGGGAAATCCCTCGGCCTCAACCAAACGCGGCGAGGGGCCTCTACCGCCATCTCCGACGACCCTTCCGAGGGAGGAGCGAACCCGCTGACTCTAGGAGCATGAGCGGACGGTGGCGGAGGGGGTTGAACAGCAGAGACGGGAGTCGGGCGTGGAGGGTAGGGAAGGGGAGCATTGGATCCCGGAGTGGTTGTCGGTAGCATTCTGCGTAATCTTCAAGAGACTGAGAACGGATCGAGATTTCCCGGCCAGACCCCCAGATGTGGAAACTTTAGAGGTTGATCCTCACGAAGTTGTCCCTAGTTACGGGATCGATGGTTCTAGCGTCTGTAAGACCGAGAATGCTTCCTTTCCTTTACTCCGAGAGAGAGAGAGAGAATGAGAGAATGAGATGTAGAGATAGATGGGAGAAAATGATAGAAAATGGAATCCCCCCTACAACCCGGAGTCGAGGGGAAGGGTATCTGAGCCCTCCCCCCTCAACCCTAACCTAAGCACAAGCACAAAGACAGACTGACAACCATGAAGAAGGAAACCTAGACCCAGAACCCTAACCTATCCCTAAACCCATACCCATACCCTACCCCCGCCAGCTCGCCTGTCATTACGCGCATCCGGTTCGTCTTTTCGTGGCGCGGCCCTCCGCCGCGCGATACCCAAGATCCACCGCGCTTGCGCGCATCCACCCGACGCGCCGTCGCGAATTTCCCGTCCCGTGGCCGGCCCGCGCTTGCGCGCGGCTGCCACGCATATAGCCCCGCTGTCGCCCCGCTTCTTCCTTCCC
Organism: Puccinia polysora; assembly: GCA_025617555.3. Taxonomy (NCBI): domain Eukaryota; kingdom Fungi; phylum Basidiomycota; class Pucciniomycetes; order Pucciniales; family Pucciniaceae; genus Puccinia; species Puccinia polysora. Next base: position 4,350,163 of record CM062636.1, on the reverse strand, counting down.
CGACTAGCCGCTCCAAGAACCCGATCGGCCCGGCTCCATCCATGAGTCGGACATCCAAGCGGGTCGCGGCCCGCCTCCCTTAGTCAGGCCCGGCCCACAGTCGCGTGCTCGATCCCGCCGCGCCTACTGCTGAGCCCGCAGCGGCTGCTGCTGAACCCGTAGCGGCTGCTGCTGAACCCGCAGCGGCTACTGCTGAGAACCGGCGCACCCTAACTGCTGAGCCTAACCTACCAGATGCTGAGCGCGCAGGCCGCGACGCAGTCCCCGACCCGAGGCTATATAATGACACCACAGCGCAGACTGCAACTTGTTACCAATCCAGGGCTATAAAATACCACCACACTGGGTATAAAGCTGCAAGCTCCTGCAAGCTTCTATATGAGTTCCCATTGATTCAAAAATTTGTCACCTCACTGTATACCCTTATACATTATACTTAATTGCTTGAATAAATATAAATTAATTATTTTTTCATCCTCCTCTTGCCCACCATGAAAAAAACAATGATCACTTGTAATCAAGTGATCATTGTTTTTTCATGGGGCACCATTGTGAAAACTTTATCTGCCAAAAAAATAGATTTTTTCCCAGAACTGCTGGCTGTGCTATTTGAGGAAAATGCAAGCATTGTTGTCTTTGAAAATTGGCTTGCTTGTTTCATTTGAATAGCAAGCCATTTTTCAATAATTTTGAGGCATCTATGGGTGAAGTTTGAATTCAAAGGTCTGCTCTGCACATAAATTACCACATTCTGCCAGTACCGGTGTGGAAATAAGAGAAAGGTACTCCCCAAATTATCCTCAAGTTTGGAATTTAATGGTCCTTGCGTTGGTAAGGTGTGGGATGCGCCCTTAAGTTGAGAGATAAAGATATGAATTCCTTCCTCCAAAACCCATAGTCCATGTTGGCATGCCCCCCTTCCAACCCACCCTGAGGGAGAATACTTTTATGCCCTCCCTCTCAACCCTAACCTAAGTACAAGCACAAAGAAAGCCTGGAAAAAAAATAAAGAAGAAACCCTAAAAGCCAGAACCCTAGCCTAACCCTAACCCATCTCCATACCACCCAATCCTTCATACTTGCCTGCCATTAAAAACACCAGGTTTGTCCTTCTCATGACACGGCCCTCTGCCGCACCCCACATGGAGCCCCCTGCAATTTTCTGCATCTGCCCAAGGGGCCATCAATATTTCCCGGTTCCCGCGGATCATTCCATGCTTGCGCACATCCCCCCTGCTCACATAGCCTTCCCAATTGCCCCACCCTAACCTCCCCAAACTAACCATCCCGCAAACTTTGTTGGGACAGATCCATTCTTAGGTCCATAACGTCCAAGAGGGTTGTGGCCTGTCACATCTGGTAAATCCCAGCCCATAACTGGTGTGCTGAGCCCCAGAGTGCCTACTTCTGAGACCATCCACACCCAAACTGCTGAGCTTGACCTACCTAATTCTGAGCGCGCAGGCCGCAATGCAGTTCCCAATCCAAATGACACCACACCGGAGATTGAGTCTCTTGGAGTGTGGAACCCAGTTTAGTGAGGTTAGAGACAAGCTAAATACATGAAATGAAATTTTTCTTCTTCTAGTATTGCCATAATTCCAGAGGTACACTACCAATACACCACCACCATATTTTTGACCCCCAAACACATTTCAGACAAATTGAGTGGAGTCCAAGGTGCAAAGCAAAGTGCAAGTTGAAGAGCGGTTCAAAGAAATTACAGAGGAAACAAGAGAGGGAGGAAACAGAAATGAAGAAATAATTTGAATTGGACAGGAAGAAGGAAATGGAGGAAATGAAGCACAATGAAATAGGTTGGAGAGGGGTGGAATGGAGGGGAATGGAATGGAGAATCAAAGCAAGGGGGCCCAAGTACAAGTTTTTTCACCAATCAAAACTGATGCAAGATGGTTTACTGGTGATATTGGAGAGGTTTTTTTGTGGATTCAAAGGAAGAGAGCTCATGATGAACTCTTAGAGGCAGATGAATGGAATGCCTGACTAAAGAGGGCTCAAATTGCAAGGTGCAAGGAGATCTCTTGGGAGGCTTTGGTTGCACAGTTTCATGTGTTACAACAGATTTCTTGGTTGATAGATGATGAGAATCTTGAATAATTTAAACTGATGGTAAGGGAATTGACTGAAAATTGGGAAGAGGTGGAAAGCAATATAAAAGAAAATCTATAGCATATTTTATATATCCATTTTTTTGTTATTATCTTTAGTATAATGTTATGATTATTATATACATATATATATTGAGAAATGGAAAAGATTATCTTAATAAGGTAGAAAAAGAAATGAAAGGGGCTTAGAAAATTGAAAATAAGGAGTTGTTATGAAAGAATAAAAGAAATAGACCAAAAAACAAGAATGAAATGGAATAGGAAATGTGATGTAATTGGATGGGATGAGATGGAATGGAGATGTGGAATGAGATTTTATTGGATTGGATGGAATTAATCTTGGCAAGGTTTTCAAGGATATTTTTCATGGAAGTCTTGGACCAAGTTAGGAGTGTTGCAAAGGTGATGGGCTGGTTCCCACAAGGTGAAATCTTTGTTGGACTGGAAGCCAGTCCATTTGAAAAGGTATTTAAGTTTTCCTTTGCATAACCTGGGATCCAGAATACAGCTTACTTGCCAATCTAAATGATCTTGGATTTTGACTGGTTCCAGAGGGAGATGAGTCTTTCCTGGTTATAGGACTGAAGCTGGCTCTAGGAGAGACACCTGAAAGACCGTGTGGATAAATTTCCATTTTGCAGGTAAGGAAAGTTTAAAAGCATTGGGAGGGATGACTGATTTGACCTTTGAGGGGAAAAGTTTCTTCTCAGAGAGTTTTTGGTTTGGGAAATTACTGAAAATTTTGCAAGCATTGAGCCATAACTGATCTTCTAATGCAAAGGTTGGTGCCGTTGGTCTGCTTGCTCCTTGTAGTGCTGGTTTGCTGCTTCAAGGTTGGATTGTAGTTGTGATTGAAGAGATTGGATGAGAGTGAGATAGTTGGTAGTGGGTTGAGAAGGTGCTACGTGAATAGAATAATAAGTTGGGTTTCTTCCATAAAGAGTCTGAAAGGGCAACTGTTTGGTGGAGGAATGAGTGGATTTGTTGTAGGCAAAATTGGCTAATTGAAGCCATTGAAATCAGTTTTCCTGTTGATAGGAGATGTACATTCAAAGATACTGCTCAAGGATCTGATTCAATTGCTTGGTATTTCCATCATTTTCCAGGCGGTAGGACATTGATAAGTTGCAAGTGATCTTCAAATTCTGGAATAGCAAGGTCCATAAGCTAGAGACAAACAAATATCCACAATCACTAAATATATTATCAGGGAGAACGTATTTTGAAAATACATATTCTATGAATAAATTATCTAGTTCTTCTGAAGAGGTGTTCAAAATATATTATCAGGGAGACCGTATTTTGAAAATACATATTCTATAAATAAATTAGCTAGTTCTTCTGAGGAGGCATTCACAGTGCTGCAAAGACATAATTCCATCTTCAAGAAGCAATCTGCCACTACTAAAATAGAATCATAACCCCTAAAAATAATTAATTGAAAAATTAAAATCCATCAAAAACAAGTGCAAAGGAATTGGGAAGATTGGAAGCCGCTTTAGAAGCCCATACTTACAGTGTTTTGAGGAATTGTTACAATTGCAATCATAGCACGCTCTAACATAGTCTTTTACTTCCTGGGTCATACCAGGTCAATGGAAGTCTTGTGCAATCAACTGGTAGGTTTTATCCTTCCCATGATGACCAGAAAGCAGAAATTCATTCAAAGACTCAAAGATATCTAACTTAATACAAGAATTATCAGATACTACTATATGATCTTTATAAACTAAATCACTATTTTTTTAGATACTGTAATCACTATCTAATAATTTTTCACTCTTGCAAATTTTTTTACACTTGGGGTTGTCAAGTTGGGCTGGTAAAATTTTGGAAGCTTTGTCTTGAAGGTGGGTGATGATCACACTGAGTTGGGAAAACTGAGTTGAGCAGACTGGTTGGATAAAAGTGTCCTAATTTTTTCAGGGTTGTTATTGGCAAAGGTTGGGTAAATTTTGTCCTAACATGATATAGCATCAGGTACTACTGCTTGTTTCCCATGGCATTATGTGATTGTAAAGTTGAACTTGGAGATTTATTTGGCCCAATGTGCCTTTCTGTGTGTAAGTACTTTTGAGCTCATGAATTGTTTAAGAGAATTGTGATCAGTTAAGACCTCAAAGGGTTCCATAAGACTCAAAAGGTATGAAAACCATTTCTTCAAGCAATAAACAATTGCAAGAAGTTTTTTTTAATGAATCTTGTAATTCAGCTATGAAGCAAGCAGTTTGTGAGACTCAAAGTCTAGGGATGAAAAATTGATGAGGAAGAAGAAAATTGCAAGATGACTCCTGCAATTGCATATTTGCTTTTGTCTGTTTCCACAATAGTGCAAGCTAGCTTGTTAAAATGAGAAAGTATTGGAGCAGTGTTAAAGGCTTTATTCAGAGCTTCAAAATCTAAAGCAGATTGTTAATTAAAAACAAAATGAGAGTGTTATTGAAGAAGATTAGTAAGATTAACGGTCTTCTTGGCATAATTGTAAATAAACCTCCTGTAAAAATTACTAAATCAAAAGAAAACTTGAAAAGATTTTACTGAAGAAGGTGTTGGCCAATCCATTATGCATTGGTTTTTTTCTGGTTCCATCAATTTTCCTTGCTGCAAGACTAAAGCACCTAAAACCAAAGAGAATGAGTATGAAATTTGCACTTAGAGGCTTTTGCAAACAGTTTATTCTTTCAAAATTGCTGTAGCACCTATTGCACATGTGCAATGTGATCCTTAAGAGTTTTTGAGTAGACAGGTCTGTCATCAAGATACACCACAAGGAATTTCTCTACAAATTCAAGAAAAATGACATTGAAAAAATGTTGAGAATTTTAAGGAGCTTTGCAGAGGCCAAAAGGTATGAAAGTATACTCATAACTGCCAAACCATGTTCTCATTGTGGTCAAATACTCATGGCCTTTTTCAATGCAAATTATGTTTTAGGTGCCTCAAAGGTCTAACTTTGAGAAATAAGCAGCTCCATGGAAGAGAGTAAGGAGGTGCAACATGGGCAGTACTGGATAGGCATTCTTTCAGGTTACCTGATTCAGTTTCCTGTAGTCAACACAAAGGCAAAGGCCACCGTCTTTCTTTGGAAGAAATAGGACAGGTGAGCCAGTATTCAAATTGCTTGGTCAAAGAAATCCTTTTGATACATTTTCTGAAATTTATCCTTGAAGCATGGTTGATTCTTGCTTTGAGAGTGAGTAGACTGGACTGGGTGCCAGTAGTGGGCCAGTGAGTTTGATACTGTGATCATAAGAAAGTGAAGGAGGTAGTTTTTCTGCCTTAAAAGCTGACAAGATTTCAGCAAATTCATGTTAAACCAAAGTTAAAGACTCTTGAATTATTTCTAAATCTTCAATCTTGTCATCTTTGAGCACCGGAGTTGAAGTGCTTGCACAATTCCAGGGGATTAGGGAGCTCAAAATACACCTTTTGGTAGGTGAATGTTTTTCTTTGAAGAAAAAAAGTAATAGGTAATTTAGAAAAATAAGAAAAAACTCCTAAATATGAACAGGGAACCAGGAAATGAAGGTCAGGATATTGAAAATCTCCTGGTGCAAAGTTGTCATCCAACTCAATGACAGTTTCAGGTAGGCTATTTGATTCATGTTTGACAGAAGGTTTAGTATCCTGGGTTTGAAAGGTTCAAAGGTTGATTACTCCTTCTTTCCAATTCACAACTGGATTCCAGTGAAATTGAAATTTGTGGTCTAGAATGGTATTTTCCATTCTGGGAATATCCAAAAAAAATAAATCCCATTCAAAGCTGGGGAAATTGTAAAATGTGAAGGTCCATTTTTCCTTAAGGTTAAACCAATGAGACAGCTCAGTTGCACTACTTACTGAATAGACAGGAAACTTGTCTATCATGGAACGTGTATGATCTTTGGAAGTGGCAAAAGATGAACTTATAAAAGGAACATTAGTGCCAGAATTGAGTAAAACACAATGAGAGGTGTTGTTGGAATGGAAAAGGAATAATTTTGAACTTGGAGCAGCAATTGACTTGCAAGTGCAAAGATTGACTTGCTGTAGTTTAGATAATGTGTAGTTTTCCTTGTGAGTATCAGAAGAACTACAAGCTAATTTTTTGAATTCTTAGATGCCTCATGTCCTAGCTGCTTTGCACAACTATTGACATCATGTTTTACCCCACAATACATACATAAACCTTCTTTCTCCCTCCTTTCCTGTTGCTTTTTACGGATCATACCAGTTTCTTTGTCCTGAAACTTTGGAGTTTTGGCAATGGCTTTCCCCTTTGGGTTGAAGTTTTCATTTGTATTTGGTTTGGAGTGTTGCTTAAAATATTTTTCCGCCTTTGGAGCCAAGGCTGACAATCAATAATAATTTTTTCAAGAGAAGTTCATGTTGTGACAGCCATTATCTAGCTTGATCAGCCAATCTTTTAACTGCTGAAGGGAGGTGGTCTTATGCCCCCCAACTTCAAGATGTTTGATTAGGCATTCTAGTAAACCCTTGAAATAGTGAAATAAGAGTGCTTTCTTGTTTCATTGGATGCAACACTTCAGAGTTTGGAATGGATAGATGAAACTGTACTATTCTCCTTCATAAGCAGGCTGTTAAGTTTGTACTTGGTGTTTCTCACTTAATTGGGGTTGTCAAACAGGGTGAACAGTGGTTGCTTGAAATTTTCCAAATTGTTGAGAATACAAGTGGGACTCATATTAGATAATAGTTTGAGTTATGGTTTGAACCACTGCAAGTCTCTACCTCCTAGGAAGGAATAAAAATACATGTCCTTGTGTCTGTTGGAGGGGAAGTTATTGGATTGTTTGAGAAGATGATTTTACAGAACTTTAAGTAAGATCTAAGTTTATGGGAATGTTCTTCTGCAAAGTAGTCAGGCTTCTTCATGCCTGGAGTACAAAAACTGGGACCACTTGTGCTAGGTTGCAAGGCATTTTGATTAAGAGGCTGGATCAAAGTAGAGAGAATAATCAAAGTTTGGGCCTTGGGATCACTTGTGCAAACCCCTGATCTACTGCAAGTCAAGTTTTCATTGGAAGATTTTTTGGAATCTTTGATTTCCTCAAGAGGATCCACCAGAGCTTCAGGTTGACTATGAGAAGCAAGGGGGTTTTAAAGGGGTTCAACCAAAGGAGATTTAGAAGAAGGAACTGGCTCTAGGGTTTGTTGGACCTGTGAAATGCTGGATCTTCCTACCCTATAAATATCATCATTGTAAGGGGTAAGGGAAGTGTTCCCTGTCAAGCAAGTACATGACATTGTTAAAGAAATCTATTATAGATGGAAAACTATGATTGATGAGTTGAGTTGGTTAATTTACTGTCACAAAACCATCCCATGTACTATAGGGCAATATTAGATGATTGTGAGGGCAAGGGAGGAGACTGAGTGCAAGGGATAGGTGCAAGATAGTGAGACTAACTGCAAAGTGCAAACTGAAGGTTTGATGGCTCAACAAACAGCAAGAGGGATGAAGTTCTCCAATTGAAGGGAACCAAGGCAAATCCCAATGTGATGACTTGTCTTAGCAAAAGTCCAGAACATATTAAATCAACTAACTGAGGAGACAATCTTCAGGCAGGTGGTGTAGCCTTTATAAGGTAATCCAATGGTGACTAGATACAACCTGATGGATGGTCATCTACAGCTAGGAAGGAATTATGCAATGAACAACAGGAATGGAAAGGGAAAATGAAATGAACAGTGCAGTTGTTTCCAAGGTTGTAGCATAGGTGCAAGACAATAGAACATGACAGTACAGAGATGTAATGGATGAGACATGGAGGGAATGAAATGTGAGGACAATGAAAATTAACAGATATAGTTATGCAGGGAAGGGAGCTAGTCCATTGGAAAACTATGCAGTTGATGTGGCTATCTAGGCATGGGTGCAAACTAGTGTAATTTCATGACCAAGAATGGAATCCCAAGGGTTGATGATACCCCGGGGTAGAAGAGCAAAGCTTGAATGGATGGATGGTCAACCAGGTTAAATTTCACTGCAAAGATTTGCAAGTATATACTTCTTTCATACCTTTCACAACTGCAAACCAACTGAGAGGCAAGGCCTAACCAAAAGGCTATGAAACTGGCTGAAAGACCAGTTCATTTTGCAGTTGTTATGGTGTCACATACCACCATGTGACAGATTGGCTGGGTTTAGTCTCCCTGGGACATGTTTTATTTTAAAATGGAAAGCAGAAAGGAAAGCCAGCCATCTGGATTTTTGGTCTGAGAGGTGGTTGCTCATTGTGAAATATTGCAAGTTGGCATGGTTGGAGTAGACAATCACCGGGGAAGGCAAGTCAATCAGCCAATCTTGCCATTTCAGGAAAGCCTGAACCACCGCCCCCAGTTCTTGGTTGTGAACCTGCCATTGGGCCTTGGTTGGTGCCAGCTTGCACAAAAAGAAAGACACCGAGCTGGGATCTTTTGGCGTTCTAAATGGCTTTGACAGTCATTGGCCAGATTAAGCCATTGACCTTGATGTGTGTGTGTGGGGGGGGGGGGGGTTTGTTTCCACTGGAGCTTGAGGAGGCGGGCCAGGAGGGAGAGGGCGGCCAATGGAAGGGAACTGATTTGTGGGCAGGGACAGGTTTGCCAAAAAGGAATGGATGTTCCCGTTCCCTACTTGTGTGGCAAGGGAATGGACAGACTGCATTTGGAAACCAATTTCATGAAGAGCCGTACTGATCTGGGAGCCCTCCTTGGAGAGTTGATCGAACTGAGAGTCCCCTTCACTGGCGTTGAGGTATGTTGTCACCAGGGCCCTCTGTCTGGGACCCAATCAATCTTTGGGAAGTCAGCCTTCTGCAAGTGGTTCGTATGTAGATTGTCTATTTGTTGGGAATATTTCACCAATTTTGAAAAAAAAAAAAAAAAAAAAAAGGTGACACTAAAAGGAAGAAGAACAGCAGGTTGGAGTTGACGGAAATGACAGGGGTAGAGAGCAATTGAAGGAATCTCTATTTTTCATCCCAGAGCATTCACTCACCACCACTTTAGTAATGATATGTATGCCAGCCATCAGTTAATGAATCGACCATCATCTACACGCTTGAGTACTACTCTCATCATAGTTAAATTATCATCATGAGTCATTCCATCAGCTCATCCTCTTCACTCTCATCGCTCTCCTCATCTCCCGAAGATAAACCACCTCTGGTCTCGACACACCCTAGCTTGATCACTCCAGTTCGTTCCTTTTCTATCTCGCCAGCTGAACTCAGTCTGCCGGTCGTGCTGAAGTGTGGTCAAACTTTTAGATGGATTCAATCCAAGTTTCGCCCCATCGAACGATCCCAAACCATCGATCCATCAAAGCCTCGAAAGGATGAAGATCATGACCGGTCAATGAGGCTTGAGGATGACTCGGTGGAGTGGTCGATGGCTTGGCTCGATCGTACCATCGTACTCCGTCAAGATGGTAAGATCTTACTCCTCTATCTCCACAACCTCCTCATCGCTCTTCCAAACCCAAACATCCTCAAGTCGAGCGAATGGTGATCATCAGTCTGACCTCGATTGCCGGCCATCCGTATAGATGATGCGATTCACTACTGCGCCCTTTACAGAACCAGTGATGTCAAGCCTTATGAGCTTGATCTAAGAATCGACACGACCTATCGTCTACTGAAGACTTATTTCGCTTTGGATGTCTCATTGGTCAAGTTATATCAGGATTGGTCCCACCGCGATCCAATCTTCTCCAGCAAAGTTTCCTCCGGCAAATGGGATGGCTTACGTGTTTGTCGTCAGGACGGCTGGGAAACCATGATCTCGTACGTGTTCTACCTGACGCCATCCGATTCGGGTCTTCAATGCCGTCAAACTTTCAATCATTCATCATGTTTTGGCATGTCGATCATTAGGTTTATCTGCTCCTCAAACAATAATATTCCACGGATATCCTTAATGATCAACCGGCTTTGTTCCGCCTTTGGTCATCCGATGCCAACCCCACCCCTGGGAATCACTCTTTCCACTCAAGCCCACCAAACCATCCAACCCTGTGATCGTAGTGCTACATCGGAGTTGTACTCCTTCCCATCTCCCCGACGGTTATCACAGCCTGATGTGATCGAAAGACTCAAACTTCTTGGATTCGGATATCGAGCTAATTACGTCTACCAAACCTCGATCAAGCTCTGCGAGATATTTCTTCAAGCCCAACGAGAAAACCATTGGCCTGGTTTCGATCAAGATTCCCAAGTGCAAGATCGGCCGGATGATTCATTTAAGGCTGAAGGCCAAGAGCCTCAAGATTATCTCGAATTTTTATCTCGGCAAACTTATCAAGTAGCTCATTCGGCCCTTGTTAGTCGATTTGCTGGAATCGGCCCCAAAGTGGGTGATTGTATCTGTCTATTTGGTCTAGGATTCGTACACGTCATCCCAGTCGATGTGCACATTTACAAAATCGCGGTGAGAGACTATAAATTCGAACTCGTTCGCTCGGTAACTAGAAGAAAGGCATCGCAAGAGAGTAGTTCGAGCCCATCGAAGCTTGAGAACCAACGCTACGCCAGGTCGAGTTCCAAAAAACTTAGTCCCTTGGGAAAGTCTACGGACAAGCATCAACCAACCAAGAAATTCAAATCGCCTGGCGCCGGTACAAACAGTCTTTCGAAACTCAACTATCTGAGAATTCAGGAATTCTTACTCGACCTCTGGGGCCCTTGGGCAGGTTGGGCTCAACAAATCCTCTTCCTAGCCGATCTCAATAAGCCACCGATTTGAAGGTCGACATAACCGTAGAGAAGAAAAAGAGTCTCCTCCTGAACGTCTTCGATTCGGAACCGCCTCGTTTGTTTGTTTGTTTGTTTTTTTAAAAAAATTTTCGAAAAGGGAAATATGATTAACTGTAGACGATTTAGTCAAATCAATCCATTCACACCATGAAAAACAAGATGATCCTGAGATCCAAAAGTACAAAGGGGCCTGTGTACTCTGATATGTCACTTGACTACAAGTGATCATTGATTCTTCCTGGTGTTCTGCTTTAAACTCAAACGCTTCATTCTCTATCTTGCTTACTTGCTTTTAACGTTCGTGTTGTAATTTCCCCCACTTTTAGTCTTTGGGATGCGATGAGCCGGTTCGTTTTCAGGTAGTTCGTGATTTCAAACGTGTTAGGTTCCCCCTTCGGATGAGCTCGAATCGAGTCATGCTCGACCCGAAAGGTATGGGTTTTCGGTTGCTTTCTTGTCTTGCTTTGTTGTCTGGTGTGATGCAAGGTCAAAAACAGAGTGAGGTAAGACCTTCCATCATGACTAGAAAATTGGCCAGAATGGCTTGAGCCCCAAATCCAAAGCGTACTTACTACTCACTTGCCAAATCTTTCGCCGGGGCAGCTCGTTGGAGCTTACCGCATGTCCCTCTGCTGATATCAATCGTGGAGATACTTGAGATCTTGAGCGCTTGAGGTGTCTTTGAAACTTATGGCTAGGATTTCCAAGAAATACTGGAATGGTGTTGGAGTTGTAGAGAATGGGAAAAGGGTTAACCCGCCGCTAGGCCATCCTAGTCGGCGTAAGCATTTCCCAGAATGCAGTATATGGGGTCCTTACAGGAGTACCTCGACCCTTTGCTCGACTCCAACTCAATCTCTCGGTTTGAAACTTTGGGACCTAGGTAAAATCTTCGGAACAAAAACCTCGCCTCAAAAGGTTTGAGGACTCTGTCACGTTCAGCTTGTCAAGTTACTCGTCGACATCCCAACCCGTTCCCGCTTCTTTCCTTACGTCGATCAAGCCTTCTTAGGTCCCCCCGGCAAACAAATGGATGCTGCTCTAACTCGTCAGTTCCCATCGGCTATGACACCTTGAACGGGTGATGAATGTGGCGTTGCTGCTTTTGGAGGGAAATCAAGTCTTTGTATTGGAACTAAAAGCAAAGATCAGAATCCTTTGTAAGAATGAATGGTGGGTTAAAGAGACCACTCCCTTGTTTGATGGAGACTTGGTCAGACTCCAGGAGGAGAAGAAGATCATGTATGTACGGGAAACCTAGGGGAAAGATCCAAAAACAATCCAAACCTCCCCCCCCCCCCCCCAAAAAAAAAAAAAAAAAAAAAAGAGAGATTATTAAATGTACTAATAATCTCATTGGTGGTGCTGTTGGTGCTAAGGAATTCCTCCCAGGAGGAACGTAAGCAGGATCATCATCATCTTGATCTTGATCTCAGACAACTGGGGAAAGTTTGGATGAATGATAATATCAAACAAGAAAAAAAAAGAGGGAGTGAGCTCTTGCCCTCTTCAAGACATCCCAAGTCTGGCAGATCTTCAACTTCTCAAAACCTTCCTCTAAATCCAAATCTGGAAGCTCTTACATCTTCTGAACATTCCTCTTCAGTCAGAGCATCATCCCAATGTTTTTAAAAAAATGACAAGGACTCATGACAAAGTATAATTCCACACTTAGAAAACAGAATCAGTATGTATAAACATCTCAACCTCCAATCCCTCCTTCTCCTTTCCCTTCCCCCTCTTCCTTTTTTTTTCTTTGGCCTTCCATGTTCTTGAACCCTGAACAAATACATAAAACATATGAACTATGAGAGTTTTTTTTTTTCAAAAAACAGTTGATGACCTTTGGATTTGCTGTGAACTTCTTCCTTGGGCCATCCTCTCCTCTTGGGTTGTTCTAGATACTCAAGAACGGATGGATCTGTTAGACTTGAGTGTATGAGAGATCTTTTTGAGCTCCTTGGATGCTCCTTTAAGCCTTCCTCTTACTCTGGATCTTTTGAGTATAATTTTGGATCTTGAATCACAACTAGTCAATTTCTTTTTCCACTGGATAGATTCTTTTGGTTTCACCCAGGTAACATTGATGTTCTCCAGGTGGAAACTCATGGGATTCTTCAAAGACTTTGGTGAGTAATAGGGTCTCATGACTGGTCTTGGATTTAACTTGAAGGGTTGGTGGTTCTTCAGTCAAATCATGGTTTAAGAGTTAACTGGAGGAATCAGAGTAGATCAAAATCAATCCAGAAATGATTAATTTGAGCTTGAATCAACATAAAAGTAAAAATAAAATAAAAACTTGCTGGGAAGGGAGCTTTGACACACCATTGAGCATGAAAATCTTCAAGCTGGAAGAGGCCACCCTTTCTGATAGCCAATTTGACTTTGTGAATACATGCTATATCCATGTGAGAAAGATGATGACAGCTGGTGCAAGTGGTGGAAGATTCAGGAACACAATGAGATGAATGAGTGATTTTAAGGGCAGCATGGCTGATTTTTCCAAAGATGATACACACAGTGAAGCAAACCAATGAGAGGCTTGGGATCTTGCTGAGAGGATTCAATAGCTCTCTCATGGATTTGGATGTTCATGGAATGGTAAATTTTCTGAACTAGATTAAAAGAAGGGCCAATTGCTGAATGAATGAAATGTTTATTTACAAGAAGTTAACAAGAAAAAAAATAAAATTGAACTCATTAATGCTTCTTCTTTTTTCTGTCACAAAAAACCCGGGTTCTTGATTTCCTAAAATTCTTGAAGTTGAGTGAGTTCCCATCCATAGTGATCTCTTTTTTATCTCTTGATATAAAAAAACAGAAACCAACTGAGAAAGTTCTTTGGAAAAATTGTTTACCCCAAACAATAGGAACAAGGGGCCTTCCAAACTTGTTTGTCTCATAGGTGCATTCCATCATGAGAAGATTAGGGAAACCTTTGAGGAGTTGAATTTAATCAGGTTGTCAAATAAATAAAGAAGTTATTTGGCCTTTCAATATTGTTCATTTTGGAGAAAAAGAGAAGAATGGCAGAGTTCCAATATGAGGGCTTCAATGGGAGATTCTCCATCAAGAGATGTTTTTTCTTTTTGAATTTGGGTATCTTTTATTTTAAATAGTATTTAGATTGGTATGGACAGTAGATCAGGCAGTTTGTACCAGAGAATTTAAAGTCTTTGAGGGGGGAACTCCAGATTTGGTTGGGTTTTCAACAGTATCACATCTTCCTTCCCTTGAATTCTTGTGTGGATTGGATGAATTGAAGGATCATTTGAAGGTGGATGGTTGTGGTCTGGAAAAATAGCCTTAACCTTCCAGAGAACCAATCTTTGTGAAAAATTGCCAGATAGTCTCAAAGGAAAATTGGAATTTCTTGATTTTTCCAACCTCTGGGTATCTTTTTGTCACGCTTCAAGTTTAAGGGTCATTTTCATCCATTCCTTCAATATATCCTTTTCCTCAGTACCATCTACCTCAGTGCATAAGCCTGACACAAACACTGCACAAAATACATGGTGCCATCCACTTACCACCTTTGGCTTGCATTATGACCTTCCAATCTCAGCAACTCAGTATCTACTTGCAAATCTTGCAGTTAACTCTAAATACAGGTTGAACATCCATTCAAACTTCACCCTTCTACCCTGGATACCATCAATCCTTGGACTTCCATTCTTAGTCACGCACTAACACTATTTTAAACTCATGCCTAAAAAGCTACATCAAATGTATATTTTTCAAATGGACTAGTCCCTTACCCTGCATAAACTACATCTTCATATTTGCATTGTCTTCCAATTTCATTCCTTCCTGTCTCATACATTACATCCTTGTACAATCAGATTCTACTGTCTTGCACCTATGCTACAACCTTGGAAACAACTGTACTGTTATTTCATTTCCCATTCTGTTCCTGTCATTCATTGCCTCATTGCCTCTTAACTTTAGTTGGCCATCCATCAGGTTGTATCTAGCCACCTCTGGATTACCTTATAAAGGCTGTGTTTCCTGTCTGAATATTGTCTCCTCAGTTAGTTAATTTCATACATTCTTGCATTTTTTCTGAATCCATTCATCACATTGGGATTGGATTTAGTTCCTTTCCATTGGAACACTTCCTTCCTCTTGCTTTTTTTTGAGTCACCAAATATTAAGTTTTCACTTTGCAGTTAGCCTTGCTACCTTGAATTTTTCCCTCACATTCAGCCTCTCCATTTTCACTCACAATCATCTAAGATTTCCCTATAGTACGTGGGGTGGTTGTGTGTCATTAAATTAAATAACTCAACTCCTCTATCCTAGTTTTCAAACCTACAATAGATTCTTCTTTTACAATTTCACATACCCTCTGAACCGGGAATGCTTCCCTCACCCCTTACAATGAGATTATTCATTGGGCAGGGAGATCCAGTCCTTCATGGGCCCAACAACCTATAGATCCCGTTCCTTCTTCCAAATATCCTTTGGTTTAAACTCTTGAAACTCCCCTTGCTCCTCAACAGGAAGCTACAGTGGATCCTCTTGAAGAAATCAAAGATTACAAAAATTTCTCCAATGAACCCTTGACTTGTGGTAGACCAAGGGTTTGCACTAGTGCTCCCAAGACCAAAGCCTTGACCCAGGCTCTCAATAAAAATTCCTTTCAACCCTAGTTTCCATACTCTGGGAATGAAGCAGGCTGATCACTTTACAGGGGAAAATTCCCATAAGCTTAGATACTACCTACAGTCCTGCAAAATCATCTTCTCAAATGATCCCAACAACTTCCCTTCCAATAGACATAAAGTGATGTATGCATCTTCCTTTCTAGGGGGAAGAGCCTTGCAGTGGTTTGAGCCGTATCTTCAACTATTATCCAATATTAATCCCACTTTCATCCTTAAGAATTAGGAAAATTTTGAGCAACAACTGTTCACCCTGTTTGGCAACCACAAAGAAGTGCAAAATTCCAAATAAAAACTTAATAATCTATTTATCAAAGAGAATAGTAAAGTTTCTGTTTATATCTCCCATTTCCAAAACTTGCAGCCTCAAATCCAATGGAACAAGGCAGCACTTTTTTTTAACTTTTGAAAAGATTTACCAGAAAACCTAATCAAACAGCTTGCAGTTAGGGGGCATAAGAGAACTCCCTTCAGAAGTTATTCAACTGGTTGATTGAGCTTGAAAATGGCTATCACAACAAGAACCGCTCTGGAAAAAACCACCATGGATCATCAAACTTGGCTCCAAAGGCAGACAACTCTTCAAAGAAAAATTTGAAGAACCCAAAACACTCCAAAACAAATTCAACTTTGAACTCCAACCCAAAGGGGAAAGCTGTTTCCCAAACTCTAAAGTCACTGCACAAGGAAACTGGGATACTCCAGAAAAAGGAATAGAAAAGGAGGGAAAAGGAGGGGTTATGTATGTATTGTGGAGGAAAACATGATGTAAATAGTTGTGCAAAGTTTCAAGCGTGTGAAGTGGCCAAACAGTCAAAAAATCAGCTTGTAGTTTTTCTAATACTAGCAAGGAAAACTGCACATTATCTAAATTACAGCAAGTCAATCTTTGCACTTGCAAGTCACTTGGTGCTCCAAGTTTAAGATTTATTCTCTTCTATTCTGACAATACTCCTTATTGTGTTTTACTTGATTCTGGAGCTCATGTTTCTTTTATAAGTTCATCTTTTTCCAATTCCAAAAATCTTATGCATTCTGAGATAGATAAGTTTCCCATCTATTTAGTAAGTAGTGCAACCAAACTGTCTCATTGGGTTTCCCAAAAGGCAAAATGAACCTTTGCATTTTCCAATTTTCCCAGCTTTGAATGGGATTTCTTTGTCTTGAATATCCCTGGAATAGACCACACCATTCTAGGCCATGACTTCCTTCTTTACTGGAATCTGGATGTGAATTGGCAAGAAGGAGTAATTGAATTTCAAACCTTGAAAACCCAGGATGCTAAACTTTCTGTCAAACAGGAATTAAACAGCCTACCTGACACTTTCATTGATTTGGATGAAAATTTTCTGCCAGGAGAGTTTCAATATCCTGAACTTCATTCCCAATTTCCCTCTTCAGATTTAAGATTCATTTCTTATTTTTCCAAATTAACTCTTCCTTTTTTCTTTAAAGAGAAACAGGTACCTACCAAAAGGTGTATTTTGAGCTCCCTAATCCTCTTGCATTGTGCAAGCACTTCAAATCTGGTGCTCAAAGATGATGAGATTGAATATTTAGAAGTCATTCAGAAGTTTTTACCTTTGGTTTATCATGATTTTGCTGACTTCAAGCACAAAGACCAGTCTACTCTCTCTTGGAGCAAGAATCAACCTTGCTTCAAGAATAAATTGAAGAAAATTTATCAAAAGGATTTCTTTGACCAAGCAATTTGAATACTGGCTTGCCCGTCCTATTTATTACAAAGGAAGAAGGCTGCCTTTGCTTTTGTGTTGACTACAGGAAACTGAATCAGGTAACCTGGAAGAATGCCTATCCAGTACAGCCCATGTCACGCCTCCTCACTCTCTTCCATGGAGCTTCTTATTTCTCAAAGTTAGACCTTCAAGGCTCCTATAACTTGATTTGCATTGCAAAGGGTCATGAGTACTTGACAGCAATGAGAACAAGGTTTGGCAGTTATGAGTATACCATCATGCCTTTTGGCCTCAGTAACACTCCCTCCACTTTTCAACATTTTTTCAATGACATTTTTTCTGACCTTGTAGAGAAATACCTTGTGGTATATCTTGAAAATATAGTTTTCTGCTCAAAAAATCTTCAGGATCACATTGCACATGTGCGAGAGGTGCTGCAGCAACTTTGGAAGAATAACCTGTTTTCAAAAGCCTCTAAGTGCATTTCAAATAAAGCACTACAAACCACCTTCCCTCGTATTCCTTCTTTTTCTTTATCTTCTTTTTATTTCCATTTCCTTCAGTCTCTGTTCACAATTTGTCCCTGTCAAGAGTCAATAGTCAAGTGTCACATTCGCGGGTCTCTGACCACTGTCACTAGTCAACTTCCATATTTCACATTTGTGTCGCTCAATATTTCTCTTCTCACAATCCTCTCATCTACCATACTTAAAGGAAGGATCAAGGAGGCTCTCCTCCTCATCCTTCCAGAACGACTCTTTCAACTCAGCTTAATCAATTGTCCCTCAGCAACAACCTCTCCAACTCGAATCTTTCCTTCATCCTTCAGCGCTCTCTTCTCGTCATCCTCACTCTTTCCTCCTCTCTTAATTCTTTCTTAACCATGACTCAACTATTATCTTTTCATCAATTCTCCTAATCAAATCCTCTAGATTTTCAAGTTCTGACTGGTAAGAACTCAACCCGCCTTGTCTGCCATTCAACTCACATCAATTTACTTATAATAAATTTCTCTTTCAAGTCTTTTATCATTGCCATCACCTCTCTTCCTCAAACTCTCACACTCTCAAACTTGTCAAGTTCTCAATTCTACACCGTTGCTTGATGTTTGTTTTTATTCCTTTAATCTTTCTTTTTCTTCACTATTTTTCTTTAAGATCTTTGTTTTATTCTTAACTAATATCTTTTATGATTCAGCCCTCTTGGTTCTTAATTCATTCAAATCTTTCACAGTAATTCAACACGGTTAAAAGCCAAAGGTCCGTCCGACGAAACTAATTGAAACAATGGAGGGATCCAGCAACAATGGATTTCAACAAATTATCCTCAAAGCCGCCCTTGAAGCCGTTCCAATCCTTTCTGACAAAAACTACTCAATTTGGAAGGACAAAATGTCCATGCTTCTCAAACTCAAAGGCATCAAGGAGGCTCTTGAAGATGATTCAAAAAGCCTGAGTCCGGCCGATGATATGGAGACGCGAGTAATTCTACTCTCTCAAATAGATTCAGTTACTCATAACAACGTATTCAATCCGGCGAACATCTCTTCAGCTCGACTACTCTGGAAAACTATTAAAGAACGCTTTGCTTCCTCTCAAACCGCAAATAGATCCCGCATTTTCAACAAATTCCTTTACCAACAATTCAAACCTGAAGCTATCAATCTCTTCATCACCAAGACAAAATTATCTCTTAAGAAAATGATTGACGTAGCAATAGATCTTCCGTACAATATTCTTGCCTATCTTATTCTCTTTAAATTTCCACCCTCTCTGCATTCCTTATGCCAACAAATAATGCACTCGGACAAAGTTTTCACCATGGATCTTGTCATTAATCACCTCACACAGCTAGATAATGAGACTAAGGTTAAACACAAGGAACCTAAACTCAATGACACTGCTCTCCTTTCTTCCAAACCTATCAAGAAATCCGTACCTGTTGAATTCCGATGCCAAAGGGGGTATCATAATCCACAATCCCCGGATCACCCCAAAAAAAAATGCTGGCATCTACACAAGCATCTGTCCCCAGACTGATTGAAAGAATCTCAGATACAATGGAGAGCTCAACTCAATTCTCAATCCAAATCTAAAGAAGTTGCCCACTACTTGGCTCTTATCACCACTTGGATTGAAGAAATTAATCCGTCAAATCACATCATCATGGACTCAGGTGCCTCTAGTCATATGTTCAACTCCAAACTTTTCTTCACTCAACTGGACAATCAGATTCCCAAAGACTTCATCAACACCAGAAAAGAAGGAGCCAGATTGCCCATTAAGGGTAAAGGTGTTGTCCAGCTATTGTGGAAAGGTTCCTCTATCACTCTCAACAATTGTCTATACGTTCCAGATCTAGTGGTTAACTTAATAAGTCCCGGCAAGCTTTTCTCCTCCAAAAACTGCTCCTTCTCTTCTTCTAATAATTGATTTGTCCTCTATGCTGGCTCTCAGCCAGCCTTTTCTGGATTCATTAAAGAAAATTTATTTCTTCTTAATCCACCCTCTCGAATTGGTCAAAATTCAAAATTTTGTCATCTCTCACTACAGGACTTGGACTCATTTCACATAAAATCCCTGCACCAATCTTTTGGGAACGTTAGTCCTCCTCGCCTCAAGAATCTCTTTCCATCTTTAAACTCCAAAACCCTCTCAGAATTTCAGTGCAAAGATTGTGTCTTCTCCAAAATTGCAAAAACCTCCTTCAAAAACACTTCAAGACTTGCTTCTAAACCGTTCAAACAAATCCACATTGACTTAATTGGTCCCATATCTCCACCTTCTCAAAACAACATGAAATACATTATGACTGTAGTCAATAAATTTTTGGGATATATTTCTGCTATTCCACTTCAATATAAGTCAGACGCTTGTCAAAAGCTGAAAGTTATCCTTAATCACAAAAGGCAGAAACGCAATTGTTTTCCAGCTACCATCTGCACTGATGGCGGCGGAGAATTTACCTCCTCCAAACTCAAAAGTTATTTCAACACCAACTCAATTCAACATCTAATCACAGAGCCTTATCATCACAAACACAACGGAAAGGTTGAAAGAGCTAATTGGACTCTTAACGAATCTATGAGAGCCATTCTCCAAAGCTTGAATCTTCCTCTCAATCTTTGGGCCAAAGTTGCTAATGCCGCCTGTCTTTCTCTAAATCAAATTCCAAAAACTACCAATTCCCCTTCTCCTTATCTTCTCTTCACAAATAAATCTCTTCCTACCAATTACTTCCATCCTATAGGATCTAAGTTAGTCTACCTCAACTACAAAATTAATCAAGGCAAGAAATTTAAGGATTGCGGACTTCCTGGTATCCTTGTTGGTTAAAACCCGAGTTTCCTGTAATTCCAAATTCTTAAACCTGATAACTCTATCATTTCTTCTAAACATGTCCGTTTTCTCAAAACTAACGATTCTTCCCAGGTTTTTCCAAACTCCAAGGCCGTCAAAGATCATCTAATAGTCAAACTTGACGATGATCTCTTTGAGATCCCAAATTTTCCTCCTTCCTTGACTTCCCCTGTCTCCGTCTCCCGACCTGCTTCCCCTATACTCAATCATTCTCCTCCTCCGATTCCGTCACCCAACCTGCGCAACAAATCATCTTCCGATTCCAAATCTATTTCCTCTGACAAACTTGTGCAACAATTGGTTCCCAAATATACTCTTTGCAATCGCTCTAGTTTGAATCCTCCTCAACAATACGGCTACCACCACTATTACGTTCCCAGAACTTATGAACAGGCAAAAACATGTACTGACAGCCCAAAATGGGAAACCTCTATGGATTTTGAACTTAACGGTATTGAGGCACTCAATGTGTGGGATGATTACAACGGTCCCAATCCAGTGAATCCTCTCAACACTACATGGGGGTATCGTCTCAAGGACAACTGCCATGGAGATCCATTGGTCTATAAAAGTAGGCTCTGCGTTCAGGGTTTTGATCAGATCTACGGTATTGATTTTCAAGACACCTTCTCACCCACTGGTAAAGCTGCATCCCTTTGCATCACTCTTCTCTTTGGTTTGTATCATTCTCTTCCGATCTCCCAATTCAATGTAAAGAGCGCTTTCCTTCACGCGCCGCTATCTGATAAAGTAATCATCAAAAGACCAAAAGGCTCAAACCGCAAGTCCAAATACCTTATTCTTCAAAAATCTCTCTACGGAATAAAACAAGCCCCTGCTAATTGGTTTCACACTCTCACGTTGTGGATTTGAGAGCAAGGATTTCACAAATCAATCTCTGATCCATGTCTCTACATTCATTCAGCTTTGAATTCTGTCCTGTTCTTTCATGTAGACAACCTCATCCTGGTTGGTCTTGGGGACAAATTCAAAAAGAAATTTCTAACTAGATTCCCTAATTCCAATCACCATGAACCTAACACGATTCTTGGAATGAAATACAAACAAACCAACGATAAAATCCTACTTTCTCAACCTAAACATATAGAGCACGGACTTGAAGAATTAAATATGCTTGACTGAAAACCAGCTTCTATCCCTCTAACTGCGAACATCAATATAACCACTGCTATCAATGAAGAACACAAAGAGTTCAAAGCATTGAATATCAATTATTGTTCCGCAGTCTTCTTAATGAATTACATAGCCTGTTTAACTCGTCCCAACCTCAGCTTTGCCGTCTCAAGTCTTGCCCGGTTCTGCAAAAAACCCGGAATTCAACATTGGAGAGAGGTTAAACGATGTTGGAAATACTTAAAGGCAACAAAGGATCTCAAACTCACTCTACAAGTCAACCACACCAATCTTCAAATTCAGTGCTATAGCAATGCCACCTGGAGCAATGACTTAGAGACCAGGCAATCTCAATCTGGTCATCTCTCTCTTCTCTTTAACTCACTTATCTCCTGGAGCAGCTACCGTCAACAAAATTTCACTCACTCCACTACCAAAGCCAAACTTAATCCTCTTGTTGATTTGTTTCTTGAAGCTATCTGGATGAGAGGACTTGTGGCTGAACTATGGAAATCAAAAATCTCTCCCAGCAAGCACTTCATCAAAAATAAAGGTCTTGACGACAAACTCAAGAAATTTGGCTGCAATTCTAAAACCCGCCACATAGATATAAAAACAAAAGCTCTTTGAGAGGAATTGAAACTTGAAAATCTATCTATTGAACTTATCTCTGCTACCAACATGAAGGCCAATGGTCTTACCAAAGCCCTTCCTCTTAACTCTCTAACCTCTCTACTCCATCTTATAAATCCTTCCTTTACTAATCCGGCGTCAGTCTTACCAGTAACGGGGGGTGTCAAATAAAGCACTAAAAACCACCTTCCCTTGTATTCCTTCTTTTTCTTTATCTTCTTTTTATTTCCATTTCCTTCAGTCTCTGTTCACAATTTGTCCCTGTCAAGAGTCAATAGTCAAGTGTCACATCCGCGGGTCTCTGACCACTGTCACTAGTCAACTTCCATATTTCACATTTGTGTCGCTCAATATTTCTCTTCTCACAATCCTCTCATCTACCATACTTAAAGGAAGGATCACGGAGGCTCTCCTCCTCATCCTTCCAGAACAACTCTTTCAACTCAGCTTAATCAATTGTCCCTCAGCAACAACCTCTCCAACTCAAATCTTTCCTTCATTCTTCAGCGCTCTCTTCTTGTCATCCTCACTCTTTCCTCCTCTCTTAATTCTTTCTTAACCATGACTCGACTATTATCTTTTCATCAATTCTCCTAATCAAATCCTCTAGCTTGTCAAGTTCTGACTGGTAAGAACTCAACCCGCCTTGTCTGCCATTCAACTCACATCAATTTACTTATAATAACTTTCTCTTTCAAGTCTTTTATCATTGCCATCACCTCTCTTCCTCAAACTCTCACACTCTCAAACTTGTCAAGTTCTCAATTCTACACCATTGTTTGATGTTTGTTTTTCTTCCTTTAATCTTTCTTTTTCTTCACTATTTTTCTTTAAGATCTTTGTTTTATTCTTAACTAATATCTTTTATGATTCAGCCCTCTTGGTTCTTAATTCATTCAAATCTTTCACAGTAATTCAACAGTGCAAATTTCATACTCATTTTCTTCAGTTTTTTTGGTATCATAGTATTGCAGCAAGGGCTATCAATGGACCCAGCCAAAAGTTGGTGTATACTGGACTGGCCCAAACCTTCTTCAGTCAAATCTCTTCAAGTTTTCCTTGGTTTCAGTAATTTTTACAGGAGTTTTATTGAGCATTAAGCCAAGAAAACCATGAATATTACTAACCTTCTTCAAAAATAAACTCATTTTGCTTTTACAGAAAAAGTGGCTTTGGATTTAAAAGATCTAAAGAAATCCTTCACCTTTGCTCCAATACTTGCTCATTTTAACAAGCTAGCTTGCACTATTGTGGAAACAGACACAATAGACTATGCAATTGCAGGAGCAATCTTTCAGTTTTCTTCCTCTTCCTCTATTTTTCATCCCATAGCCTTTGGGTCTTGAAAAATTCTTGCTGCAGATCTTAATTAAAAGATTCATGAAAAGGAAATTCTTTAAATTTTATATTGCTTGAAGAAATGGTGTTCATAGCTTCTGAGTCTTATGGAACCCTTTGAGGTCTTAACTGATCACAAATCTCTTAAGTATTTCATGAGCTCAAAAGTCCTTAAACACAGACAGGCACATTGGGCCAAATACCTCTCCAAGTTAAACTTTAAAATCACGTACCTCCCTGGGAAACAAGCAGTAGTCCCTGATGCTTTATCACGTTGGGAAAAAATTTGCCCAGGGGGGATGAGCACCTTTGCCAATAACAAACCTGAAAACGTTAGGACACTCTTCTCCAACCAGTCTTCCCAACTCAGTTCAATCATCAACCACCTTCAAGAAACAGCTTCCAAACTTCAACAAGCTCAACTAAACAACCCCAAGTGTAACAAACTTTGTAAGAGTACAAACCTATTATATAGTGATTACAGTATTGATGAAAATTGTTATTTAGTTCATAAAGATTGTATAGTAGTACCTGATAATCCTTGCATTAAGTTAGATATCTTTGAGTCTTGGCATGATTCTCCACTTGCTGGTAATCATGAGCAGGATGAAACCTAACAATTTATCACACAAGACTTCTATTGGCCTGGTATGACCAAGGAATTAAAAGACTATGTTAGTGCATGCTATGACTGCAATTGCAACAAGTCCTCAAAACACCAGAAGTATTGGCTGCTCCAGCCACTTCCAATCCCGCCTATTGTTGGAAATTGTTGTTGATTGATTTCATTTTTCAATTACCAATTTCTATTGGTTATGATGCTATTTTAGTAGTAGTATATTGCTTCTCAAAGATGGCTTTATTTCTTTTCAGTACTGTGACCGCCTCTTTGGAAGATTTAGCTTGTATTTTGGAAACATGGTCTTCCTGATAATATAGTTAGTGATTGTGGTTCTTTTCTTTTTCTAGCTTCTGGACCTTGCCATGCCAACATGTGAAGATTAATCAAAACTTATCAATGGCTTACCACCTGGAAACAGATGTGCAAACCAAGCAAGTTAATAAGATTCTCAAAAATTATCTTTGAATGTATGTAGCCTATCCACAGGAAAAATGGTTGCAATGGCTCCCATCAGACATTTTTGCCTACAACAAATCCACTCATTCCTCCACCAAAAAGTTGCCCTTCCACACTCTTTATGGTAGAAATCCAACTTTTTCTTCTATTCACATAGCACCTTCTCAACCTGCTACTAATTATCTCAACCACGTTAAATCTCTTCAATTTCAACTTCAAACCAACCTTGAAGCAGAAAACCAGCTCTAAAAGGAGAAAGCAGACCAACTTTGCACTGCAGCACCAACCATTGAAGTAGGAGATCAGGTATGGCACAATGCTTGCAAAATTTGAAGTACTTTCCCAACCCAAAAACTCTCTGAAAGAAAACTTGGCCCCTTCAAAGTTGAACCAGTCATCTCTCCCAACACGTTCAAACTGACCTTACCTTCAAAATGGAAAGTTATCCACCCATTCTTTCATGTGTCTCTCCTAGGGAAAGCTTGAGTCCTATACCTGGGCAATACTCATCCCCCTCCACAACCAGTCAAAGTACAAGATCATCTAGAGTGTGAAGTAAGCTATATTCTGGATTCCAGGTTACACAAATTAAAACTCCAATACCTTGGTGAATTGACTGGCTTCCAGTCCAACAAAGATTGCACCTTGTGGGAACCAGCCCCATCACCTTTTCAACTCCCCATATTTGGTACAAGACTTCCATGCAAACTACCCTTGCAAAACTTGCCAATCTTAATTCCATCCATTCCAATCCCATTCCACATTTCCATCTTATTTCATCTCATCAATCCCATCACACTTCTCATTCCATACCATCCTATCTCATTTCCAGTTTCTTAAATTTGCTTCTTTTTTCATTGAAACCTTTGATTTTCTATATTTATTTATTCTCTTTATTTCAAGCAACAAAAAATTTATATCTTAAATATGTATATATATATATATAATAAAAATGATAAAAATGAATCAAAAATTTTCCAAATTTTCTTTTATTTCTTATTCTTCCTCTTCCCAATTTTTGGTCAATTCTACTACCATTGACCTAAATTCATCCAAATCCCCATTTTTTATCAGAGTTGAAATTTGCTGCAACACAAGAACTTGTTCAACCAAATTCTTCTCAAAAATTTACTTGCATTTCACAGTCTAAGCCCTCTTTGGCCGGGAATTCCATCCACCTTCCTCCAAGAGTTATTCATAAGCTCTCTTTCTTTGAATTTGAAAAAAAACCTCTCCAAAATTGCCAGTCAACCACCTGGCATCAGTCTCAATTGGCACCACAACTTGCACTTGGTTCCCCTTGCCTTGGCTTTCCATCCCATCTCCTTCCATTCCAACCCTTTCCTCTTGTCCCGTTTCATTTCTTTCCTCCATTCTCTTCATTTCATTCCTCTTGTCCTGTTCCATTTCCTCCTTCTGCTTCCACCCTTTCTTCCCTTGTATCCTTGGTTACCGCTGCAACCCACTCCTCACCTTGCACCTTGCTTTGCGCCTTGGAATACATTTTGTTTGCTTGTAACTTGGCCAATGGTCCAAAATACAGTGGTGTTGGTGGTGGTGTGTTAGTTGTGTACCTCTGGAATCTAGGGAATACTAAAAAGAGCAATGTTTACATTATATCAGTTCTCATCTTCCCATCTAGTCAGTCTCTAGCCTTACTCACCTGGGTTCCGTACTCCTAAGAATTTGATCTCCGGCACTGGTGGGATGTGATAATTCACCTGGGGAACAGATCTTTGACTTTGTACTTCACTTGTGGACGCCACTGGGGTATTGACCACCAAATTGCTATTTACAGGAAATTTACAAGCTACTTTTTGAAGACGGCATTGCTTGCACTTGCCTTGGAGACCCCAAGCAGCAGTACTAGGGACATTTCTTTCATTTTGGCAAATGCAGTTTTTGCAAAGACAAGATGAGGATGACAACATAGTTAATTTAAAATTTCATTTAAAAGCAATAAATTAATGTATCAATTAAAGGGTATACAGTAGATAGAACAACTTTTTGAATCAATGGGAAAATCCTCTGAATGCTTGCAGGAGCTTGCGTCTTCATACCCAGGCAACTGTCATGCTTCAAGGTTAAGGGTCATTGTCATCCATTCCTTCAACATATACTTTTGCTCAGTACCATCTACCTCAGTCCATAAGTGTGACACAAACAATGAACAACATCCATGGTGCCATCCGCTGACCACCTTTTGCTTGTGTTAAAACCTTCAAATCTTGGAAACTCAGTATCTACTTGCAAATATTGCAGTTAGCTCTAAATACTGGTCAACCATCCATTTGAAATTTGCCCTTCTACCCTGGATACCATCAATCCTTGGACTTCCATTCTTCTTCACACACTAAAACTAGTTTGAACTCATGCCTAAAAAGCCACATCAACTGTATAGTTTGCAAATGGACTAGTCCCTTACCCTGCCTAAACTACAGCTTCATATTTGCATTTTCTTCCAATTTCATTCCTTCCTGTCTCATCCATTACATCCTTTCAGACCCCAATTCTACTGTCTTGCACCTACTCTACAACCTTGATAAAAAATGTAATGTGATTTTATTTCCCATTCCGTTTCTGTCATTCATTGCCTCATTGCCTCTTGACTGTAGTTGGCCATCCATCAGGTTGTATCTAGTCACCTCCGGATTACCTTATAAAGGCTGTGTTGCCTTCCTGAAGATTGTCTCCTCAGTTAGTTAATTTCATAAGTTCTTGCATTTTTTCTAAATACAGTCATACCATTGGGCTTGGCTTTAGTTCCTTTCCATTGGAACACTTCCTTCCTCTTGCTTTTTTTTGAGTCACAAAATCCTAAGTTTGCACTTTGCAGTTATCCTTTCTACCTCACATTTGTCCCTCAAATTTGTCCCTTGCATTCAGGCTCTCCCTTTGCACTCACAATCATTTAAGATTGCCCTATAGCATGTGGGATGGTTTTGTGACACTTTGCTGGGTTTATATTCCCCAGATTGATCAGATTGATTTGTGTAGGTATTTCAATTTCAATTGGATACTCTGGTAGATATGGCATATCCATGGGACTTTGCCCATGATTGGGTTCCATTAAGTAGATCTTACTTTTGATTATATGATAGCTCAGGAGGAGGAGCAAGCAGATTGGAATCAAGATTTTCAGTAGATGAGGAAGGAGAAAGAGGATTGGAATCACTAGTTTGATTAGATTAAATAATGGAGGATGGGCCTGGTGAAACAGTTTTGAAAAGTGGGTGGATGTTTTCTTGAGTCATGTTGAAAAGAGATTTTATTTTTGAAAAATAAAGTGAAGATAGGAGTTAATATTTCAGAAATATATTATCAATATTTCAGAAATATATCAAGCTTAAATTGAGTGAAAAAAGATATTCAGGTAATTGATATAAGATGAAAATTACTTTCTTGCAAGTATCTATTGAGGTGTATTGATGAGTTGAAGATTTGAGGTGAAAAGCTAATAGTGTTCCAAATTAGGTGTTGAGGAGATAGATAATTGGATTTTTGATGGAAGATTTGGATTGAGGAGGTTTGATTTTGTATGTTTAGAGTTTTGAGTTTTTTTTATTGAGGTTTGGTGATGGATGATGAGTGGTGTGTGGTGTGGTAAGTGTATGGTGTGGTTATGAGTAATGGGGAGTGGTGGGGAGTGGTGGGGAGTTGTGGGGAGTCGTGGGGAGTTGTGGGGAGTTGTGGGGAGTGGTGGGGAGTGGTGGGGAGTGGAGTCAAGTGGTGTCAAGTGGTGTCAAGTGGAGTGTAGTGGAGTGGAGTAGAGAGGAGTGGAGAGGAGAGGAGTGGTAAAGTAGTGGTGGTGGGGTAATTTGGTGATAGGTGGGTAGAAGAGGTGAAGGTAATGGCTCATAAGATGATTGAATCACTCCAAGACAAGTGGAGATCCCAGGGAAAAAATTGTCACAGTCATATCAAATTCATGCATGACAACTGGCTCCAAACAGGGGGCCAAAACCCAAAAGGGGTTTAATGTGACACTTTTTTGGTTTGATTTTTTTTTCTTGAGACACAATTAGTCTCTCAAAAATTATCAAAACATTTTTTTTTTGGAATGAGCAAGGACTCTATTTATATCTACAACTTCAAAAATCTCAAATCATCCTTCATTCTTTCATGAAAAATCAAAAAAGGATAGATAAAGACAGACCACCCCTTTTTGTTTGAATTATTTTGATTGTGATTTATAATTTTAGGGGTAAAAAATGTACCAAGCCATCAGAATGAATTTTAATTTTGAACTTTGGATGCCATTCTTAGGTTCTGTAAAAGAAGAAAAAGAATAAAAATTGAGCAAAAGTTTGATGCCAGATGTGAAAAAAAAATGTTGAAATGAATGTGTTATTTTGAAGTATTTTTCTACACTGGAGTCAGGTTTTGAAGGTCAAGAATACATCCAAAGAAAGCTGAAAAAAAACTATTCGGCAGATCTTTGATTGTTTGATTAAATTTCTAAGAGCTCAAATCACCAAAAAAAACAAGAATAATAATTCAAAAGGCAAAGGAAAGGAACCAAAAGTGCCTTGATAATTTTGGTTTTTATCTTTGTGAATGGATTGTTTTAAGGTGTTCTCATACTTCCAAAAAATCCCAAACAAATCTTGGAAAAGCCCTTTGATTTTTTTTTTCTTTTTAACTTTCTGAGATCTTCAATCACCAAAATAAAATAAAATAAAGGGTGATGTTGAATTCATGGCTCCAGTCATGTGGTAGCCATGTAGGGCCCCTCAATGCGTGAGGGCCCATACACTACTCCATATAATTTATTATTTATTATTTATTATTTATTATTTATTATTATTTATTATTTATTGTTTATTATTTATTATTTATTATTTATTATTTATTATTATTTATTATTTATTGTTTATTATTTATTATTTATTATTTATTATTTATTATTTATTATTTATTATTTATTATTTATTATTTATTATTTATTATTTATTATTTATTATTTATTATTTATTATTTATTATTTATTATTTATTATTTATTATTTATTATTTATTATTTATTATTTATTATTTATTATTTATTATTTATTATTTATTATTTATTATTTATTATTTATTATTTATTATTTATTATTTATTATTTATTATTTATTATTTATTATTTATTATTTATTATTTATTATTTATTATTTATTATTTATTATTTATTATTTATTATTTATTATTTATTATTTATTATTTATTATTTATTATTTATTATTTATTATTTATTATTTATTATTTATTATTTATTATTTATTATTTATTATTTATTATTTATTATTTATTATTTATTATTTATTATTTATTATTTATTATTTATTATTTATTATTTATTATTTATTATTTATTATTTATTATTTATTATTTATTATTTATTATTTATTATTTATTATTTATTATTTATTATTTATTATTTATTATTTATTATTTATTATTTATTATTTATTATTTATTATTTATTATTTATTATTTATTATTTATTATTTATTATTTATTATTTATTATTTATTATTTATTATTTATTATTTATTATTTATTATTTATTATTTATTATTTATTATTTATTATTTATTATTTATTATTTATTATTTATTATTTATTATTTATTATTTATTATTTATTATTTATTATTTATGATTTATTATTTATTATTTATTATTTATTATTTATTATTTATTAT
Organism: Puccinia polysora; assembly: GCA_025617555.3. Classification (NCBI taxonomy): domain Eukaryota; kingdom Fungi; phylum Basidiomycota; class Pucciniomycetes; order Pucciniales; family Pucciniaceae; genus Puccinia; species Puccinia polysora. The sequence goes on along the minus strand of CM062636.1, from coordinate 4,319,708 downwards.
TTATTATTTATTATTTATTATTTATTATTTATTATTTATTATTTATTATTTATTATTTATTATTTATTATTTATTATTTATTATTTATTATTTATTATTTATTATTTATTATTTATTATTTATTATTTATTATTTATTATTTATTATTTATTATTTATTATTTATTATTTATTATTTATTATTTATTATTTATTATTTATTATTTATTATTTATTATTTATTATTTATTATTTATTATTTATTATTTATTATTTATTATTTATTATTTATTATTTATTATTTATTATTTATTATTTATTATTTATTATTTATTATTTATTATTTATTATTTATTATTTATTATTTATTATTTATTATTTATTATTTATTATTTATTATTTATTATTTATTATTTATTATTTATTATTCATTATTTATGATTTAGTGGAGGCTAGGCAACTTGATTTTAGTTGTTTAGCATGCCATACAACCCAAATGGGATGTGTATCATGCCACACAGCCCATTTGAGCTGCGTAGCATGCCACACGGCCCATTGAGCCATGAATTTAACATTACCCTAAAATAAAATAACTTGAAAGGCAAGGAAAAGGATCCAAAAATACTATAATTTGGTTTTTTCATTTTTTCATTTTCTTTATTTTTTATTTTTATTTTGATTTTTTGAATGAATCTTTCCTTTCAATGTAAAGAATACATCCAAAAATAAAATAAAAAAAATCCCCCCCCCCCAAAAAAAAAATCAAAAAGCTCCTTGATTGTTTCTTCAACTTTCTGAGAGCCAAGTCACCAAAAAAAAAAAAAAGTACTCAAAAAGGCAAAGGAAAGGATCCAAAAAGTGCAATGAGAATTTTTTTTTTTTTTTTTTTTTTTTTTTTGAATCTTCTGAATGAATTTTTCTTAGGTGCTCCAATGCCTCCAAAATCACCCAAAATTCCTTCCTCTGAGGGGGGGGGTTGGAAAACATCTACACATCTATGTGGCATAAACCTTTCCAAGAACAAATCCTTGACCCCTTTGTGTGAGTTCAAGTATTTGTCGGCGCGGGAGTTACATCCCACAGATATCAAAATCCATGGTTTAAAGGCTGTGCAAACCCATGAGAAAATTAATGCCCCCTATCCCCCCCCCCCCCCCCCTCCCCCCCCCCCTCTCCCAAAAAAAAAAAAAAAAAAAAAAAAAAAAAAAAAAAAAAGACTTTTTTTACACAAACGATCTCACCTAAATCAACAAAAAGAGTGTTGATGAGTCAAGTTCAAAAAGTTGAAGAATGGATGGATGGCTTGACGCATTAGGGGAGATGAAAGAGTGAACGGGCTGGACAAGTTGTTTATCTATTGAATGTCACGCTCCCAGGACAAGTTCGGTTCACTTCTAGGAACTAGAAAAAAAAAAAAATCCTAAGAAAATTTACCACTCAAAGAGATTTAGGTTAGGACAAAGACTAGAACGAAATCCACGTGAGAGGTGTGATGGCACTTGCGCCAGCAAGGCACACCGACGGGTCTCTAATCGAAGCTCTCTTCGATCCGTACCGGTCGAGCTATCTCCATCCTTCAACCGAGTGTTTGGCGCACAGCCACTGTGCAGTATAGAGCTTGGCCATAGATTGGGCCTTAGTTCCTTGATGCCACATACTAGCAATCATGCTCCCTTTTTGAGAGAGAGCTTCGAATCGGACAAAAAAGAAGAAGCAAGATCTACATCTACGACTGCATTGGGCCACCGACGAGCTTCGAGCCGGGGGGCGTCCACCGACTTGACGCGGCGTCTAGCCGGATCACGCGGGCTAGACGCCCAGACTGGCACTGATCAGCAGGCCATCCATGGGCCGAGTGGCCTGCGATCCGAACGGGATCGTAAGTATGCGCCGACGTCTGAGTCGGGCCGGTGGATGTTCATGGTCCAAGCCGGCCCGTGGATGCACACCCACCACATGGCCAGGATCGATCGAGCCGGTCTGCCCAGCTCAGTGACAAGCTCGGTCGGCGGGAGGCATATAGATCCACAGATTTTCGAGGGAATGAGGATGAGGGAGCAACAGCAAGAAGCTAGTCTCCAAAGACGATCCGAGGGCTCTCGAAGTTTCAAAATCCCATCACGAAAACAAGAGAAAGGAAGACGAAAACGAGGACGAAACCCTTGAAACTCAACGATAGGGTTGGGAAGAATGGGGATGTAACTAGCCAGATCGTGTGGGGCTTTAGAAGCGCCGAACGACGAACGACCCGGACCGAAAGCTCATGAACGTTGATTATTATCCAACTCGAATAACGTACATACAAATCACACATCACCTTTGATTGTCTTTGGTTATTAATATTACCAATCATCGACATAGTAAGTCGAGTCAACAACCTCACGACAAAGGAAATACAACCGAGCATACCTCACGTTTTGTTCTTCTCAGTCCTCCTCCTCTTATTCAACCGGCTAGGCCTCCTTGGAGCGGGTTCATCACCAACGGCCATCGGATTGGGACCCGAGGAACCAGAGGCTCGAGCTTGAAACGTTTCGGTGCACGATTTACAATACCAATAGGCTTGATCATCATCTTGAGGTAATCGATCGAGTCCCGCGCATTCCAAATGAAACTAAAAGCTCGTGACACGCATTTTTATTTTTCATTTTTAGTAAAAAATAGAAAAGGGGGGGGGCGAGGGTGGTAAGACTACAACTAAAACAAGTAATCTAGGAAACTGAACGAGAAGTGTAAAAAGTTTACCCATTCACCCCCCTGACAGTTCGGATTATCACAACCGACCATATCACCAAAAGAGACTCGATTACAGTAGCAGTAAAGATGTTGATCGTCCTCATGTTGCTTGTGCACTAGATCGAGCGTCGCAAGTTTACCACCCCGATTCAGGTTACCTTCGTTCGATGATTGAAGATCACCGCTGTTCTCAGTGGCTCGGTTCTCCATACTATCCTGCGCAGTCCGTCGACGTTTAAGAGTACTCGGGGTCATCGTTTGCTGTCGTTTTTGTCTAGGCGACCGAGACGGCGTGATGACCGCCTGATCGACCGCCATCCCAGATGCCTGAGGTGTTTGTTGTCGCTCTCTCGGGTCATGAGGTTCATCGATCAAAACTGATGGAAATGGATGCCCCAGGATTAGTCAGAAAAGACTGTCAAACTAGGGGACTGGGCGAATTCTAGAACCTTGGAGGTATGGGGAGAAGGACTAGAATGACTAGTATGAGGAATGTCGGGCCACCAACCTGCTGGGCTTCCCACCAAGATAGTTGGATTTCGAACGGTCGTACTGGTCGATCGCAAGGTTCGTGAATGTTTTAGCGGCGAGGATTCAGGTGGATGCAAGTGCGTTGCTTTTTGAGAATCTGAGGCGGTGGGAGTGGAATCGGTCGAACGTAAATGAAGAGCTGGTTGACCAAGAAGATTTACTCGAGGTCGGGGTGTCGAAGACTCGGGGGATGGATGGATTGAGCGATAAGTGGGACTATTGGGAAGAGGTGTCGATCTTGCAGGTTCTGCAGGAGAGTGCTTGGATGGTTGGTTGTTGAATCGAGGAGCGCTGTCCGGTGTCCCGAGTCGATGGCCTTGGACTTCATTCGCTAAGTCATCATAAGATTCGAGATCATCGTCCAATCGTTTGAGTTGTCGATCTAAAGTGGCATAGACCGATTCAGCTAGATCGAGCTTGTCACGCGAAAGTTCCTGTAATCGATTGATCTTTCTAGAGATTTCCACCAATAACGTCCTGAGTCGCTCAGGGAGATTGGGCGAATTACTGGAGCCCAGAGGTCGTACAGGAGCCACACCCCAAAGCATGGGTTGAGCCAAGGTCAACAATCGATTCATGAGGTCCTGTTGGTCGAGATCTTGAGTATCAACCAATGATTCTAGATGCGAAACAACCGTAGGATCCGAGTCGGCTTGATCGATCGTCGACTTTGCAAAGTTCACATATTCGATCAAGTCTTCGTGTAGTTCCTGCTTGCATTCTGAAAGGTGAAGTTTTGACAGAATAGGGATGGGGGGTTAGGCAACCAAAGGCTGATCATTGGATTCATCAAAGATGATCCCACCGTGTTGATTCGAATCTATTAACTTTGACCGTACCTTCGACGGAAGCTTCGAGTTCAGCGATGAGACTGAGCTTTCGATTGAGCGCTAGTGGAACTTCATCTACGACTTTTGATCGAGATAGTTGAATTTGATGGATGCCAGGGTTAAGAAGACCTTCTTCATGAAGAAGATCGGGTGCTAAACAAAGGTGTTGAAGATTGAGACGTACTGTCAAAGTATCTAATTTCCAAAAAAAAAAAAAAAAAAAAAAAAAAAGATCAGTCGACGAGATTTGATTCGCTGGAGAGATGAGATCGGACGGACGGGAGTGAGGGAGAGGTAGACTGAACTGTTCTGTGAATTCACCAAAGATCCGCTCCCTAGCTTCTCGCTCCTGGATGGCGGCCGATGAAGGAGATCCTTGGTCTTGGCTTGAGTCGAGGACCGACGATAGATGGTGATCGGAGCTGAGCTGGGTTTTTGAGTTGGAGGGTGATGAGTTCGGTGGATGCTGAGATTGATCTGAGCAGGCAGCTTGGTGAGACCGATGGGATGATGGTGAGGACTTGATCCGCTTGGGTCGTTGACGTTGGCTTGAGACGGTCGAATTGGAGGCTGGTGGGGCCGATGAACTCAGGATAGCTGCTTCGAGGGAGTTCATGATGAATTTGTTTGGCTGGTTTGAGATATAGAATGATAGCAAGTCATGAGCAAAGACCCAATATAATGGTTTCTTGGTCCCACCAGTCCATCGACCGATGTGGTGGAAGCATGGCGACGACCGACTTCAACGTTTGCTGCTGAGCCGTATGGTGGGGGTGGGCATCAGTGTTAGGGGCCAGGGCTCGACCCGGAGGCCCGACACTCGATGTCCTCTCCTGCCTTCACTCTCGAGATTCATCATCCGTCTGATCTCATCTCCTTGCCCCCAAAAAGCTCAAATCACTCATTCCCCCACCTATTAACTGATGATGTTGAAACATCAACTAGAACTGGAAATAGTAAGAAATTAATCCCCAAGTAGCAGTAGCATCTTAAAAAGTTGGGTATCTTCATAATCTTTCAACAAATGAAACAAGTCACAAGTGATCTGTATGGTACCACTCTCAAATAGACATTCCTGTGACAAAATTTTTAATTCGGGACTAGTACATCGAGCACCAAATCAATGGGAAATCATCTAATCCAAAAAACTCACAAAAGAATTAATCCCCGAAAAATGTCTCCAACAACCAATTCAAGGTTGCAGAGAGATTCTTCAAAGTGACAAGTATTGAGAAGGCTGTAATATATTTTGATCAATAACTTCTTCAAATCTTTAATCATTTATGTTGTTGACTCATCAATTTTTGAAATTTTTTTAATTTTTTGATTGTTTTTTGTTGTATTTTCAGATGGGACTCAACCCAAGATTGTTACACAAAATCATGATTGAATACTTCATTGCCCATACCAACCTACACTTTTCAAGTGTGGGTCATGAATTGGTCATCCATCTCCTCACTCTGATCAATTCCCCTGCACCTCCAATGGTACCTAATCAAACCAGGTCCACAATCTCCATAGAGTCAATCTTGAACATAATCAAGATTTTCTTTGAAGGTATATCCAACATTTCTTTTACCCTAGACACTTGAAACTTTTCCAAAAAAAAAAAAAAAAAGGAATTGTTTGGGTGTAACTGCCCCATGAATGTCATTGATCCTGATTGAAAACTGAAGTAAACTATGATTTGAAAACACAACTTTATCTGGTAAGTCTGATTCAAATAACTAGGTTAAGTTTTGAATCCAGATAAACTTTAATTGTCTAATTCCCAAAAAAATCACACACACTGGCATGAACCTTGCAGAAAAAAATTTTGTACTGCTCTTTAAAAGATGGGGTATACTCAAAAAAAAAAAAAAAAACCTTGGTCATCACTTCTGAAAATCCTTCAAACAATCTCACCATGTCCAGGCAAAACCTCCAAGCTACAAATCTTGGATCCAACTATGAGATTGAAATCTTAGACTGCATGGCACACACCATCAATCTTTCTTCCAAAGATGGCCTCAATGATTTCTAACCTTGTGGACAAGCTGGATGGAAAAAAGTTTGATCTTGGAAAATTTCCTGAAAAGGATCCACAAAATCTATAACCTGGTTTTGGTTCTTCACCTCAACATTCAGAACAGTTTTGAACATGTATGAAAATCTGTGATTTCTACCACACTTGAACAAAATCAACCGGTGTGGTGACCAATTTGGGAAACCTGATTTAAAGTTCAATTTTTAATTTTTTTTTATAACTCATCTATCTCAAAAGAATAATCAAAAAAAGAAAAAAAAATTCTGTGTTACTATGGAAACCTTTCTATTTTCCCTCTTCCCAACACCTCCCTGTCCTAGCAGTCTAGGAAGGGACTCCTGGGGTGTTCAAGATCCCACTTCTTGCATTCAACTCCTCCCTCTTGTGCTTGTTGCCCAATTCTTTTTCCCAAGCGCATGGGAAAACAATCATTGTCATCCTCATCATCCTTGTCATCCTCAATCATCCTTTATCTCTCCATCATCACCCCCATGCCAATAACAACAACGGCAATAAAAATGAGTAAGATTGATGATGGCAAAGACCACCACCAACAATGGTTGCTACCTCAATTGTGACCTTTTTTCCCATTCCACTCATCCCCCCAATAATCTAACAACCATCAATACAACCGCAAGCACCACCAATTGATCAATCAAAATCATTGCTTGCAGATGGTTGTCATTCTCAATCTGTTGTCTGTCAACCTGCCAAGGCTAGTGGTGGTTGGTGCCGTAATTTGTTATTGCTTTTCTTCTAGAGCTTCATGAAACAAATTGCTTTTGTTTTTTACAGCAAACCACAATTATCTGGTACCCTTCAAGTGCTTGATTGCAGAGATTTGGGCAGGTTCATTGAGAACCTGGAGGTTGGTTGGGATTGAGTTGATTTTTGCTAATCTTCTGCTGACAACCAGAGTTATTAGCTTGTGGGTGTTGTTACTTACAACTGCCTTGTTCTATTGGACTCTGAAAAAACTTGAACTTATTTTGTTCAAGTATTTTCCCACACCATCTTGCCTCAGATAGTGTTGTTCAGTCACTACCAATTACTATTAAATTCATCCCTTCCAGTTGATTCCTCATACACATGGCTCTGGAACTTGATTCTGGTTACATTTAAATATTTTTGTAACACTAAGGAGGGAAGCCTAAAAAAGCATCTTTCCCCTCCACAGAACTTCCTGAAGCCAGCACCATTTGGAGTCTTACATTTGGTCCCCTGGGCTGGGATCAAACCAGCAACCTTGGAATTTATAGTCCCAATACTTTTGGAATCAACTTTGAAATCCAATAATTTTTTCTCTTTTCTTTTCTTTTCTTTTCTTTTCTTTTCTTTTCTTTTCTTTTCTTTTCTGTTCTTAGACCTGATCCGTGGAGGCAACTTATCCCAGAAGTAAGTCCTCCCAATCGTGCACCATCTGGGCAAGATTCTTGTTGTTTTTTTGTGAAACCCTACTCTTGCCACACTTGTGAGCCACTTTTGGAATTTCACTCTTTGGATCCTCTAGGAAATTCTGTTATTCAAAATGGCATCTAATGGTACTCCCACCACCTCTGTTTTGCCTAAGATGGTCAATATCAAACCTCAGAACAATAACTTAGGGTTCAATGGGACAAATGTGGAATGGTTTAATTTTTTATATCCTCTGATGAATTCATGGAAGTAATCAAATTGTTTTATGGATTTGAATCCCACAACTGGACGCTTCTAAGGGAAGCAATGTTGGCATATTGGGGAAAAGTAGATTTAGCTTGCTATAATTTGCAGGATTTGGATGCTCTTGTCTCTCAGTGGATCTAAAATGGTGGTTTCTCTTCAGCTTCTGACTATCAGTCTTTTAGGAAGTCATGAGACCCAATCCAAAATTATCTTATCCAAAAAAATCATATTGATACAGTGGACAAATTTTGAGTGCAATTTTTCCAATTTGTTCTGCTAGAAGTGCAGGAGAAGATTAGGGATGAATTGGTCAAATATGGGTCAATGATCAACACCAGGGATAATCAATTCAAGCTCCCTGTTTTCCTTGTCCTTAGGAGTGCTGTGGATGAAGTCATGAAAGGTCAAACTGCTTTAACTTTTGAAAAACCTAGAAAAAATGAACCAGTGATTGCTCCATCTTTCAAAGAATCAAAAAAAAATTATGAATAAGATGGAGGCTGATTGCAGGCCCAAACCAAATCCCAAGTCCAACAAGGAAATTGCTACTAAAGATGAGATCACCAAAATACTCCAAGCTTTTGAGAACAAAATTGATCAAAAGATTTCTTCTATTGCTACTCCTAAAACCTCTAACTCTGTTCCTAAATCCACTCTTGTATTCTACTACTGTCATAGGGAAGGTCATGGAACTGGTTTATTCCCTGAGCTCCAGAAGGATAGAGAGGAAAAGTTGGTGGAACAGAAGGGGTAAAATTTCTTTCTTCCTAATGGTTCTTTGATCACTTTTGATTCATCTTGCCCTATTTGTCATGTGGTGGCCTCTTATCAGCCAGTATCTCCTATGAAGGCATCTTTGGCTTCTTTGGATTTTTTGATATTCTTGTGGTACACTTCAACCTTGGTATCCTCAAGCAATCTCCTCCTCCAGTCTTGTTGGAGCTTATCAATCTGATCCAGCTAGGAAACAACATGAGGAACCCAAACTTCATAAGGCTCCTCCCTTACCTTCCTCAATTCTTCAAAAACCAGCTAAATGTCAATCCTCACCTGAGCCTCCTTCCTCTGATGTAGAAGACATGGAGGTGGAAAAGGAACCACTTATGGAAAGGTTTTGAGACCACTCTGATCCTACGCCTTCATTTAAATCACCTCAACCTTCTGATCCTATCTTAGTTCCTGCTTCACCTGAACTTCCTCCCTCCACCCAGCCCAAAGTTTGTTTTGAGAGGGGAATTTCAAAGGAACACCCCAATTCTGTGCAAGGGGTATTAAAGAAAATTTCAGATATAAAAATTCCTGATCTATCTGTGGCTGAGCTAATGTTGATTTCTCCATCTGTTGCTGAAGGAATGAAGAAATGGGTCTCTCCTTGACGTGTGGAGATTGGTCCTGATGAATTTAAGGTCTCCTCTGGCACTTTGATGGAGGACTTGGGTGGAAAAGGTCCCTCCTCAGATTCTAACCTTTACTCCTTTCCTCTTGGTTTTCTTCCTTGTTATCTTGGTGATTCAGTTAAAACGGTTTCTCTCCTTGTTGATTCTGGTTCTCAGCTCAACTTTATTTTGGATGCTATGGCCTGCAAACTCAAGCTCAGTCCCAGGGTCAGCTTCAATTCTGCGGTTTATAAGATGGGTAATCAGTCTTGTCCATTGGTTGGTATTTCAGAAGATTTCCCAGTTCAAATTGGTTGAAAAATTGTTGGAACTTGTCACTTTTGGATCACTCATTTGGAAGGTCCTATGATCCTGGGTTGACCATTCTTAATGGATTTTGGAGCTACCCTGATGTTTTCTGATCAAGTTGGGGATAGAATTCTCCTCCCTGATTCTGATGGTATAAAAATTGAAGTTCCTCTCTGTTCTTTGGATTCTAGTTGCTGGGAAAGAGAATTCCCTGGTCATTGTCCTAAATTGTCTTTAAAGGTGAAGCAGAAGGATAATTCTAATTACTCTCATTTTTTATGGGAATAGTTGATCCTACTGATAGTTTTAGTTCTTTTCAGCCTTGGACTTCAACTCAAGGTTCAACTCTCATCCCTGAGGCTTATTTCTCATTTTTCTCATCATTCTCTTCTGATCTGGAAAGTGTTAAAAATCAAGAACATGTCAAAATAGAAAATCCCAAAAATATTTCATCCCGCTCTGGATCTTTTGTGTCTTCTTTTCCTTTTAATCTTAGGCCTGATCAATATTCTCTCATTTATGGTTTGAATCTCCGCAATGATTATAAAATAGATCCCAATCTCAATTCTATTCTTGGTGGTTTTGGTATAGAGGAATATGGGCTTCAGTGGAGGCAATTTGGGTAGAAGTAAGTTCTCCCAATTGTGCAGCGCTAGGGAAATCTTCTACCATTGTTTTCAAAACTCTACCTAGTGCCACACGTGTGAGAAAATTATTATCTCCTGGTTCTCCCTTTATTGAAAAGGCACCCTTTGAGGATATTGCGGAACATTGGATGTGGAAAATTTTGGAACTTGGTCTCAGTTTTTGCAGTCAAGTTTTGCTGGTCAATGCTTTGAGGAAACAAGAACTTCTCTCACTTGTCTACATGAACAGTCAACTTTCAGTTATTCCAGAACTGTCTTCTGTGTCCTCAAGAGTAATGTTAAACTTAGAATAGTTCATGATCTTCAACCTCTCAACAAATTTACTATTAAAGACTCTGGTATTCCTCCTGCCACTGAAGAATTTTTTGATTCTTTCTCTGGGAGAGCTTTCTATGGTCTAGGGGAAATTATGAGTGGTTATGAAAAACAACCCTTACATCCAACTTCTTGCCCTCTCACTACTTTTGATACTCCTCTTGGTCAATTCCAACTTACTTGATTGCCTCAAGGTGCCACTAATTTTGTAGCAGTCTATCAGGCTTAGATGATGTGGATCCTCCAGGATGAAATCCCTGATCATGCTGGTATATTTATTGAAAATGGCGGAATTAAAGGTCCAGTTTCTGACTATGATAATGAGACCTTACCTTGGCATTCAGGAATTTGTTGATTCATCTGGGAATATGCTACTAATTTGGAAAGGATTCTGTTTTGAATCAAGGAGTCTGGCCTTACTTTATCTGGATCCAAATTGGCTGCTACTGTCCCTGCTCTGGAAGTTGTTGGTCATGTGTTCTGCAAGGAAGGAAGAAGGATGGCACCAGCCAAAGTAAACAAGATCATCTCTGTGCCCACTCCAATAAATCTTACTGAAGTTAGAGGTTTTTTATGTGTTGTAACTTATGTTCAAATATTTATCCCATCTCTATCTGAAATCTGTGTTCCCTTGCATTGTCTAAACAGGAAAGAAGCTTAATGGATTTGGACCCAATATTTTGAACATTTGTTTCAGTTGCTCAAAATGATTGTTGGTAAAGTCATAGTTTTGAAAAAGATCTCTTATGGACCTGGAGCTGGCAAGATCAAGCTCGCTGTTGATTCTAGCTATCAATCTGTTGGGGCTGTTCTTACTCATGAGGATGAAAATGGTTGGGAAAGTCCTGCTCTCTATGAATATTTGTTATTTTCAGATTTAGAATCCAGATAATCTCAACCAAAACTGGAACTCTGTTGTGTGGCTCAAATTTTGAAGAAGCTCCAAACAATCCTCTGGGTTCAAAATTTCAAATTAAAAGTTGATGCTTGATCCATCATTAAAATTATCAATGCTCCCAGACTCCCTAATGCTCCTATGACTCAATGGGTGGCCTTTATCCATATTTTCTCTTTTGATATTGCTCACAGGCCTAGAAAATCTTTCACCATGCCTGATGGTTTATCTCAAAGTCCTCTTGGAGATGACAAATCTGATGTGGGGTGGATTTTTATGAAGAAGAAACTTTGATCCATCCTGTCTTCTCCTTCTCCTCTCAAGATTATTCTGGCTTTCAGCAAGGGTTCTGGCTTAAACTAGAGAAGTACCTTCTAACTTTTCAAAGACCTCCTGATCTCTCTGCTAAAGAATTTTGGTCCCTCAAATGAAAGTACTCTAATTTCTTTGTGCAAGGCTCTAGGCTTATGAAAAGAGGAAATCCTTGTTCTCTCATAGTTGTTACTATCCCCTCTAAACAAGAATCAATACTTGAAAGTCTCCATGAGGGTCTTGGCCATTGTGGGGAAACCAAAACTTATTGAAAATTATCCAAATGATTCTGGTGGCCATCTCTGAAGAAATCCATCTCCCAATGGTGCAAGAGTTGTGAAGTTTCTCAAAAAGGTGATCTTAGGCATCCAGCTGAAATTTTTTATCCTAATGGGGAGTCCAATGTCTTTGGGAGGATTACTATGGATGTGGTTCATATTAAGGCAGGTGGTGCTAAGTGCCTCATTGTGGCTAGAGATTATTTTTCTGGATGGTTTGAAGCAGAATTTCTTAAGAATCTTAGCTCTGAATCAGTGGCAGATTTCCTCCAGGAGACTTTGACAATGATTTATGGCTTGGCTTGATCTTACTCTACCAATTGTGGCTCTGAATTTGGTGGAAAGATTGCTGAAATTATCCTATCTCTTCCTGGGCAGCATAGAGTTACTACTCCTTATTATCCTGAAGGCCAAGGCATGGTGGAACAAGGCCATGCTCCTTTGAAGGCTGCACTTGTTAAACTGGCTGGTGAAAGTGGAAAGAATTGTTGAAAATTTCTTCCTCTGGTTCTCTTCTCTGATTGGATCTCAACCAAACAGACCACTGGCTACTCACCTTATGAAATCATCTTTGGTCAAAGGACAGTTCTTCCTTTGGATTTGGAAATGGAATCTTTCTTGGGTATTACATGGGAGAAGGTCTCTTCAACCACTGATCTATTAGTTTCCAGATCCAAGAAACTGGAGCAAAGTGAAGATGTTCATGATGAAGCTTATCAGAAGATTATGGAATCAAGGGAAAAATTGGTTCAGTATTTGGAAGATAAGCACTTAAATCAAATCAGGGATCCATTAAATCCTGGTGATCTTGTTTTAGCTTATAATTGATCCTTGGAGACTCTGTGGGGAAAGCTTTTCTCTAACTGCTGGAATGGTCCTCATTAGGTGGTTTTCCAAGCCAGAGGTGGATATTATGTTTTTGAAGAGCTGGGTGGTACTGTCACACGGTGGTATGTGACACCATAATAACTGCGAAGTGGACTGGCTTTCATCCAGTCTCATAGCCTTTTGGTTAGGCCTTGCCTCTCAGTTGGTTGGCAGTTGTGCGAGGTATGACAGTAGACTGGATGAACCTGTTGCAGGTTCAATTTGCAATCAGGACAAGTTTTGGGATTGGCTTGCTCCTGTGACAATTGTCGGGTTTTCCGCCTGTCAACAGCAAGACTCCCGAGTCTTGGTGGCTCCTTATGGCGTTCAGGAGTGTGTCTGAATATGGCTCCATGTTGCAAGGTCATGGGTTAGTGCCACCAGCCATACACACTTTGGGACAAAGTGCCCTTAAACCCGGGGGTACTGTCACACGGTGGTATGTGACACCATAATAACTGCGAAGTGGACTGGCTTTCATCCAGTCTCATAGCCTTTTGGTTAGGCCTTGCCTCTCAGTTGGTTTGCAGTTTTGCGAGGTATGAAAGGTACCCATTTGGCCAGAAGGTTCTCTGCTGATCAAGTTAAGAAGTTTTATTTTTGTGGAGGCAACTTCTCCCAGAATTAAGTCCTCCCAATTGTGTACCACCACAGTCATCTGCTGTGTTTTTGTTGTAAAACTCTACTTTATGCCACATACGTGAGCACCTGGGATGCCCTCTTTGTTTTGTCTCTGCCACTTCTAGGGCTCTTTTGGATGGATCAAGATATTTTTCAATTCTTCAATCAATCTCAAGATCAAGGAATGGCTGTTCTTCTGTTTGAATTTCTTTGCTTCCTCCTTTTCTTAATACTATCAAACTTGAGATGCAGAATAGGGATAGTCTGTAAATTGGGGAGAGATTTGGTGACCAATTTGGGAAAACTCATTTAAAGGGCCATTTTTTTTATTTTTTTTATCTCTCATCTATCTCAAAAAAATACTAAAAAAAATTCTGCGTTACTATGGGAAACTTTCTATTTTCCCTCTTCCCAACTCCTCCCTTTCCTAGCGGTCTATGAAGGGACTCCTGGGGTGTTCAAGTCCCAAAGTCTTGCTTTCAACTCCTCCCTCTTGCGCTTGGCGCCTGATTCTTTTTGCCAAGTGCGCTCAAACAATCATTGTCATCCTAATCATCCTCATCATCCTTAATCATACTTTTCATCCTTTTCATCCTCAATCATCCTTGATCTCCCCATCATCACCCCCACGCCAACAATGACAATGGCAATAACAAAAAATAAGATCAATGAAGGCAAAGACCTCCACCAACCATTGTTGCTACCTCAATTGAAACCATTGTTCCCAGTCCACTCATCCCCCCAAGAATCTAACAACCATCAATACAACCACAAGCACCATTGATTGATTGATCACAAACATTGCTTGCAGATTTTAATCTTTCTCAATCAATTGCCTTTCAACCCCCTGAAACTAGAGGTGGTTGGTGCTGTCACCTGCCAAGTTGTGGATGTCCATCATCCATGAAAAGGCTGCATGGACTCATCCATTGTTACAGCCATTTGCCAACTCACTGACGGAACATCAGCAACCAATGGCAACCATCTGTCACCTCCACCCACTTTTGTTGTGCGCCAGTCCTCCTGTCACCTCCGTTGCTCCTGTTGTCTCCACACAACTCTCTGCCACTCATCTACGCCCACTGGTTTGTCTTCTCCCTTCCTTTTTTTTGTTTTATTTTTCCTTTTTAATTTTTCGTGTCATGTCATTCATTTGCAAGTCTGGACTTTCTCATCACTACCATCCACAATAGATATATATATATATATATATATATATATATACTTCCTGCTTCATATGTTTTATCCAATTGTAAATAGTACACAGGGTCTCTTGCACATAAAAGGAGGGGCTCTCCCCTGCCTTTTCCCTATATATCATCCAGTCAATAAATCTGTGGGAGTAGGTCCATCTACCCTCCCCTTTTATTTTGAGCAAATTCATCATCCTTATCCTGGGTATATCTATGACTGCCCCCTGATCCTTGAGCCTCCATAATCAAATCTTTGATCCTTCCCTCTGTGTCCTTATCCGTTATCACTAACCAATAGCCTTGCTGTTTGAAGAAGAATTCATTTGGCTGGATTCTTGAGTTTGTTATACCACTCCTTGATCCCTTTTTGACCATACTGTTCTTGATCATTCCTTGATTTTCCTTATGGAACCAGTCACGTTTTACTGAAGAGGTTTCTTTAAGCTTGAAACCTGGAGTTTTAAACCTCCCTTTATTTCTTTGAAGTTGAATTTTGCCACGCTACTCTTGAGTCCCTTGAGAAGTGTTGGGTCATTCTTGTTCAAATTTTTTATTGCTTTGCTTCTAGAGCTTCATAAAACAAATTGCTTTTGTTTTTTACAGCCACCCACAGTTATCTGGTACCCTTCAAGCGCTTGATTGTTGAGAGTTTGGCAGGTTCACTGAGAACCTGGAGGTTGGTTGGCATTGAGTTGATCTTTCCTAATCTTCTGCTGAAAACCAGAGTTATTAGCTTGTGGGTGTTGTTACTTTCAACTGCCTTGTTCTATTGGACTCTGAACAAACTTTAAATTATATTCTTCAAGTCTTTTTCTGCACCATCTTGCCTCAGATAGTGTTGTTCCATCACTACCAATTACTATCAAATTCATCCCTTCCCTTTGATTCCTCATACACAAGGTTCTGGACCTTCATTCTGGTTACACTTAAATATTTTTGTAACACTCAGGAGGTTAGCCTAAAAAAGCATCTTTCCCCTCAAGAGAAATTCCTGCAGCCAGAACTGTTTGGAGTCTTACACCAGAAAGTTGATTAATTGATTAAAAATATGTTCTGGGATCTGACTAAAATTGAGTTGAAAAGAGATAATGAGATCAAGTCTGCTTTCTACCTTGTTTTTAAGCAATTTGAAACCAAAAAAAAACAAACAAAATATTAAAAGATTAAAAGGATCAAATGGGAGAAATGAGAAAAGAACATCAAATTTCTTGAACCACTCAACACCAAAATCAAACTACTCTGCTCCATCCAAGTACCCAAATCTGAGCTATTCAGTACCAATATTGAATGTGCATTGAATTTTTCACATCCCCAAACCTGGAATTCATGCATTTTTGACATTGCCACAATGTCCCCCAACATCCCCAATACATGCAGTAAACCTGCAAAACACACAATTTTCTGGGGTTTTCAAAAAAAAAGAAAAAATACTAGGGGATAGACAGGCATCTCAAACCCCTTGAAAATAATTCTTGAAAATTGTGGCCATTTTTAAGCCCTTCAAAATTGCCCTCAAAAAAATGAAAAAAAAACCTTCACATCTCAAATCTTTTCAAATTTTGATTTTTTTTATTGATTATTTTGAAAAGGGTGATGTTAAATTCATGGCTCCAACCGTGTGGTAGTCGTGTAGGGCCCTACATGGCTCAAATGAGCTGTGGGGGCCCCAAGACAACTACAAAGGGCTGTTTCAAACACGTGCAACACCTGGGGGGTTGTGTAGGAGCTGTTTAACCCCCAAAAACAGCTCATTTGAGCCCTTTACCTCTGTAAAGGGATCAAATTAGCCGTGTTTGGGGGTGCACAACCCCACGGAAGTTGTGCCAGAATTTTGGGCACCCCCTGGACCACACTTGGGTTCTTTCAACCCAAATTTGGGATTAATGCATACTTTGTGGGACTGTTGCTCCACACCTAGCCATCCCAAAGAGACATTAAAGTGAAACCCAAGTGAAATTCAAGTGAAAAATCAAATCATAAATCATATAAAAATTCTTTCTCAACTCAAAAGTGAGCAAACTTTGTTTGATCAATTGAAAGTTGGATTGAATACTGAAGTATACCATTGCATTTTTTTGCATGGGAACAGTGGAAAGCCCTCCTTATTCTGTCATGTCTGCATGGAAGTTCTACATTGATAGTGCCATTAAAAAAGCTTTGGAAAAAGAAAAAAAGGATTCAGGTAATGAAACATTGGAAGCCCCAATTGCATCCTCATCAAGGGTGACAATTGAGGAACAAAATGTTGCACAAATAGACATGACCCCTGTGGTGACCAATCTGGGACACCTCATGGATTATGGAAATTTTTGATTTTTTTTTACATCCCCTTATCCATCAATACATCTTTGAAAAAAAAATCTTTTCTGGAATGATTCCCTATTTTAATTTCCAGTTCCCAGCCCTCCCTTCTCCTAGTTTTCTAGGAGGATCTCTCAGGTTTCCAGACCCCAGTGCCTGGTTTTCAAGTCCCTCTGGCCACACTCCTCATCCTCCAGTCCCTTTTTGCCAAGCGTGCAGGAAAGAATGGCTTGGATTGGCTTGACCCTTGCCAGAATTGTCATTGGCCATCCTCTTCCTCATCACATCATCATCCAATCAGCTCTAGCCTCAACTCAACCCCCACATCCACCCCATTGGGGAATTGGCAACAGCAACAAAGATTGCCGCCATCAACCAATGACCGCAAGTGTTGCTTGCGGCCGTTGGTGACATTTACCACTCAATCATCCTGTCAAACCAATTGACATCCACAACACTCTGCCTACGCCTACCATCAATCATGACCAAGATTGAAGCATCTCCTCCTCTCCCCAGGATCATCCTGACTTGAGTGAGGCCAGCAATCCAATTTGTGCCTCTAACTCAACCACCGCCAGGATCCCCATCTCCTCCAGCTCATCCTTGTCAATCATTCATCATCATGTCCCTCAACCCATCAATTCAATCTTTAACCTAGCCCGTCAACTCTCTCCCCCGGGCCTTGCTCCCTGTAGTCTGCCTACCTACATTGCTAGCTGGGATTCCCATCCCAATATACCCAACTTTGGATCTTTTCCCTCTTCCCCAGCCCATGTCTTTGGGCTAGAGAGAGACCTCTTGCTCAAATCCCAATTTGCACTCTCCCATCCCTCATCATCCTCATTCACCAATCATCATCAACCCAATCCCTCTCTGACGCCTGCAAACAACATTGTTGTTTGCAGCCGTCGGAACCGTTGCACAGCCACTGCTGTCCAAGCGGTCCCTCAATTGTCATGATGGCCACCCAGGAGCATCTCCTGCTGCTCATCACCCGCAGCCATCATTGGCCTGGGCTGATGACATTTTGGCCCTGTTCATCTTTTTCTTCTCATGTGTCATGACTCCCTGTTTTTTTAGTTGTTTTCTTTTATTTTTTTCTTCACCATTTGTGTTTGTTGTTTCTCATGACCAGTTAAATTAAATTAAAAAAAAAATCTTTTTCAATAGTTGTTGTTTTTTTCTGCTCTATCTGTGTTATCACTTGTACATAGTCAACAGGGACCCATGGCCCATAAAAGGAGGGGCTCTCCCCTACCTTTTTCCAATCATCCATGGGAGTGTGTGCATATGTCCCCCCAGTTATTATCAGTAATTGATCCTCATACTTATTCTGGGTATATCTTTTGATTTCCCCTTGATCCTTTGAGCCTCCATACTCAAATCTTTGATCCCTCCATCTGTGAACTTGATCCTTATCACCAACCATAGCCTTGCTGGTTGAAGAGAATTCTGTCTGCTGGAATTCTTGAGTGTGTTATACCACTCTTGTTCCTTTTTTCTGAACATACTTGTCTGATCCTCCCCTGATCATCTTTACAGATCCAGTCACATTTGACTGAGAGTTTTCTTTAAGCTTGAAAACTGGAGTGTTAAACATCCCTTTATTCTTTAAAGTTGAATTCCGCCATGCTACTCTTGAGTTCCTTGAGAAGTGTTGGGTTATTCTTGTTTAAATATGTTATTTCTTTGCTTCTAGAGTTCCATAAAAAAATTGCTTTTGCTTTGTTCAGCCACCCACAGTTATCTGGTACCCTTCAAGAACTTGATTGCAGAGATTTGGGCAGGTTCATTGAAAACCTGGAGGTTGGTTGGGATTGAGTTGATCTTTCCTAATCTTCTGCCAACAACCAGATTTATTAGCTTTTGGGCATTGTTACTTACAACTGCCTTGTTCCATTGAACTCTGAACAAAAATTTGACTTATTTTGTTCAAGTCTTTCCTTGCACCAGCTTGCATCAGATAGTGTTGTTTCCATTGCTACTGACTATTCCCAAGCTCATCCCATACATTGATTCCTTATTTACAAGTTCCTGGACCTTGATTCCGGTTACATTTAAATATTATTGTAACTCTTAGGAGGGCAGCCTAAACAGCACCTTTCCCCTCCACAGAACTGCATGCGGCTTAGAACCATTTGGATTCTTACACCACTGGTGGTGAGTAACATTTTATGTTACTGGTCTTTGCTGTATTTAATTTGGTTGAAACTGATGGGTGCATGTAACTATGAAACTATGACTTAACCAATGAATGTCTACTAGATCCAATTGACCCACCTTCCTTGAGAGCTTTTCCTACTAGGGAAGAGGCACAAAACTATTGTCAAACAAGGGCAATGAAGCATGGTTATGCTGTAACAGTTTTCAACTCAAAGTGTGACCAATACCTGGATTTAGCCTGTGATAGACATGGTTCCTATTCAGGAAATCTTCTTACCAAATGGTCTAGAACAAACTCACACAAGGAAGGTTGAATGAAAGTTTTTAATCCATGCCAGTTGCACAAAGGCAGACCCCTTGTGGCACCTCTGCTGCAAAGAAACCCAACATAACCATCAACCATCTGAACATCCCTCTATGCATCCTCAACTGAGGAGAATCTTGGGGGTGGCCTTAGACAATATAGTAGAAGGCATGAATGATGGGATCAATACTTTACTACTGAAGATGAACTTGAGAAAGATCAATGGGGGGATTATGTTTATGACCAAACAATCTATAACACTAAGCGGAAGGTAACGCTTGCAGAACTAAAGGGAAAAAGTGTTATGGAGGTACTCTATGAACAGCTTGAAGAAACAAGTTGGATTCACCGTTCAAAGTTCAGTGGAGAGGGTCACTTGGAGGCCCTGCACTTAGCAAATTCAGAGGTGGTAAAGATTTCAAAACAATTCCATCATATTGCTATGTTGGATTGTACTTATAAAACAAATAAGTACAAAGCCCCACTATTGCATGTTGTAGGAATGACAGCCAATCACAAAACTTTCACAAAAGCTCTTGTTTTTATAACAAAAGAAACATTTGAGCTCTACAGTTGGTCTGTAAATGAATCAAAGGAGTTGGCTTATGATTCTGAGAGACTTCCAAAAGTCTTTGTGATGGACTGTGAAAAAGCTCTGATTTGTGCTATTGAATCTAGTTTCCCTGAGTCATCAAGAAAATTTTGCACTTAGCACTTGTCTAAAAACATACAAGCAAACTGTAAAGTGCGCTTTGTTAATGACGTTGAAGGATGGAAAAGCTTTATGAATCTGTGGGCAAAGTATGGGGCCTCAAAGACCAAGGAGGATGCAGAGGTCAATGATGCAGAACTCAGAGTAGGTCCAAATCACTGCTTCTTATTCTTCCTAGTTTTGGGTTCCAACATTTTGACTTGTATAGTGTTTCTTGAAAGACTATGAGGATGTACTTGAGTATATTCAAAATAAAATTTTCCCTATCAAAGAGACGTTTGTAACAGCTTTGACTTGTATAAACCCAGATTTTGGAAACAAAAAAACATCTTGGGTTGAAGGGGCCCATGCAAATCTCAAACAATTCCTTGAAAACTCTTTGGGAAACCTGTTGGATGTTTGGAAAAGCCTTGACAGAACAGTTTCAAATCAAATTAAATCAGTTCATGCATCACTTTATAACTCTTGAATTAAGTTAGGGACAGTTCTTCCACCTGAACTGTTACCATTGGGTTAAAAATTGTCTTTAGAGGCAATCCATCTTTTTAGGGAATAATTCAAGAATTTCAAACGTTATCATGATGGCAAATTGTGCACCAAGTCATATTTCAAGACTATGGGTTTTCCCTGTTCCCACCAAATAGGTGACCATCTAGCATTCAGAGGATCCGTGGTACCCAAAGATGTTCATCCTCAGTGGAGGTTGGACTATGACCCTTGCACTTCTTGTTCTGTAAGTTGGCTTAAGTTTGATTGTTCAAATCACTATGTGATTAATTCTTTTTGATTAATGAATCCTAATTCACTAATGGTTGATCCTTTTGAATTTTTCTAGTGCAATGTCAATTAAATTCTAAGCATTACTAATTTATTTGAAAAATTCAATGCAATGATCTTGGAATCTCCAGATCATGATCAAAGCGGACTATTGAAGTATATCATTCAGAAGATTACAAAATATTGATCAAAGCCAAGACTTGAACCTAAAGTCTTACAATTAAGTAGGGGCTGGCCAAAATTGACAGATATGCCGCAAGAACTATCTCATTTTGAGCTTGTTGAAAAACAACTCAAGGGGGAAAAAAGAACTAGAAGGGCTCCAAACAAGAAAAGACAAAAGCTTTTAATTCTTTTCTTTTGGGATATGTTAATTTTTTTGGTTTAATGAACTTAGTTACTAACTAATGATGAATTTTTATTCAAAGTTGGCAGAATCTGAATCTGAATTTCATAGTTAAGAGGAAGAGACTGAAAGTAAATTGGGATCACTTAATTTGGAATCAGAATCCTCTTCAGAGGAAGAGAACATGCAGCAAAGCTCAACCAGAAGCTCATCTTTGGTGATTTTTCATTTCATTGATCCAATTAAAGAAATGAATACTAAGTTAGTTTTAATGATATGAACCAAATGTGAAATACCTCAATCAAATACCCAAGAAATTCCATAAGTTCTTGGGTGAGGTTTGGGGTCCAATTGGAGATGGGAATTGCGGATTTAGAGTCATTGCTAAATCTCTTGGTTATGAAGAACATGGTTGGTTTAAAGTTAGGAAGGAAATGATTGAAAAGTTAGAGAAACATAAAGCATGCTACATTAAGGTTCTTGGTGGTGCAAAGGAGGTTGAAAATATCAAACAAAGACTTGATGTTGAAGACATCAATGAAAAGATTCCCTCCTCAAAATGGATGGCTAAATTAGACATGGGTCAAATTATAGCAGACACATATTCCAAACCTATATGTTTCATTTTAGTAGAGTCATGTGATACTTATACTCCAATGAAAAATGGTGTTACTGATCAATAAGATACAATTTTCATTTCCTTTGTAAGCAATAACCATTGGGTTCCATTAGTACTTGAGGGAGAAATGAATCTAATCCTGCCCATTGTAGCAAAACCACATTCCTTGATTTCTAAAAAAGCCTCTGGTTGGGTTGATCATCTCAAAGATCAACTGCAAATGTATTCTAGATTGTAAAAGACTTTAACTTCATTTCATCATTGGGTTTCACATAAATTGTAATTCTAATGCAGCTAACAATTTCTATTAATATAAATGGTTATCACATTTTGAACATCATTATGTTGAGTGTTTTGAGTCAACATCATTATATTGAGTGTTTTGAATGAGAGTTTAATGGTAATTCAGTTCAACTTGTGTTGGGCTGATTCCATCACAAGCTTAACTTATGTTAAGCTTGGGATGGGATCAGCTTAACACAAGTTGAACTTGTTTTTTTTTGGTGTTTTTGCTTTAGGGCTGGTCAAAAGACTTGTATTTTTTTGGGAACTTTGAATTTAGGGCTGGTCAAAAGACTTCTTTAATTTTTGGGCCCTTTTAATTTAGGGCTAGTCAAGTTGAAATTACTTTAGGGCTTGTCAAGTTAGTTGTATTTTTTTTGTGTTTTTACTTTAGGGCTTGTCAAGTTACTTGTCTTTTTTTTGGTTTTTTTACTTTAGGGCTAGTCCAGTTACTTGTGTTTTCTTGCGTCTTTTTACTTTAGGGCTAGTCCATTGGATAGTACCAGTTTATTTTTATTTTGATTTATTTATTTATTTTTTTTAACCAAAAAATGAACATTCTTTGATTTTTTGGTTGATTTATGTTTTTTGGAAGGTTTATTTATTTTAAAGGTTGTGTTAGTACCCTTTC
Organism: Puccinia polysora; assembly: GCA_025617555.3. Taxonomy (NCBI): domain Eukaryota; kingdom Fungi; phylum Basidiomycota; class Pucciniomycetes; order Pucciniales; family Pucciniaceae; genus Puccinia; species Puccinia polysora. Next base: position 4,296,997 of record CM062636.1, on the reverse strand, counting down.
ATTCATTTTCATTTTTCATTTTTCATTTTTACTTTTTTTTTTTTTTTTTTTGCTCACTGCGATCCAGTGCCATGTGGGATGCCACACAACTACACTTGAGCTGTGTACAACTCCAAACGGCTCAAATGTAGTCGTGTGGAAGTCCACACAGCGGCGGACCAGGATGGGTGGGCCGCACAACTTGGTGAGCCATGGGGGGTTGTACACGGCCCCTTTTAAACTGTTTGCACGGCTCAATGAGCCATGAATTTAAAATTACCCTTTTGAAAAATCTGAAAAGAAAAAATGTTTTCAAATATTCCAGGCCATTTAATAATAACTTTTTCAAAATTTTATTACTTCTTTTTCCCGCCAGAAAATGGGATTTAAATTAAAAATAAGACATAATTTTCATTTTGTATTTTTTCCTTATTTTTCCATGAGATTTTTGAAGTTTTGAGCTTTCAGTCTTTTAGTGGGCATTGTAAAGGGCCCAAAAAAAATATTTGGGAACTTTTTGTAGCTTATCCTTTCCCAAAGAATTCATAATTGAAAACACAAAAGGGTGTTTTTTTGCTCTAAATCAATGATTCAATAATCAATATAAAAAAGAAATCAAAAATTGAGAAAAACAAACAAATGATTCAATCAAGGTCAATTTTTACTACTTTATTATTTGCACTACCCGGAAACAAAATATTCAAACCAAGTTCCAATTTATTATAAATCATATATTCCCATTTTTTTGATTCCTTGCTAGCAAAAGTCTTCCAAAGGAAATCTAATTGGGGAGCTGGCCACAGTTCAGAATTATAGTGGAAAGAAACTATGTGCTGAAAATATTCCCAAATAATTAAAAATATGGGAGATGTTTGAGAATTGGAAGTTTGAGGTGAATTGAGAGGCAAATAAGTTGATGGCATCAACTTAGATAAAAGTACCACTGGCCTTTTGTATGTATCTGCAAGCCGGAAACCATTGCAAGGGAATTTCATACAGTAACTTTGAGGGGCAGGTCCAGAAGCATTTTGGAGATTTTTTCCTTCTTTGTCAAAATTTTCATCCATGACTTGATCCATAAATTTTTCATCCTTGAAGAGAGAGTTTGATTGCATTTCCTGATCATTTACTGAAATATTGAACTCCAATCTTCAGATTTATGTCCCAAATGAACTGCTGCTGATCTAATCCCACAGTTACAATCACCCATCACATCTTGAACATGTGAAATTTGTGGTATGGCTGTCTTTTGGAAAATGAAATTTTTTTATGGATACTAAGGAAAAAAAGATGAGTATCATTGAAGATGAAATGAAAAAAAGAAAAAAAAATTCATACTTAGATTTTGAACTGTCACCACTTCATAATTATCAAAATAGGAAAAAGACAATTTTGTGACCTTTAATATAATCCAAAATTACAAGGACAGATTAATAAATGAACCATAAAGCAAGATTAATTCAGAAATTTATTGACCTTTTCAGTTTCAGAGGCTGTAGCTGTGGGAGCAAAGATTGGATTCCTTGGAGGCCTATAAGCATCTGAATCTGTATTGTCTTGTTTTATTCTCTTTATCCTCTTCAAAGTACCAGTGCTCAAATTCTGTGAAAAAAACCTCTTGGTGATGATGGTTCCTGAACTCTGAGTGAAATATGAAAATATTACAATTAATGGAAAATAGAAAAACTATCCTAATCCCCCCCACCCAAAATAAAAATTACTAACTGTCTTTATTATATCCAATTCTTCAATATCTTTTAGTTCTTCTCCACTAAATTCCTCTTCTATTATAAACTCATCCTGTTCACAATGCAATGTTAGCCAAATTAAAAAAAAAACACCTCTTGCTCTGATTCCTGTTTATTTTTTCCCTCAGCCTTTTCATGCTCTCCCTTTCCTTTCCTTTTCCTCAGAGTCTGAAATTATAGAAAACCAATTTCCAACCATATGCTGTTAAAATAAATCCAACAGAAAGAGATAAAAAAACCAGAAAAAGAAAAAACTAACCATTGAATTAACCACTTGGTGCTTCCTTGGTCTTCCTCTTCTCTTAGGTCCTTCAACATATTCAAACCCAGATGGATCCCTCCTAGATGAATGCTGAGAAAATCTTTGGCTTTTATTGGGGGCTCCTTTGGGTCTTCCACAAATTTTCCTTTCTTTCTTTGATAGTGGTTCTTGAAAGGGATTCAGTTGATACTCCCCTTTCAAAATTTTCATCATTTCTCCAAGGTAAAAATGCTGTTCTCCTGGGTGCAATTTAAGGAATTCTTCAAATAGTTCATTCTGAAAAAGTTGTATTTTGGTTGATTGGGAAGTTTTTTAATGTGATGATTCAGAAGGTTGGCATGATCCCTTCTCAGAAAGCTATGAATAATTCCAAAATAAATAAAAAAAACTTCAGAAATCAATTTTAAAATTGTTTTTTTCTCCAAAAAAAGAAAAAATGCTGAAATAGGAGGTTTGAAATGCAACTGGGGATGAAAATCATCAAGAAAAAACTTTTGCTTCTTGAGATTGGCCTCCTACACTTGGTGTACACAAGGAATTCCCATGAAAGAAGAATAATAAAAATCAGAACAGGTGGTTGATTTTTCTGCTGAAATTTGAAAGGAATGCACAATCTTGAGAGCATAGTGGATAATTTTTCCTGAGAGGTGTTCAAACAATTTGGGAGACCAATCTAGCTCTTGAAGTCTTGCTGAGAATTTTGAATTGCAGTTTCACAGAGTTGAATTGAAATTGAATGATATATATTTTTAACTACATCAGAGAAGGAACCAGAAGAAGTTGTGATAAATCTTTTGAAATGAGAGTGAAGCCCTTCTATTCTATATGTGCTGGTTTTTCCAAAATGCAGGTGCTTGTTTGCAGCATATAAAGCAAATTTTGTTTTTAGAGGAAGCCAGTTGTTGAGAAGTTAGGCAGAAGTTGGTGGATTCCAGACTACATTCAGTTTGGTAATATTTTATTGATAAGAATTTTCAGATTTGGATTTGACCAGCATATTCCAGCGTTTTCCAAATATCATCCATTCTTCTTCCAATTTAAAGTGTTTTCTACAATGTGTTTGATTTTTTTTAAAGATATTCCAGACACAGAGTAAATGATGAGAGTTGGGAAATACATTTTCAATGGAATGAATCAGGGCTTGCTCCTTGTCAGTCACAATAACTTTGGGTTCTTCATGTTCTAATATTTTATGAAGTTGACTGACTATAGCCTTCTTTTCTTTCTTGGGACAGGAAAAATAAAACAAAAGAGAATGTTCTAGCAAAATTTTTGATCCCAGCAATGTGAAGAAGAGGCATGGAAAATTTTTTAGTTTTATAGGTACATTCCATCATTAATACTGATGGAAAGATTTTGATTAATTTGATTTAATCTGGTTGAGAAATGAATAAAGAACTAATATGACAATTTTGATTATTGATTTCATATGTAAAAGAAAAGTTTCTTGATTACATTATTAAAGCTTCTATGGGTGATTTTCCTTCCAGTTTTTCTTTTTTGATTTTTGATCTTTTGTCATAGATTGTACTAAGGCTTGTGTGAACAGGAGAATTAGAGGACTGCATTAAGGAATTAAGAATTTTTAGGGGAGGAACCCCAGATTTGGTTAAAGAATTGACCATATCCTCTTTATCCCCCTGAATACTTGTAGGATGGGTGTATAGACCAGTTGATGGTGGAAAATCTTGATCAAAGCATTGGATTTTTATTTCCCAAAGACCAGACCTCTTGTAAAAGTTTCCAGAGAATTTGAAGGGACAGTTTGTTTTTCTAGTTGATGCAAGTCTTTTACTATCCAAATTGGGTTTATATTTCCCATATTTTTCACATTGGTCATTATATCTTTGCTCCTTAGTATTGTATAATTTGGTGGAAACAGCATATCCATGGGATTTAGCCCACTTTTGAACAGCATCCACAAGTTCCCCCTTGGAATGATATCATAATTCAGGTGGAGAAGCCAAACGGGTGGAATCATGCAGGTGAACTGAATAAGTTAAAGAAGTAGAAGGAGAAGTAGCAGAGGTAGATATTGGAGCAGAAAAAGAAGCAGCAGAGGCAGATAGTAAAAGTGGCTTGATGTGTTGTTCAGAAATTTTTTGTTTGGGATTTTGATTTTGAGATGGTTTTTTTATGAAGACTTATGTTTTGGGGGAGTTATTTTTTTGGATTTTTGATTGAGCTTTTGGATTCAGGGGGCTTTATTTAGTGGGGGTGGATTGTTGAATTGGATTGGTTGAGTTGTTTTTAGTAGTGATGTGTGATTGGTTGATTGGTGTTGAGTTGTGATGATTGGTGATGGTGATGGTGATTGGTTTGGTGTGGTGTAGATTCTGGATTTTGACAGGTGATTTTATTGTTGAGGAGAGGATTGAACCTCCCCAAGAGGTGAAGAGGAGGCAGGAAATAATTTAAAATCATATTGAATATCAGATTATTCATATAGAAGAGCCCAAAAATGCGGACCTACCCCAAAAAGGGGTCTAAACATGCTATTTTGAGGTTAGAAATTTGAGGGCTAAAGAAAGTTCAAAAAATATATTTTTTTCATTTGAAGTGAATTTTAAAAATATTAACTCAGTTAATCCATAAAAGAATCAAGATAGTATCAGAAATGACTTCAAAACGCACCCCAAAACAGACACTTCCCATTATTGTTGTAGATGCATCAATTATTTGTGGGTAAATAATTGATCCTAAAAAACCCCAAATTATTTTTTGGGCCCTTTAAAATTCCCAACAGAAGACTGGAAGCTCAAAATTTGGAAAAGGCCATGGAAAAATAAGGAAACAAAAATTGAAAATAATGTCTTATTTTTTATGTAAATCCCATTCTCTGGCGGGAAAATGAAGTACTAAAATTCTGAAAATATTATAATTAAATGGCCTGGCATATTTGAAAACTTTTTTCTCTTTAGATCTTCCAAAATAATCAATAAAAAGAATTGAAAATGTGAAAATATTTGAGAAGTGAAACATTTTTTTTTGGTTTTATGAGGGCAATTTTGAAGGCCTTAAAAATGGCCAAAGTTTGTCATGAATATTTTACAGGGGTTTGAGATGGCTGTCTATGCCCTATTATTTTTTCTTTCTTTTTTGAAAAACCAAAAAAAATGTGTGTTTTCCAGGTTTACTGTGTGTATTGGGGATGTCAGGGACGTTGTGGCAATGTCAAAACCACATGAGCCCCAGGTTTGGGGGTGTAAAAAATTTAATGCCCTATTCATTTCCCAGGTAGTTTATATTATTGAAAGAAAATCTAAATAAGATTATAATAAGCTATTTATAGCGGAAACAAATATTATAAAAAACTGAAGAGGTTATTATGCTACTCTTTGGAAAAGGTGGCCCCATCATGTGACCTGGTACTCAGCCTTAAATTCAAGCCATTTTAATCTTCAAATCATCTAAAAATCATAATCAAACATCTCAATCTCAACTTTAATCCTGTTACCATCCTCACCAAATTTGGAAATGAATCACAAGATTTCAAAATCCTTCAGCTGTTCTTAGACTCTAGAAAAATATTCAGTCTTGATAAAGAAAAACAAAGCTTCAAGTTGAACTCAAGAGAAGTAAAAAAAAATCTTAAAAATTCCTCTGGAAAAGGAGATATTGAGTTCAAGAGTCTAAAATACCTTTCTGAGTTCCCTCATGGAGAATCTAATCTGCTTCTTCATTATATTTTTTGTGGATCAATTTACCCTAACCTCTTGATGATGGCTCACTAATTTCTATCCATTCCTACCATAAATGACCCATTGGAGCAGAATTTCTCTAATTCTAATAGGGCATATCAGAGTTAGCCCACCTGCCATTTTTTCAATGGGGGATTTCAGCAAAATACCCCAACTTCAAACCCATTGTTAAAAATAAAAAAACCACTTATTTCACATCAGACATGTCAGAGTTACCTGAAAATAAATGGGTTATTTCAGTTAAATTATTTAAACGTTTTTGAAGTCCATGTATTGGTCCATGTCATACACCCCTGGTTTCCAAACTCATTGGAAAAATCTGATTCATCACTCTCATCACTTCCTCACTATCATAAATTCATCACTCTCATCACTTATTTCTCTCATCACTTCATCACTCTCATCACTTTATCACTTTCAACCATTTTTCTCTCATGAATTCATCACTCTCATCACTTATTTCTCTCATCACTTCATCACTCTCATCACTTCTTCACTCTCACCACCTTATCTCTCTCATCACTTCATTTCCTTAATCTTTTAAAATGGCCCCTCAGCAAATCTCCCCCCACAAGTCCGCACAAAGATCCAGTGCACCAAAGCAAACATCACCCAGGAACCCCACAACAAACAATCCTCCTCCATCAGCTTCCAAATGCTCAAGTCATCTCAAGAGAGCTTATCACATAATCCTTTTAAACTGGCTCAAAATTCCCTCCAACTATGACACTTTCTTTGGATCCAACAATGAAACACAAGTTGGCCAACCTCCATCCTCCAAGGTTAATGGTTATCTCTGATGGCCAATGAACTAAAGAATAAAAAAATGTAGGCTGGAGATTTCATCATAAAATATGAGGAAGCAATTCAAGAACTATTGATCCAAGTACAAAAAGGCCCACTCAATGTCAATCTCCACTGGCTTTGGTATCAACACCCCCAATAAAGCCAAGGTAATCAACTTGATGGTTGATAAGTTAGGCTTGATTTTTCCTTTTTATATTCAAATGGATTAAATATCTGGAAAGAAGGCCAATGAAATCCTCACTTGGATCCCTCATGTAATTTTGACCTATTATTTCCATGTCTCTGCATGTTTGTCAAATCATCTCCTGCCATCTTGTTTGCTCCAATCCACATACTTTGATTGCGGTGAGGATAAAGAGGGATTCAATTAATTGTATAAAGCTTTGGGGTTTGTGGGAGAAGAATTGGTGTTGCAGAAAATGGATGGGTGTGGAAATAACAAGGGTTAAAACATGATGTTTCACTGCATAGATTCAAAAAAAAAGAATGTAAATTATTTACAGACAAACTATTATAAACCAAAACAAAGAAAAAGAGGTAAAAAAACTATCATTTGTCATCTTATAATGAAGTTGGATTATCAACAAACATTGAAAAAAATAACAGTTGATTATCTTAACAAAAAAAAAACAAGAAACAAAATGGCTGGTCATGTGATGATCATTATTGAGACATGATGAGATGAGAAAAAAAAAATAACATACCAAGGGGGGGGGGCTTACCAGAGGTACAAGAGAGAGGAGCTGGTGGTGGGTTGGAGAGGATGGGAGGTTTTGGTGGCAGTTGAGGGTGGCAGCCACATTGCTATTGTTCCACCCTTTTGCAGTATTCCTAAGTCTTCCTAAAATCCCACCAACTTTAATCATACTTAACTCAATAGGTTTCTGTAGATCAATAGACAGCATTTTTTTGCAAGGAGTAGTGTTGATAACTGATAAAGATTTGGTTCAACTGATGCTCAACCATGAAATCAAACCTGAGATTCTCAAGGATGGATCCTTGGAATCCTGTGATGATTCCATATTCAGCTTGGCTTGATTGAGGTTGGTAGTATCACAATGATAAGTGGGTATGGTTGAAATACTCTGTTGTGACAGTCAATCAATTGATTTGGCCAGGCGGCATTGACAGATCAGGAGTGCTTCATCAATCATGTTCAGCACCTCAAGACCCTGCTGCCAGACTGTTTGTAAGGTTTGGATGATACTCTCAAATTGTGTTGGTTCCTAAGGATTGGACCAAGTTGGATGGTAAGAGCACAGGAAATATCAATCAGACTATCAATAAGGCTATGGTTATTGGAATGGGTGGGAATGATGGGATGCTGAGGTGTACCAAGACTAGCTCATTGGTGTCAAGGTTGAGTTCCAAGAAGGAATTCCAGAGCCCAGTGAGGTCTTTTGGTTCAAAATAATTGATGAAGAGAAATCCCAACCAATCCACTAGGTAAAGTGTACCCTCAACTCCCAAGTTTTGGAGATGATTGCTCATTCCAGGGTCTAGCCAATCAAGTTGTTGGGCATATTTTTGGAAGAGTTTTTCAAAAACACTCTTGATGTAATCAGAAGTACCATTGAGTGAATTGACAAATAAGAGTTCTCAAAGTTTAGACATTAGAGCATTAAAGGCCCAGAATGTATCCACTTTGACATTCTTCAGATCAACCTTGGCCCCCCCCAGTCCTAATTGTTCCTTGAAAGCTCACAAACAACTTGAATCCAAAAAATCTGATGAGTTGATGAGTAGAGAGATTGGGAGGAGGATAGAATAATTAAGTCATGAGGATTGAGAGAGAGAGAGAGGAATTAAGTAAGGATAAGAGATTCAATGTCCCTGCAGGACTAGGTAGGCACAAGTGACTTTCATAAAGATTGTCAACATGGATACATAAAATTCAAAGGAGAGCAAGCAATTGTAGAAAAGACTCAGGGCTGAAAGTTGAAAGAAATCAGTGAGAATATTGATGCCACTGATGGGACCCAAACCAAGTACGGAGATTTTGATGGCATGATCTCTAAAAATTCAACCATCAACACAATAGATGCTTTGGAAGACCAGATTGTGAGCAGGAGGGATTGGTTGACAAGATCTAGGGAAGGAGTTCAAGCAAAGGGTAAGAATGATGATAGCATGAGCCAGAAAATAGGTTTTGTCAAATCCAAGAATCAATGAGGATTGAGTGGAGAATTATCTAGTTTTATGGCTGAATGGGATGAGCTGGAATTTTGAGAGGCCAAAATTAGGGAGACTGCAGGTTTGGTCAAAAAATCAAAGGTTTCAATCTGGGAAGAAGCAGTTTTATGGTCTGTGACTGTTTGCTGGAAAACAAATGGATGATGTATTGGATGTATCTATGAGCCCAAAAGGGCTTGTGGAGTATTTGATTTTTGTCTCTGAGTTTTTATTATTTCTCTTTTGGATTTATTTATGAATATACATAATTTAGAAAGGGTAATTCAAGCAGTGTGAGCTCAACAGAGACTGGAAGATGATGTTGAGGGTTTTCCAATGGGTATTCATTTGCTGATGTGGAGGTGTGGATGGGTGTTTTTCATGCAATGTATGGTGGATGGATGATGATGCATAAATTGTGGATTTAATGTTTGAAATCCACCATTTCCATAAAACACACCCCTTTGAAATATATCAGTTAGGGTGTTTTTTTATTTGAGAAAACTGCCATTAAAATTGATCATAGGTGCATGTGAAATACAGGAATCATCACTTCAGAGGAGCTCAAAATTTAACTTGCTTGAAAATACCTGCAGGTAGACTCTTGAAAGCTTTTGGACAATCTGCAGCAACTAATTCTTTTTATTAATGAATAATTACCAGTTCCTGCTCTTGTCTGGTAAAACTTCATGGTTTGTCTGTTGCTTAAGTTTTAGTTTGAAAGATATTACACATCTGAGACCTGTAAAATTGCCTTTTTAAGATTCAGAAATTCTTAAAGTCCTCTTTAGTTGATTGATTATTTTCACCAGAAATTATAGCCTCTGAAATATGTCCAATCTGACCCAAAATGAATTCTAATTATTCTCTATCTTCTTCAACTATTCCCATACACTTATATCTCTCAAAGTATGTCTGAGATCATTTTTACCCAGCTTCCAGCCCCCAGCTTTCAGATCCTAAATTATTTGAATTGAATAAAAAAAGAGAGATATTAAATTTTATTTTTACTATGAAATATAAGTGAAATTAATTCTCCTAATTTGAAGTAAACCTCAAATTTGGAAGCAGAATTTAAAGCTGAAACTGCAGAAAACACACAATAGGAGAGGCTAAGCAAAACACTTATATCTCCTCACCATTTTGGGAATCAGTTACACATCTTCCTTGAATATATCTGGTTTTCAAACCTTGAATCTGTCCTGAGCTGCTTCTTGGTTCACCCTAACTTCAACATTTTCCAATTTACACAGAGTGGAATTTCTAACCCCAAGAAGTTGATCTGACATTTTCATTTGAGAGGCTAGAAATTTATTCCTGGTCATCCTCTGCAGGTCTGTAGGGATTTGCATCCATGAGAAGGGATAATTATTTCTGGATCATTTAACTCCACCAGCTGCTCTACAGTGAAAAATTTTAAACAGCAAATTTAAAGAAAAAGATCCGCCCTATTCTCTACTTTTTTCATGGTTTTTTTTTCAAAGGTATCTAGTAGCCCACCTGGAAACAATGACCACTTTAGTCTCTGTACTATTCCTGAAAAAAAATACCAAAACACTCTTGTGGAAAAACAAATAAGAGATGAATAAATATATACACTAAAGAAGCCCCTTTTCAATCCCATAATTTCCAAATAATACCTAAATAAGATAAAAATAAACTTGTGATTCCTGGAACTCCCCATATTGAAATTTGGGGAGAACCCCATATCTTCTCTAAAAAAAATCAAAAAAAGAAGAAAGATGAGCATACACACACCTGAGGACCCATCCCAATGTGGGTGGATTTCTGCATTTGTTAAACATACCCAAGACTCCCCCCACTTCAGCCAGCTCAAATTTTTTCCCAAAAAATTCCTTCAAAGCCAATGAATTCAAAAACCTTCTGGAGGTTTAGCCTTTTGAGTTCCTGGGTCCCTGGGATTTCTGAAATATTATCATGATGCTTGTATGTCTCAAAAAACAAAAATTCCCTGTCCTCCATTTTGTCATCTTTGGTTTCCAATTCTTTAGTTTAATCAAAAAAAAAATTGTGTACCTTTCATCAAGCTTCTTCACATGCAAATACCACCTCTGCCTTCTTCTTCAAAGATACTCCACAGGTAAGGAGATTTTAAAAGGGTGGAAGGATATCTGGATTGTAGGAATGATGAAGCTTTTTTCTTTGAATAAATAAAATTCCTTGAGTTTTTTATAAAGAAAGTAGGTAGAGGAAGGAGTTAATATAGATAAATGGAGTAATTTCATATTTTTAGAGAATAAATTCAGAGCAGAATCTTGGTCACCATGAAACAAAAAGGCTGCAACTGGAACTTTTTTTGGATTGGTTTTGAATCTGAGAAAAAACTGTTTTGAAATTGAGTAGGAAATTGAGAATTATTAGGGTGTATCAGAGTTAGCAAACCCGCCATTCTTTTTTGAAAAAACCTTCCATTTTTAATGGCAAGTTTCTGAAATACACATACCCCCTAACTGGTGTATTTCAAAATGGTGGGTTTCATGAAAATGGCGGAGTTCAAACATCAAACCCGCCGTTAAACCCGCCATTTATGCATCCTCATCCGTCCACCATCCATCACATCCAAAACACCTGTCAACAAATCCACCTCATCAAATCCATACCAATCCCATCTCCATCACAACACACAGATCTCATCTCCATTACTTCACATCTCCATTGGTTCCCATCTCTATCACTTCACACAAATCCTGTAATCATCTCATCACCCCACATCCCATCACCATCTTTCTAATCTCAACATGTCCAATCAAACTTCCCGGAAGCAAGTTGAAAACACAAAAAAGCTGATTGAACTTGGGTTAATGTTTGAATCCCATTCAAACTCTAATTCAGACTCTGATTTGCAATCAACTTGGTTGGCTTTGAATGCTCTATTAGAAAAGAAATACATGGTTCAAAGAAGAAAAACTCTCCAAAATCCTATGTATGAAAGGCAAAAGCTTCATCTCCTCCCCAACTTAAGCTTCCAGCAACTGTTCTGGACTCTATTGCCTTCAATAATCTCCAAAAGTTTTATGAATGAAGACCACCACATCTTCCAGAAAAATTCTTGGAATCCTCAATGCAATCCAGCTATCCAACTGGCTGTTGCTCTTTGTAGATTGGGATTCAATGGAAATGGAGCAGAAATTCATCAATTAGAAAATCTATTCTCAGTTGGTCATGGAAAAATTGACTTATAAACCAAAAGAGTCATGATTGCTATCCTATCTTTCCGTCACTCAGTCCTTTCTTTGCCAACCAAAGAAGAAAGCAAGGATATATCTCAAGTCATTGAGACAGAAGGCTTTCCAGGTTGCATTGGTTTTTTTGATGGAACCACCATCCCCTTGAGTCAAAAACCCAAGCTAGATGGCAACCACAATCTTGATTGGAAAAAGAGGAAATTGATTCATTCTTTTCCAATTACTTTGATAAAACTTTGGATCACAAACTGAAGATCTTTGTTTCTTACTTGAGAAGATGATGAAAATTGTGGTGATACAGGAATAAATTGCTCCTTGTTGGCCAAGTTGTTAATTTCTTCCACCCCAGGAAGAGAGCAATCCAAAGAAGGAAGCAAGGGGTCCAAGGAAGGATTTGAATTGTTGACCAATGCTGATGTAGACGTGATTGGGGATGATTCTGTTTGAATATCCTCCTCCACATCAGATTGGGGCCACTCATAGGTTTCATTGGGATCATCATTGCTAGGCTTAGCATCCACAGCCAGGTCCTCAGCATCAACGGAATCTGATTGTTGGGCATCAAAAGTGGCTAAAGGGATGATATTGGCCTTCTTTCCAAAGATTTCATCCATTTGAACATAAAAAGGACAAATGTAGTCCAACTTATCAACCACCAAGTTGATTCCCTTTGCTTTATTGGAGTTTGTGATACCAAAGCCGGTGGAGATTGACATTGAGTGGGCTTTTTTTTACTTGGTTTTATATTTCTTGAATTGATCCCACATCTGTTTTGATGAAGGATCCGTCCTACCTTGGGTTTTATTCTTGATATCATTGACCATCAGTAGATAACCATTAAAATTAGAGGAAGGAGGTTGGCCAACTCGTGTTTCATTGTTGGATCCAAAGCAAGCATTTTAGTTGGATGGAATTTTGAGCAAGTTTACCAGCATGATGTGATCAGCTCTCTTGAGCTTACTTGAGCCTGTGGAAGCTGATGGGGGAGGATTGTTGGATTTTGAGTTCCTGGGGGATGTTTGCTTGGGTCCATTGGATTTTTTAGTGGACTTGTGGGGGGAGGATTGCTGAGGGGCCATTCAAAAAGAGTAAGGGATGAAGCAATGAAGCAATGAGAGTGATAAAGTGATGAGAGTGATGAAGTGATGAGGGGATGAGAGTGATGAAGTGATGAGGGTATGAGAGTGATGAAGCAAAGAGGATAGGAAGAGATGAGAGTGATGAAGTGACAAGAGGGATAAAGCAATGAGAGTGAGGATGTCATGGAAGCAATAAAGTGATGAGAGTGATGGAGTGATGAGGATAGTGATGCAATGAGAGTTAGATGGATGTGATGAAAGCAATAAAGCAATGAGAGTGATGAAGTGATGAGAGTGATGAAGTGATGAGTGTTGAAGCAATGAGGATAGTGATGCATTGAGAGTTAGCTGGATGTGATGAAAGCAATCAAGTGATGAGGATAGCAATGAAGAGATGAAGAGGGATGAATCAAATTTTTTTCAGATGAGATTGGAGGTAGAATTTTTTGGAGGTTGGTGGATGTGGAAAACCGGGGGTTTATGAAGTGGAAAGGTGGTGGAAGCCTTTATATACTTTACTTGAAAAAAACCCACTTATTTCCAGGTAACTCTGACATGTCTGATGTGAAATAAGTGGGTTTTTTTGATTTTTAATGGCAGGTTTGAAATGGCAGATTTGGTTTGAAACTGGCCGTTAAAAAATTGTGGGTTTTCTTAACTCTGATATGCCTTATTTTTATCCGTTTTTGAGTATTCCAAGTAATTCTAGCGCATGCATAGAATACAGAAGATTTGGAATTATGGGAAATTTCAATTCTATGTATATGGATGAATTTGAGTATACCATGAAGAAAATAATTTTCAATTTAATTATTTGTTAGATTTAGTCAAATTTTAGTGGTTGCTGTCAAATTTTCTCAATAATTGATGTTTTCATCACTCTAACCATCAAAAGGGGAAATATGTTACATTGGAAATGCTGTCTTTTTTCAGTTTTTTAAATACAATTTTTTTTTTGGAAATTTCATAACACTTTGATTAATTTTTGGTTGAATAATCCATTTCTTTATTGCATTGTTTTTCTATTTATTTTATTCAATTTTTTTGCAGTTGATGTTGTATTTGCTAATTCATCATTTTTGTTATTTTATTAATATCATTTAACATGGTCTCATTTTCATTTCACTTCAGTTAAATTCTCAAATTCCAGTTATTTTTACTTTTTTCAGACTGATTTAGTCATCATTTCTGAATTGTTTGGTTGATATTTCTTAGTGGTTTGATATATATTACCAATGACTCGTTGTTACTCCGGAAAATCCTTTAATTTCTGGATGGTTTCAGGAATTAGTTTAAAAGTAAATTCAACAAAAGGAAATCATTTGTTCAATACCAGGACGCGTTTGGCCAACCAAAGGATAAAGCCATTCAATTTGAAGAAAAAAAACCATTCTTGCACTTGGTTGACAAGAAGACATTCAGGATCCAAAACCCGGACAGTCTCACGTTGACCCATGTCAACCCTGTGCTTGGCGGCAACCGCGCCTGCCCGCAGGGCTTTCGATGTGTGCCCGAACGGAAGGAGCACACCAACACACGCTCGGAAAGCCAATGGCTCATCTGGTCACGATCCAGACCCGACCCGACCCGACTTTGCCCTCTTTGTTACGTTTCCGCCGCTGGCCCACTATGGGATATTGGACGCTCCCCGGCCGCGATTCAAGACCACCGACGGGTTGACGAAAGAAGGGTAAGGACTTTTAGAAATCTGAATTTCACGCTTTTGGAAGCTGAGTTGATTGTGGGGCTTTTTGTAGCTCTTCAAAACCGCCGTCCTCTCATGGCATCGGCATCGGCATCGGCTCACTTTCTTTCTGGCTTTGGGAGGTCGAACGGCGCCGTATCTCAAGCGTTTGTTGTCGGAATAGTCTCGAGCGCGTTGACAGCTATCGTGATCTATTCCCTCCAGACATCTTTCAGCTCATCCAAGACTTCTGCACCTCCCCGCCAGACCAAACCATCTAGAAAAGGCTCGTCCGCTAACCCGGTTCATGACGAAACCTTGATCGCCGAACAATTAGCTCGTAATTTGGCCTTTCTTGGACCTGATGGTAATAAAAACGTGCGTGGAGCTTTTGTGATCGTGATCGGACTAGGTGGTGTTGGTAGTGCAGCCGCTACCTCCCTGGTTCGTAGTGGGGTTGGACGAATCAGGCTAGTCGATTTTGATCAAGTTACATTGTCCTCGCTCAATGTAAGCAAAAATTCCCGCTCAATTTCTTCTTCCACGATGGGAAAGGCTACCATAAAGAAGTAAGAGTATGATCCGCTGTAGTCAGACTTCGAGGTTACCGACCTAGACAGAAGTAATCCAAATCTGCACGTCCATTTTCCCTGCCGTTTCCTCCATGAAGCAGCTAATGTTCTGGTTTCGGACTTACAGAGGCACGCAACCGCTACCCGAGAGGACGTGGGAATACCTAAAGTAATCTCATGCAAGAATTTTTATCAAAAAATCGCACCATGGGTTCAAATTGAAGCTCGTGTTGAACAATTCTCATTGTTGGACGCAGCTCGATTGTTAGAGGGTGACCCAGATTGGGTGCTAGATTGCATTGACAATATTACCACAAAAGTAGATCTGCTAGCCTATTGCAAGCGTAACAATTTGAAAGTAAGATGATGATCACATGTCTTTGGTCACTGTTAGTGTTAATCAGTCTTGCTGATGTCACGATCTACCGTCTCAGGTTTTTTCGGCATTAGGAGCGGCCTCCAAAGCGGATCCATCACGTATTCAAATAGCTGACATATCTATGACATTTGAAGACCCATTGGCTCGTGCGGTCAGAAGAAGATTGTGGGTGACGCTTTGTGGAAGAGCATTTGTTAATTTACTCCGTCAATCGTCGTTTATTCATAGAGAATTGTCTTTGTGATTCCAGGAGACAAAGTGGTATTACACACGATCTTCCTGTGGTTTACTCTACAGAAAAAGTACGTCTGGAGTGGTCTGCGAAACTGGCTTGTTGGGCTTATTTAAACAAAACTACCTTCAACCTATGGTGCCTTGCAGCCCAACGAAAACGTCAGGCTACTTCCTCTACCGGAGGAAGAATTTCAGAAGGGAAATGTCGGAGAACTCGCGGCACTTGCCGATTTCCGCGTCCGTATCCTACCAGTGTTGGGACCTCTGCCCTCCATGGTATGTGGAATGCTTAATTCACGCCGTGCTTTCTTCTTGAGTGCTGTGGTGTTTTGATCTTTCAATACATCCTCCCTAATCAAGTCCGCATTTTCTTTCGTCCATCATTGGTGAAATAGTTTGGACAGGCAATGGCCGCCCATACCATCACCCAACTCGCAAATTTTCCCACGCAACCACTACCGATCAAGTTGAGTTTATCCTTCCTCCGACCAGTCAAATGACTAAGACTTGTTATCTTCGTCTGCCTACTCAGTTGATCGCAACCATCTACACACACTTCCGTAAATTCCGCCCATGTATTGTGGTGGCCTTTGTTGATCGTTCGCTGACCGTGAATCATAGGAACCGAACAAAAGTCTATCATCGCATATTCAATGATCTTTTAGCGAGAGAATTCCGTCTGACTGGAGCTACTACGATACCATTCTGTGACGAGGACATCGGGTACATATTCGAAGATCTATTTAGGGGCAGATCAGTAGTTCATCCAACCTATACAGTCAGTTCGCATCCGTGTATAGTCAGATGGAGCATGAATGAAGAGCTGCATTGGACAAATTGCGTTGTCATGGATCGTCCAGAAGCTGATGTACACCAACAAAAAGTGTTGGTCGAGCGCCAAGATCCATTGGTTGTTTGGGGCACCGAGACTGTCGAATTAGTAAAATGTAGATTCTCAGAGGAACAAAATATGTCAGTCTTTGAATCCTGATTTCGCCCTACTCAAGTTTCTTTGCTTTTTTTCTTTTTTTTTCAGAAAAGCATCCTAACTCGCGTGTTGAACTTTTTTGCATAAATTTCAAATAATTTGAAGGCGCAAGTGGAGATAGTTTCTTTTTCCCTGAATGCATGTGCCTTGCGCTTACCGCTTCCCCTTGTAATTATTCTATCCTGGGTCGAAGTTTAACATCGCGACCCGAGCTTTTGAGCCTCCAAGGGGATAATTAAAACGCTTCATTTTTGCCATTGATTGACTGCGTCAATGTGACTCAACGGCCCGGGGAAAGTGCATCCCAATCTCCATAAAAAAACCAAAACGTCCCAAAATCCTACTAGTATCTGAAGTCGCTTAAACCTTACCCTTATCGTAACAATGTCGGTTCATTAGTACACAATATATATATACGCATTCTGCGGCGCACTAATATGACTCCATGGCGCAATGGTAGCGCGTTCGACTCCAGTCTCGGTTATCGAAAGGTTGCGTGTTCAAGTCACGTTGGGGTCATTTTCTTTTGCGAGTCCACGCTCGTCCTCGCCCAGCTGCTTCGCCGGGTCCTTGCCGCCGGTTCGATAGTGAACGATGGGACTTTATCGGTAGGAGACTGTCCTTCCGAGGGTATTTTTAAGGTAAATTTGGATTATACGGCAATCTCCGGGTGGCTATGGAATTGAGGTGTGGTGCTTTTGAGAAGCAGCAATTCAACCCAGTTACTGTATTGCCTTGCGTAGAGATCTTTGAAGAATGAAAACGGAAGTGACAGGAATTCAGGCTAAGGATAAATTGATGCACCCAAGCTTGGACATGCAAGTTTGGAATCCAGATAGTTAGGGCTTTTGGGGTGTTGAAGTTACAAGAGGGTCCCTTCATTAAGCCAATGGGCCAAGTGTATAAAGAGCTTCAAGCCTCCACTCAGAAAACGTTTTGGGTGGCAGAGCCACCTACCTCCTTTCACTCCTCAAAGTTTTTGAATATAGCTTTGAAGACACTAGCAAAACCTCTCAAGATTGAGCCCTTACTTTCTTTCAATAAGTCAGTTCAAGCCAAGTATGAATTGAATTTCAGACCAATAATGTCAATCTCTCATGCTTCAAACCCTAGGACACGTTGCACTTAGATCTCATCTCAACGTTCTTTTTAGCAAAATCAGGGCTTTATTTTGAACTTGAAAGAATGAAACCAACCAGAAGTTAGATGCTCATTCAAAGTGCACAAGTTCCTTGGGGTTATCTCTTCACATAAGGGACCATACTTCCTGAAATTCCTTTGAAATATTCAATTGGTCTTTCAAACTTTCAATTTACTTTGAACCATTGATGATGGAATTTGAACTTGATTCAGCCTGAATCTTTAAACCTGGTTGTATTTTAATTAGGGAATATCAGATTTAGCAATTCTGCCACTAGAAAACTACTATGTTTTTTCACTAAAACAACCATCTTTGATGGCGGGTTTCTGAAATACACATACCTCTTAACTGGTGTATTTCAAAATGGCTGGTTTCATACAAATGGTGTATTTCAGATATCAAACCCACCATTTATGCATCTTCATCCATCAACATGCAAGAAACACACCCACCACTCCATGTCAACAAACCAATACACACCCATCTCAAGCTACATACATCAAACTGCCATCACCAATTTTAATCTAGCTCATCTCCAAAAAATCCCCCTGGATTGGCTCAATCATCTACTTCCTTTATATCTGAAAATCTAAACACATTTGATGCAGCCACCACAGAACTCAAGATTTTCTTATATCTCTTAAATTAGTTCTCACTTGAGAAGAGAATTTTTTACAGAACCACAGTCATGCCTTCCAAGAAAATCATCATCCTCAGCCATTTTTTGGACTTGGAAATCTCCCCCTACCATCATATTTTCAAACAGGCTCCCCCAAATGAGGAATATTTTCAGGTACAAAGATGTTCAAGGATACTTGTTTCACCATGATTCTTCCTCTAACATTCATGCAACTGAAACATTTTGTGTTGATTTTATTTCTTTTTCCTGAAATGTATTCTCATTGCCTGTGTCAGCTGATTATGAAATTGATGCAGATTGTGTTGATTTATAACTTTCCCCCAAATCAATTTAAAGGCTTGAAATCCTCTCTCCAAATAAAGGAGGAAAATGATGTTGTATCTGAATGAATCCCTCTTTTTGGGATAAAACCAAAGGAAAGATAGAAAGAACTTTACTTGGCCAACTGCCAATAATACACAAGAGCAAGGGTGGGATCACATACACCAAAAACCAATATTCCAAAGACATACTGAAATTTAATTTCTAAAAAAAACAGTACACAATCTAACAAAACAAAACAAGTGGACCAGACAGAAAAGGATGACCATATCAGAAATAATATTGGACTGGACCAGAGATAAGGAAACCTTACTGGCCTCACTAGACACCAAAAAAGGGCAA
Organism: Puccinia polysora; assembly: GCA_025617555.3. NCBI lineage: Eukaryota > Fungi > Basidiomycota > Pucciniomycetes > Pucciniales > Pucciniaceae > Puccinia > Puccinia polysora. The sequence goes on along the minus strand of CM062636.1, from coordinate 4,277,742 downwards.
TTAACTAATTATTCTCCACTTCCTCCATTCCACTCTCATAATAACATGAGTGGGTATGAGCAAAGGACCAGAATCAAGCCACTGACAACACAGGAAGCTCTTGCTATTTAGTCTGATTCCTCTGCACCATCTTTTTGTATCCTCATTGATTTTCAAACCTTCAAAGATTTTCTCCTTTCTATCCTCACAGTCATTTTTTAACTCTAAATATTTAAAGCATGCCCCTTTTCAATGAATTCAAAGATAATAAACCACTCTTTGATTTCTCCTGCTCAAAGATTTGCACTGATTGTTCTGCTCCTTCAAAAATTCAATTGCATTGGGCCGCAGACCCACCTGGTCCAAATCATTTTTCCTGTTAATGATTCACAGTTACATAACCATTTTCCTAGCCCCTCCATTCTAAATACTCCCACCAGTTTATGCCAATTTTTTAATATTTAAGTAAAAACAAGAGCATTCTTAATCCAAATACCATTATCAAAAAAATCTAAAAACATTTTGAATCTCTTCTACCCATTCTCCAAATGCCCACTGAGAGCCAGTTTCATCCCTTGAAGATTTTTGACTGCCTCTTGTTGGTGGACATTGCACCCTCTTCCAATCCAGGGTCTACCTTTCATCATTCCATCCATCCCTCCAATATTAATTCAACTAGATAAATATTTTACATTAATTTTTAAATAACAAAGAGCTCTTGTCCAAATCAAATATAGCCTTAAGATCTCCCAAAAGTTTCCTTGTTAGTGAAACAGCCACTTAGGGTACTATCAGTCAATGGTGTTGCAGCCCCAGTAGTCTAGGTTCAACCTGATTGTTTTCCAATGAATTTTATTGTTGATAATTTTGAAAGACCTCCCTCCTATGGGAAAATAATTGGGCATAGCTTGGTACAAACATTGGTCTCATTCACCAAGCCACTGGATTTTCAATTATCCAAAAGCCTTTTTGAAATTCCGTAAATAATTTTGAAAAATCTAAACTTCCTCTCTGGAAATTGAAAATTCAAAAAGTCTCATCTATCAAGGGTATTAAACACTTGTAAAATTCGTCCAAACCAAAATTTTCAAATTCAAAAGAAACACTCAAATTATCAAACATTTTATGGCCAAACTCAAAAATAAATTTCCTTGAAAAAAGTTGTATCACTAATTTAATTATATTTTGGAAGTCACTCAATGATTTTTATGCTTTATAAAAAACATCCAAGAGATCTGGGGACTTCTTCAATGTTTAAATCTAGAATTTTCCCCAAAAAAATTTGATATTTTTATGACTGAGCTAAAATACTTCACTCTTCAAATTTTAAAAAAATTTATTTGGATGGGGGAGGAAAATATATTTGCATATCCAATACTCTATGAAATTTATCCTTAGCCAAATTAAATTAAAAATACTATAAATAATTATATTAGAGAAGCTTGGAGGGGTGGTGACTTGGTTCTTTGAAAGTTAAACCAAATTAAGAATGAACTTGTTTCTGCAGAATAAGCTTCATTCACTTTTGGCAAAAATAAAAACTTGAGATTCAAACCAAATTTTGAAAATACAAGAGCTTCTCACAAAAAAAGAAGATATTTTGGGTATCCAAACTCCCAAAGCTGAATACCTCTCAAAAAATAATCCCAATACCTCCAACAGTAATTCTGCCTCTGAAAAAGTAAACCATGCACTTTAAATAATTATGGATCACTCCCTGAGAATATTTCCTATTTTCATTTACCCTCCGGCTTCTTATCTAATTTTAAATGAAATCAAATTGCAAATGTATATTTTTTATTGGAAAAATAAAATCCAACTTTCCTTCTTCAGTAATTAGCTTTGTAAGATCACAACAGAAAACTCAACATTGCATCTGAAAAACTCACTCTTTTTTGCCAAATGGCTGCAAATCTGATTTCTTTAGGGCAAAAAGTGCAGAAAGGATTCTCAATTTTTCAATTATAAAAAAATAATTATTTTTTCTACTTTGAAAAAAATCAAATATTAGCGCATATCAGAGTTAAAACTTTGAAAAATTCAAATAGCTTATTCCAGGAAAAATATAAATTTTTCAAAAAATGTTTTTTTGTAATAATAAACAATGAATCAATGGTTTTAACTGAAAAAATAAAATTTTGAAGAGAAAAAAAATGGATAAGCCTGAAATCAGCCATTTAATTTTTTTGAAAATTTTAACTCTGATAGGCCCTATTGATTTTTCTTTTCAAGGAAAATCTCAGTGTTCTCAAATGATTGTCTTGAAAATGCTGCATTCCTCATAATTTTTTTGGATCTCTCCACTACTCAAAAAGAATTTGGTTTTATGCTTCTTCAAAATAAAAAATTTATCTAAAAATGATTCCCCTAAACTAAATAGAATCAGGTTAAATTTATCTCTTGTGTAGTATCTCAATGATTCAAACTCAACTGGAAAATGACATGCCCAAAATTATTCAATTTTTTGACTTAATTCATGTTGATATATGTTCTCCAAATAGCACCATTTACAAATAAAGGTATAATTAACTATTGCTTCTATATAATGATTTTTCAAAATTCAATTTTTTTCTGCTTGCTTGAGTCAATTCATAAGTGGAAGAAAAAATTATTGAAGTTCCAATATTTAGATACAATCTGTCTGGAAGAAAACTGGAATCCTCTCATTTTTATAGCAGTGGTGAATTTATAAAACCAAGAATCTGATCTTTCTTTGAGTATAATTGAGTCAAAATACCCTTTGAGAACCTTTTAAGCTTCAACTCAACGCTATGGACAAAAAATCATAGAAATCATGTTGAAGCTTAAAAAACTACCCTACACCATGAAAAAACAATCATCACTTGTAATCAAGTGATATTTCTATTTTTCACATTGATAATTTATATTTCTGTTCCTCCCAGTTCATCTGATGAAATTTTGATTAGCTCAACTATTATAATTAAATTGATACACTTCAATCAAACCAAAATATCCATTTGAATCATTGATCAGGGGAAAACCAAAACTTGCTATCAGGAGTCTTAGATCCAAGACCTTAATTCTTAATCAAATCATTCTGAATCAAATTTGGAAAAAAATTAAATCAAAGTAATCCTATTTGGATCAAATAGTAAATTTAAATCCCACATTCACCCCTCACCCCCTCCCCTGGGAACCATTTGTTTTTTACAAAAAATTATAAAATTCTATGATTTTATATTCTATGAACACATTTTCACCCAAATTACTCTGGAAAAACTCTCACCTGGAGCTGGAACTGAAGATTTAGAGGCTATCAAATTCTTAAAAATAAGCATCCTGATAAAGGCTTTTATGGAATTCAATTAAATTATTTAGTTTTTAGGGTATATCAAGCCTGTTTGGGTGGAAGGCCAATTTTCTGCTTTTTGTTTAAAAGCACAAATTTCTCCCAAAAAGTTGATCTTGGTGCCTAGCCAAGTGATTTGGGAACCTTATCAAGTGCAAATTCACAAAGCCAAATTTCAAAGTTGCTTGATGAAGTGTGCCTTGGCTCTGTTCAAATCTGGTTGAAATGACCAATGGAATTTTTTTGCCAATTGAGTTCTTCATTTTGGAGGGAAATTTCTTGAGCTTAAGCTTTGCTTCTTTCATGAAATGTAGATAGAAACCAGATTGAAAAACAAGTTAAATCTTAAAAATAACAGAAAATTGGGCTAAAATAATAGATGATTGAGGTAAAAAAAAATACTAAGGTGGGGGGTGGGATGAATGATTTAGGCTTGGGTGCAAGCAGCTTTGATCTGTGCCCAGATATACTTGGTTGAGAACAAAATTGGGACCACTGCCAGCCCTACCCCATCAAGTGGTTTGGGTACCTGGCCAAACCCCACTTGATGCATGTCAATTCAAGCTTTTCCTGGTGCCCAAATTTGCTTGATAGACAATAAAAAAAAACGTGATTCAAAATTAGGCTAGATTGAGTGGAGGAATAGGCTCTGTCACAATAAAGAAAAGGCATTAATTGGATTATATAATGCACAGCCTTTGTGATTATCAATACTTTGTATCATCCACATGTTGCAAAAAAAAGATATCACAGGTTTTAGATAGTATTATATGAAACATACTCTTCCCACACTTTCTGCTCTTCCTTAAAAAACTCACTCTGATTTCTTAGAACCCTAAATTCTAGTATAATATGTCCCATAAGCCTTCCTCATACTAGTGCTATCCTGGATCAACCTCAAGTCTTTTTTGGTTCTTTAACAAACTTGGAGTCCTTGCCCCCCTTTTCTGCAACTTCATCCAAATACATATTAGAATTTTCTGGTACTGATCTTATTTCTAATGTTATTTAATTACAACCTGGCTTTGATTTTAGCTGCTGTGTGACAGGCTCTCTCACAGAAGAATATGCTCAGTGAGAAGATACTGGAATTGCTGGGGGGGATTTTCAATATCATCTAAAAAGGTTTCTTCCCATTAATATTTGATTTCATCCAAAAATCCACAAAGAATTGTACAGAATAAAATCAAATTTATAAGAATCTTCAAGTATTTAGAGTTCTAAATCTGGATTTTAGTCCATTGTTCAATGGTCCATATTCCTTTGATTACCAAAATGAAATTTTTGATTTTTAAAAATTATTGAGCTATATGATAAGCAAAATTTTCTCTATATTTATTATTTGGATTAAAATTTGGGTATTCTGGTAAAAAACATCATCCACTGGCATAAGATTATTTGAGCCAGAGATACTGATAATTATCAAAATAACCCTGAGATTCTAGATCAATTGGGATTTTTTAGAAAAAAATTGATTTATTAAATGATCCTGGGTGGCAAAAATTGAGCAAAAAAACCTCTTTCTGTAATAAAAAAAGGGGAACATGAAATCATTATCTATTGGATACAAAAAAAAAATCAATTGTAAGCTTATTAACCAAAAGAATAAATCAATGGGCTTTTCCCTTTTCTTCCAATGAAATTAGTGGTTTCCATCAAGTTATGTTGTTTTTTTTGGATCAAGTGTATTTTTTTTTTGAATTAAGTGTATTTTTTTTTGGATCAAGTGTATTTTTTAAAAATAAAAAATGAGAATGAACCTCAGAAATCCTTCCATATCCAGTACTGGAGATATCACCTATCATTTTTCCTTTGTTTTCCAACAAAGGTCTGAGTTCCCAAATCCTATGATTGCTGTGGTAAACCTTTTTGTATATAATTTGAATGTTACATATTAAATTTAGAAAACAAAACTAATTCATGAAGATCTTCACCATCCTTATTTGTGCCCAATGGGCAAAGTAACAGATCAAGTTAAATTGAGTATCTCATGAATCATCTGGAAGATAAGATGGTTTGAAATTTTCTTAAAACTTTTCAGGAAGGAGACCAAACATATTTGGGAAGCTTATATTTTGGAGGATCCAGAGATTTTGCCTTTAATACCTGCAATTGTTGAGATTTTGTATTCTTGAGAAGAATTATTTCTTTCCCAAAAAAAAAACAAATTATAAAAGGTCAGATTCCAAATTGGATTCTGAGTCAGAGCCAAAAAATTATGATGGGTTTTTCCAGCTTGGTTGCATTTTAAACTGGCTGTTGACAGGTTGGTTTTGAAAGGATTTCAGTGATTATTTTGAGGAGATTGACTGATGATGATTGGGCTTGAGTGAGGTGTGATGATTTGTGAAATGCAATTGATGATTTGATAATGCTGGCCAGCTTGGTTGCATTTTAAACTGGCTGTTGATAGTTTGGTTTTGAAAGGCTTTCAGTGATCATTTTGAGGAGATTGATTGATGATGAGTGAGCTTGAGTGAGGTGTGATGTTTTTGAAATGCAATCAATGATTTGATAATGCTGGTCTTTGTTTATTGAGGAAGTCTAGATGTTATTTTTAGAATGATGATGGATGATGATAAAAAATTGGAATTTTTCATTTTTCAAAAAAAACATGCCATTTCTATGAAATATTAATTTTTTTTAATACACCAGCTAGGGGCTGGGTGGTATTTCAGAAACCTACCATTTCAATTCCAGGTTTGCTAAAACAAAAATGGAAGGATTTTAATTGATTTTTTTATAAATCTGGACAAAAATATTAAATAATTTCATTCAAATTAACCCTTTTATTTTGTTTTTATTTTGAAAACTCCATAGTGAAGCAACTGATCATTGGAAAATTTTAATGAAATTTTTGAAAAGTTAGTTTGGGTGAAATCCACCCCTAAAAAAGTAGTGGGTTTGCTGAACAATTCTTATTTTTGAGACTGAGGTTACACATATATTAGAGCAGAATAAAAAGATTACATTTCAAAAAGACAGAAAAGAAGAAGAGTAAACATGAAGGAAAAATAAATAAATATTTTGAAAACTCACCTGAGGATACACAGAGAGTAGAGCTGAATAGAAGTATGAGAAAGAAGACCTTCCACCTAGCTTGAGCTCTTTCCTCAAGTGACTGAAGCTTGTTTGGATGTCAAAAGAGTGGTGAAATGGACACATGAATATTAATATGAAAGCAAGATATAGAGAAGTACAACTAAGATGTGATAGGCATAGAGTTACTGAATCAGTAAGGGATTTGACTTGAGTTGGCAATGAACATTTGAAAGTGTATGAAAAATGAAAAGAGAAGTTAAAGGAGCAGAAAGAGTTAAAAATAAGGAAGACAGATAGAATAATAGATAGTAAATAAATTGAATTAAATACTAACATTCACTATAATGAGCCCAATCCATGTATATATTTTTCTATGATAAAGTTCATATATGAAGGTATTTGGCTATCTATTCTGGTGGCACCTTCCTGAAAATCACCAAAATGATAATCAGGAACTGAGGATCTGTTTTTAACCATAAAATTTTTGATCTTTTTGGTTTTTGGCATCCAATTGTTGAATTCTGCTAAAATGATGGTATTTAATGCTTCTTAAATTTTTAGGTCTTCCATAACTCAAATTTCCACGTGATGCTAAATTTTTTCCAGAGAGAAATTAGAATAATTTACCCATCCTCTTCAGCCTCTATCCCATAACCATTTAACCTCCCCCCTCCTCCCTCCCTTTTACTTTCACATCTACCTTTTAAACCATATTTTTCTTGTGTAAACTCAACACATCATACCCAAAAGGGAATTTTCTTTATGTTTTGTTTTGTGAAAAGTTGAACATGACACTAAAATTATTTTTTAAATTATTTTTCATGATGCTTGGTGTGGTTCTGAAAAGATGAGTAAGATGAAATTTTTATCATTTAAATGAAGTGGAAGTCCAAATTCAGGAAAACCAAGTGATATTATGTTTGGTATCTGTAGAGTAATTCCAGTTTAGTTAATTTGATAATTTTAAGTTTTTATCAATTAAAAAAAAAAAAAAAATGAGGAAGCCAAAAAATTAGGTTGGCTGATATTGCTTATATATCAAATATAAATGTCTTATTTTCATTTGTCTTGAGGTATTCTCCAATGTACTTTTTCAGTTAATTTACTCCAATAGCACTTTAGTAAATTAGATGTAGTCCTCATTGGTATTCTTAAAATTATTAAAAAAAATAAGGAGGTATAATTTTAATTAAAGAACTATGGGTTTGGTTAAGAACTGTGGTGTTTATTTCCTACTTGCTAATATATTTACTTTTGTGTCTGTCTCAACCTCATTTAACTATAGTAAGTAATTTTATGGGTGAAAATTTATGCCTTCTTTAATAAGTATATAATTGAAGGTAATAATTTTTCCTTTTGTAAATTGTGGAAGTTTAAGATGAATCAATAGAGATAATTATGTATAGAAAAGAACATCACCAATATCATTCAATTCTTGGTTGGATTGAGATTATGTTCTATATTATTTTCCCCTGCTTTAATTTTTTTCATCTATTGCAGAAGTGAACATTCCAAGAACACATTCTAAATTTAATAGTTTATTTTATTGTATTTCTGGAATTAATGCATTCTTTTAATGCTTTAAAAGGGAGAACTTAAAAATTAAGAAACTTTTTTACAAACTCAGGACCCCAATTAGATACAGTTTTATTGGGAAATCTATATGATTGAAAAAATTGGCTTCAAAACAATCATTCTATCTTCAAGGAAGAATTATTTTTGGAGCAGTCAATAGAATGTGACATATTTCTCATAAAATAAACCAATAAAAATATTTATTTGAGACAGTTCAACATTGGTAGCTTGGTTATAACATCCATAAATATAGTTCCCCAAACCAAATCAGGCATGTGAAAAGGGATTGGAGGTCCCTTGGTTTTTATCCAGGGTGCTTTGAGTATTTGAAAATAGTTGAAAAAGTTGATTTAATAATTCAAATTATTCCAAAACTCTTTCCATTAGAATCTTTGGAGAACCTTTGATAACATCATTTCTAGCACTTGATGTCCCAATATCAAATCTTTTGTTGCAGATGGTAAACCAAAATGTGTCCTTTGATTGGTACAAAAAAAATTCCTTTATGCCAAAAATTTCCTCTTCACATGTTTAAATGAATTTTTCATTTTTCAAACATGTGGATATATGAAAGAAGGCAGTGCCATACTTCTTACAAGCTTTGAGGAAAAAAAAGATATCATGAAGTTCAGGATTTATTCTTGCTTCCAAAATTCTTGATGTGGAGTAAAAATTGCTTTTTAAAGAGTCCACCTGAAAATTTGACTTCCTATCCTTTCTATAATAATTCCTCCTTCTTGGTTCATCCAATTTTTTGAAAATTCCTGGAATATGGAAGATTTATAAATTTAAAGAATCAACATAGGCCAAAAATAGAGCTTGATTTGGAAATAGTGACTTTTCCAGTCTATAAACCCTACTTTTAGCATGGTTTGAGTGTACTCTTATTACAACTTTGGCTCCAAAAAGCCATGGTTTCAATTATTCAAAAAACTTGAAAATTTCAAATACTTGATTAATTTGTATTGGCCAGCAGCTCTTCATTTATCAAAATTCATTTTTTCAAGAAGAAAACTTGATGGAACTTCCCAACCACTCCTTGCTGTCTCAATACACCCGCTATGGGAAAGCTGAATCTATCTACATGCAAGAATATATCTTTATAAAATCTGAAATTTGGAAGTAAAGGTAATTTCCTGACAGAATATTTGAGATTAATGCAATAGGCTACTGATTCAAGTCCCCCCCCCCCACCACCACCTGGAACAATATCAAGATTCTTCTTTTTCAAGTTAGTAAGTGGTCCCACATTCTCCAGGTAACTTGAGACAATTTTTTTGTGAAAAATATAAACATTCATAAAAAATTCCAAAGACATTGTATTTAATTGCATAGGCCATTGAGTTCACACTTTTTTCAAAGAATTGGTGCTTTTCAAGCAATGTATTGAAGGAAAACTCTGGCAATAGGAGTAAGAAATTCTTCAAATTATTAGTGTTCTCCCTCCTAGAGAATGAAAAAAAAATTATTTTTTGAATTTAAAAAATAAACACATCAAGCTACTTGCACAACCCATTTTTCATAAATGGCCCAGGATATATTCATGCAAAACAAATTACTAAAATCAACTCAATGTTTGAAATTGGTGTGATTCTAGCAATTTATTTGCTAAAATGATTCCAAAAGATGTCATTGGTGTAATTATAGTAATTCTTGGACTATAATCACTCTAATTTGCATGATTTCCCAAACCAGGAATTTTTAAAGTCTTTTTAAGTTTTGGAGGAGTGCCTGGGGTTGGAAAAAATTCCATTTTATGGCATGTTGGGCTCCAAGAGGCCTGGAAACATTAATTTACACTGTGGTAGACCAAACCTGTCCTATGGCCATCAGACTCACTTTTGTACTGTAAATACAGCTCAAACCCTCAAAGAAACCTCAGAAATGTATTCTAAATCCAAAAAAAGCTATAGTCACTCAGCCAAAGTACCACCCTCTCCCTCATGGATTAGAAGATACAGCCCAAGAACCATTAAACTGTTGCAAACTCATACCCAACCAGGTTTCACAGCTCTGTGGAAGGCATAAAGACATACCTTGAAAACCCTCAAGTAAATACCAGTAGCTGCTTACCCTCAACACCAGAAGAATACACCAACCCTGTCACCTCACCCAGAATGCATTCAAATATACATACAGAAGGTTTTGAAGAGGTATACAGGAACAGTATAGGCAAGAGGAAGTGGAACCAGCCTCAACCAGAACCATGCAGTAACAAACAACCTCAGCACCACACAGAAATCTATGTAGTCACAAGCATGTGATAACAAACAACCCACCAGTACAAGTACCACAGGGCTACCCAGAAATACACGCAGGCAGCCAGAAACATGTAGCAACAAACAATCCCAGCACCACACATCAACTTATGTAGTCAGAAGCATGTGATACCAAACAACCCATCAGTAAAAGTAACACAGGGCTACCCAGCAATATATGCAGGCAGCCAGAACCATGCAGTACCAAGAACCTCAGCACCACACAGCAATTTATGTAATCAGAAGCATGTGATACCAAAAAACCCACCAGTAGAAGTACCACAGGGCTAACCAGCAATATATGCAGGCATTTAAGACCATGCAGCACCAAACAAACCACCAGTAATGCACAGAAACACATGAAGGTAGAAGCAAGGAGCACCAAAAAAACCACCATTTTTGAACATCAATACATGTAGGAAGAATCAAGTAGCACCAAACCAACCACCAGTACTGCACAGGAATATATTTTATCTGCACTCCACAGCAGTTTATGCAGGGATTTTCATGCATGAAACCCCTGTACAAGCTTTTTCCAACCAGCAGAAATGCCTCATGTAACTGTAAAAGCTTTTTCCAACCAGAAGAAATGCCTCATGTAATTGTATCTCACTGTTCCTCATCAGAACAGGGAGAACCCTCAGGGGAAGCCTTGAGCACCCCTGGGGGCAGGATTTGTCTATTTAAGGAGGGCCTCTCTGCCCTATCCAAGTTGTATCCTCATTCCACCCCAGCTCACCCCAATCTATCAGTACCCATCTGTGGTACCTACCCAGATAAGTATTATCATTGAACCATTTATAAAGGAGACAAGAAATCAGAAACCAAGTTATTACCCATATTTAACCAATTAAAACACCCAAAAGGTGCTTGAATAAGTGTTCTTCTGTGACCTAAATATTCAGCACCATATCAAAGAAACACCACCCATTAATAAATAAATAACCCTTGCAAAGAAAGAGAGCACAAGAAAAAAGAAACTACCAACCTTTCCTCTACCCAGCCCCCTGTGGGTAAACCCATCCTTGGGTCCTCTCCTGAACCACCCCTTTGATAAACCCTTGAACCATTTAATATTGGGGTATTTGTTAAGATCAAATATATCTGATCATTAACAGACCAATAATCCAATAAATCTGGTCTATTCTTCAACAAATCCCACCAATAACAGTGAAATAACCAATCTAGGTCTGATCTGAGACCTATATTAAGTCTCAAAGAAAACAGCCATTAATTTAAATAAATTATTGTACAGACTTACTATAGTACTAGAAGGGAAGGAAATTCAAAACCACTCTTAGTATTTACTAATACTCCAAAGGAGTATAAGTAATGCTAAATTCCCCTTCAAGGACTTCCAGAAAGATATTGGCTACTTTATTTATATAATCTCACAGGATTCTCTAGAACACCCTGGGGGGCTTAATTAATGCCTCCAGACCCACTTTGGGGTTCATCTATGGTGTAATTATTTGGATTCTCCAAATATGGACACCAATTGAGTAAAATTAATATATAAAAATTCTGTAAACATTTATTTTTTGCAAGGATATCAAATCTGACCTCAGATTTGAAAAAAACCTTATCTAATGGAAAAAAAAATGAGAAAAATGATAAGAATTCATTTTGTTTAAACAGAAGGGAATTTTTCTCCTGGAATTTAGATTCTTTTTAACAAACATAAAGAAAATTAAAAGAGCTATATATACCTATTTAATCCTTGGAATTAAAACATTTCAAAGTATGAAAACAAAAATATTGCCCATTAAATAAATAATTAATAAAAATACAAAAAAAAATATTGAACAAAGGTCAAGACTTCTGATGGAATTTGAATAAATTTGTAACAAAAATAAAGAAAAAAAATTCCAAATTTATCTTTTTTTTGAATGGAATTCAGATATGTTTGAATATTCAAACATGAGCTTGATTAAGTATAAAAAAAAATTCAATATCAAAAATTGATTTCTTTGCATGAGAATGTATTTTTCAAGTGGGATGTTAACAACTTATACCAAACTTGAAAAGACCCAAATGAATTCTACATATACCTATTTTATGAATACAATTGAAATATTTCGAAAAATTTCAACAACGAATTAATTGAGTAAAATAATAATGATTTTACAAGCAAAAATTCATTCCTTTTAAAAGAATTAACATTTATGAGGGAGTGTGAAAATCTTTTCATCAAAAACAAGAAGATATAAAAAAGAAAAAATACACCCATTTAAGGAGAGTAATTGAAGTATTCATCAATATTTCCAAAGAAAATTTTTCAAGTGAAAAAATAATGAAATAATTAATTAAATAAATATTGATTTATATTTCTCTGATTATTCTTGCACTTTAAACAGTTTCTTTTTAATTTTTAAAAATATTTAAATTCATCTCATTAAAAATTTCTATATTCAATTTTTCCATGGTTTTTTATGTTTTGTAAGAATATATTTACATTGCATGAAATATCATTTCTTATTCAAAGAAAAAAAATTATTCTATCATTCTTATTGTGTTACTCAATGAATTATTATTTTTTGAAATCTTTAAAAATATTTTAATTATCTTCATGAAACGGGTATATTTAAAATTTTTATATGTATCTTTATTTTTTATATAGGGTATTTAAATCCCACTAGAAATATTAATTATCATTCAAAGAATGAAATATTTGATATTTATTTTTTTGTTTCTTTAATTGATGAAGCTTATATTTTAATATTTGAAAAAATTTGAAAAACCCCAATGAAATAGATATATATATTTTTTATGTTTGGTCCAAACATATTTAAATTCCATCAGAAATCTTGACTTTTCTTCAATAGGGCGTATCAGAGTTAAGCAAACCCGCCATTTTTCAACGGCGGGTTTCAAACAAAATCTTCCATTTCAAACCTGTCATTAAAAATCATAAACCCCACTTATTTCACATCAGATGTGTCATAGTTACCTGTAATTAAGGGGTTTTTTTCAAATAAATTGTTTAAAGTCTTCCACCACCTGTCCACATCATCCACCCCTGGCTTCCCACCTCCTTCTACCTCTGACCTCATTGTAAATTTTTTTACCTCCAGCCTCATCATAAAAAGATTCACCACTCTCATCACTTTATCACTCTCATCATCACTCTCATCAATTTATCACCTCATCACTTGATCACTCACCACTTTATTGCTCTCATTGCTTCATTGGTCTCATTGCTTCATCACTCTCATTGCTCTACCCCCAACAATAACTTGTACCTCCAACCTCATCCAAAGAATCCAATCATTGTTTTATTGCTCTTGACACTTTATTGCACTCATCACTTCATATCTCTCATCACTTTATCTTGCTTGTCACTTTATCACTCTCATCACCTTATTGCCCTTACTCTTTCCAAATTTCCCCTCAGCAAACCTCCCCCCGCAAGTCCACACAAAATTCCAACACACCAAAGCAAACATTGCCAAGGAACTACACAACAAACAATCCTCCCCCATCAGCTTCCAAGGGCTCAAACAATCCTCCCCCATCAGCTTCCAAGGGCTCAAACAATCCTCCCCCATCAGCTTCCAAGGGCTCAAACAATCCTCCCCCATCAGCTTCCAAGGGCTCAAACAATCCTCCCCCATCAGCTTCCAAGTTCTCAAACAATCCTCCCCCATCAGCTTCCAAGGGCTCAAGTCAGCTCAAGAGAGCTGATCACATCATCCTGGTCAACTGGCTCAAAATCCCCTCCAATTATGATGCCTGCTTTGGATTAGACAATGAAACATGTGTTGGACAACCTCCATCCTCTAATGTCAACAGTTATCTCCTGATGGCCAATGAACTCAAGAACAAAACAAAATGTAGGCTGGATCTGTCATACAAACAGATGAGGGAGCAATTCAAGAATTATTGAGCCAAGTACAAAAAGTCCCACTCCATGTCAATCTCCACTGGCTTTGGTATCACCAACTCTAACAAAGCCAAGGGAATCAACTTGGTGGTTGATAAGTTTGACTCCATTTGTCCTTTTTATATTTAAATGGATGAAATCTTTGGAAAGAAGGCCAACATCACCCCCCTAGCTTCTTTTGATGCCCAAAAATCCAATTCAGTTGATGCTGAGGACTTGGGTGGGGATGCTCATCCTAGCAATGGTGATCCCAAAGAAACCTATGAGTGGCCCCCATCAGATGCTGAGGAAGATATTCAAACGCAATCAGCTTCAATCACTTCTACTTCCACGTTGATTGAGGATTCAAACCATACCTTGGACCCCTCACCTCCTTCTTTGGATTGCTCTCTTCCTGAGTTAGCAGATCTCATCAACCTTGCTGATGCAGAACAAGATACTCCTCAGTCTCCATTACCCTCAACATTGGTTCAAGTAAGGAACCAAGCTGTTTTCTCTTCTGTCTGGTTAATCCTGACTGATTTAGATTGTAAAAAAACAGGCTCATCCATTGCGGAATGGCCAAAAACTCAAGCCAATGGGGCCTCCCACATTTCCTTCAAACACTAGTGACAACTTTCAGACTCAAACCACCTCTGTCAAGAATAAGCAAAAGGCCTCTAATTCCATCAATATCAACCCCAAAAGTCATCAAAAGAGGAGAAACACTTCTGGTTTTTCAGACTTTGAAGAAATCATGGAGAAGAAAGATTCATGTAAGTCCATTGGTTGACCTTGCTACCAAAATCATGCTCATTGCTTTTCCCCTGCAAAAAACAGTCAAATCATAAATTGAATCCAAAAAACATGAGTTTGAAAAACAAAAGTGGGATTTTCAACTGGCCATGGATGTTCAAAAGCAGAAATCCAAGCGTTTGGCTCATCAACAAAGATGGGATGCTGAGTGGAAGTTGAAACAGGCTGAGCTAGAGTTTCAAAAAGAGGAAAAGGAGAAGGATTGACAGAAAGCACAACTGGAAAAGGAGAGGGAACGACTTGCAACCAAAAAAAAGGATAAGGTATCAGTAGCCTTGGCTTGCATTGATAGTTGTAGAACAGTAGATGAAATACAGCAGATAACTCAAATGCTGGTCTTGTAAATATATTTGCATGGTTGAAAGAAAAACAAAAAAATTATTTTTTATTACCACTTTTGAGAGTATTCTTAAACCCACCAACATACAGATATTTTTTGTTTTTATTTATATTCTTTTTTTTCTAGAGTAAATTTGGCCATCATTCAAGTCTCTACAAGTATTTCTAGTTGTTTTATTGATTTGAAGTGACATGGCAATTCTGGTATGGGTTGCTGTGTCCACAGCAGGAAAGGTACAGTGCTTGTATTTATTAGCTGCCCAAACCATTTTGACTATACCTTTTTGCTTGAAATAAATTCCAAAGCCAAGGTCAGGAAAAACAAATTGGCCATCCAATACTTGATATTTGTCTGTATTTTTCAATAAGCCAACCATTTTATTTCTGGGTTGGAACCACAAGTAAAAAAAACTAGCCAGAGATGTTTCTTTTGTAAATATGAGGAGATTTGTAAAAAGAATCCAAGGTGAAATTGATGTGTGGGGAGCAATCAAAAGGTTTAGGCTTGGGACCAAATTCCAAAAAATAGAAAGAGGGGATGTTGTTGTCCTTCATGGTATCACGGTTTGATTCAAAGGAAAGTTTGGCCAAATTTCAAAACATTTTGCCAAGAATTTGGGATAATTTGTCTGCCTTAAGGTTGAGGAAAGCATACTCTTGAGGAGAAGATCTAATGAATGATTTCTTCACATAATTTCCAAATAACTCTAAAGGGTGCATTGATTTTTGCCATCCAACTGCCCACATTTTTCCACCCCAAGATCTTGAAGGACCAACTGGGTTGACAAATTTTTTTGAACCATGAAGGAAAGTGGTGACAAAGTTGATTTCCTTCTTATCTTGTTCTGAGAGCTTATCCAAGGGCACAAATTCAATTACTGCAACCAGGGCTTGGTGATCAGATTCATTTAGGACAATTACTTTTCCACAGTTGAAGAAATGGAACTGTTTGATTGTTTGTTTTGCTTGCTCAAACTCTTCCTGGGTGGGTTTTTGACTATTCTTTTTCTTTTTGGCAACAATTGTAGGGTAAAGATCCAAAGGACACGGTTTCCAACCAGACCAGACCATCTTTTCATCAATGCCTTCCTTAGAAACCTCCAAAGATATTTTGGAATCTCTCATTTGAACCCTCTGTTGGCGATGGGCCCTATTCTTCCCACCTTTCATCATGTTGGTCAATCCATCTCCTTCCATCTCAATCCCTCCCATCCATATACTCTGATTGGGGTGAGGAACAAGATGGGATTTGATTGTTTGTGTAACATTTTGAGGTGGGTGGGAGAAGAATAGGACATTCACCATAGCGGTTGAGGGATTGAAAAAAAAAAGAAAAAAACAGTCAGTCAAATGGACATCATTAGTGAAACAAGATTGGATCAAAAAAAATGAAACCAAACCTGGACTTGATCCCAAGTTCACCAGAAATGGGATCACAAAAAAAAAAAAAAAAAAAAAAAAAAAAAAAAAACTTCCTGGGGTGTGAGGGAATCAGGCCGGGCCTTTGGTTCAGGATTGGGTTGGGCCAAGCGACCAAAGGAGGGGGGGCTGGGCGTTGGTTGGCCAAAGGAGAGGAGGGGGCTGGTGGGGTTGGCCAAGTGATTGAAGGAGGGGGGAGGCCTGGGCATTGGTTGGCCAATGGATGGGGGGGTCTGGGTGGGCGTTGGTCATCCAAAGGAGGGGAGGGGGCTGGCGGGGTTGGCCAAGAAAGCAAGAAGGGATGGGGGGGCCAGGGAATTTTTTGGCCAAAGGAGGGCAGGGGGCCAGCAGGGTTGGCCAAGCAAGGAAGAAGGGATGGGGGGGCCGGGGTGTCGGTTGGCCATTGGCCAAGCAAGGGGCTGGCGGGGTTGACCAAGCAAGGGAGAAGGGATGGGGGGGCCGGGGCATTGGTTGGCAAATGGATGGGTGGGGCCTGGGTGGGAGTTGGTTGGCCAAAGGAGGGGAGGGGGCTGGCGGGGTTGGCCAAGTGAGCAAGAAGGGGGGGGCCTGGGTTTTGGTTGGCCAAAGGAGGGGACACCAAAGGAGGGGGAGGGTGGGGCCACCAACCAAGAAAAAGGGAGGGGGGGGCAACCAAGGCAAGGGGCAGGGCTGGGCAAGTGAGAGGGAGCAAGCAAGAGGGGTGGGAGGGGTAATTGTGAGGGGGGCAAGGGAGGGGGAGTGATTGAGAGGGGGGGGCAAGTGAGAGGGAGGAGAGGGATGGATGCAAAATTGAGGTTAGCAAGGATGGGGGGGGTGGGATGGAAAAGCAGGATGAGGAGGATGGGGGGGGCTTACCTGGGAGATCAACCAAGGAGGTGGGGGGGGTCCTGAAGGTGGATGGATCAAAGGATCAGACTTGGATGATGGGGAGGATGAGGAGGAGGGGGGGTAACTTACCAGGGATTCCAACCAAAGGAGGAGGGGAGGTGGTGGGTGAGGAGAAGTGGTGAGGTGGTTGTGGTGGGTGAGGCTGAGGTGGTGGATGAGGAGGAGGGGTGAGGTGGACGAACTGGTGGTTTGATGGGGTGAGGTGGAGGTTTTTTTTTGTCAAATTCCACCAAAAGAGAAAAAAAAAAAAAAAAAAAAAAAAAAAAAAAAAAAAAAAAAAAAAAAAAAAAAAAAAAAAAAAAAAAAAAACAGACTCTGCCTAGGAATCGTGGGTGAACAACCAAAACCAAAAAACTTTGGTGAAGGGATTTTTTACCTAACTTGAAATCAAAAATTACTCATCAAAGCTAGCAAGGGTGAGAGGAAGAATCCGTTCTCTTTTAGAAGAAGATGAGGGAAAAGCTGAAACAGGGATGACTTAAGGTGGATCAGGAATATCATCTTCAAATATTTTGTCCCATTCATCTTTGATGTCAGCCAAAAGATTGTGAAAGATTACAAAAGTGATAATCCAGTTGATGAGGAACTTCATGTCTTTGGGATTTTGAAGCTGGTTTTGCATTTACCTTAAGCTGGCCCATCTTCCTTTCAGGACTCCTATGGCATGCTCAATCCAAACTCATGATTGGGCAAGATGATAGTTGAAATTGGGTTTTCCTTGATTGTTGGAAAAAACATTCTGGTATGCTGGAACCACATATTTCCCACTAGCATAAACTGAATGGGCCAGAAGGTATTGATTGTGGTCAAAGTAGTTCTCTGGTTGTTGGGCAATCTGCATCTGATTGAAAATGTATGAATCATGAAAAGAACCTGGAAGGCCAGCATGGAGGGATATGAACTTCTTGTTGTTATTGAAAACAATTTGTAGTGCCACAGAGTATCTAACCAAACAGACAAAAACATATTTGGTCAGTGTGTGATCAATGGTGTTATCAAAGCAATTGTAAAAGATATGAATCAATTGGCTTTTTTTTTCAATCAAAATAGTGGTTTCCATCTAGATTGGTTTTTGACTCAAGGGGATGGTGGTTCCATCAACAAAACAAATGAAACCAGGAAATCCTTTGGTTTCCATTACTTGAGATATCTCCTTGTGTTCTTCTTTTGTTGGCCAAGAAAGGACTGAGCAACGGAAAGATAGGAAAGCAAACATGACTCTTTTGGTGTATGAGTCAATTGTTCCATATCCAACTGAGAATAGATTTTCTAATTGATGAATTGCTGCTCCATTTCCATTTGATCCCAATCTACAAAGATCAAAAGCCAGTTGGATAGCTGGATTGCATTGAGGATTCCAAGAATTTTTCTGGAAGATGTGGTGGTCTTCAATCATCTCCAAAAGTTTTATGAATGAAGGAAATAGAGTTTGGAACAGTTGCTGGAAGCTTAGGTTGGGGAGGAGATGAATCTTTTGCCTTTCATACATAGGGTTGTGGAGAGTTTGTCTTCTTGGAACCATTTATTTCTTTTGTAATAGAGCATTCAAAGCCAACCAAGTTGATTCCAAATCAGATTCTGAATTGGAGTCTGAATGGCAGTCAAATACTAACAAAAGTTCAGTCAGCTTTTTTGCATTTTCAACTTGCTGCCAAGAAGTTTGATGGGACATGTTGAGAAAGATGGTGATTTGATGTGGGGTGATGAGATGATGGTGGGATTTGTGTGAAGATGGAGATGTGAAGCAATAGAGATGTGAAGCAATAGAGATGTGAAGCAATAGAGATGTGAAGCAATAAAGATGTGAAGCAATAGAGATGTGCAGTGATGGAGATGTGAAGCAATGGAGATGAGATGTGTGTGATGTGATGGAGATGGGACTGGTATGGATTTGCTGATGTGATGGATTGTGGATGGATGATGATGCATAAATGGCGGGTTTAATGGCGGGTTTGATGTTTGAAATCCTCCATTTTCATGAAACCCACCATTTTGAAATACACCAGTTAGGGGGTATGTGTATTTCAGAAACCTGCCATTCAAAATGGCAAGTTTCTAGTGGTAGGTTTTTTTAACTCTGATACGCCCTAATGTTTTTTTTTTCATAATTTTGATTATGATTTATTTAATGGGTGATATTTTTGTTTGTATAATTCAAAATATTTTAATTCTCAGCATGAAATAGTTTTATTTATTTTTTTCATTTGGTTTTTTTAATGTTTGGTACAAATTCATTTGAATCCCACTGAAAATATTGCATATTGTGTAAAAAAAATGAATTCTTATCATTTTTCTCATTTTTTGTACATTGAATGAGTTTTTTCTTAAAAAAATCTCTGGCCATATGTAAAATTTTAGAGAAAAATTGATATTGATATCATTTATAAATATTAAATTTACTCAATTGGTGTCCATATTTAAATTATCCAACAGATTCTACCCCAGAAAGACCCCAAAGGGGGTTTAGAGGCCTTAATTTAGCGCCCCAGGTCCTCAATTAACGTTTACAGTCCTTTGAAAAAAACACAAAATGGCATTTTATCCCACCCCAGGCATTCCTTTCAACCTTAAAAAGATTTAAACCTTCCCAGGGTGTGAAAGTACACCAATTTCCATCATTTTACCCAAAAAAAAAATGTCTAAAGCCACACCAATTTCAATGATTGGTGTGATTTTAGTAATTTCTTTGGTGTGAATTTAGCCTGGGACCTCATAAATTCCTGAAATAATCCAATTAATTTTTTTAATCCAAAAGTTACTACTCTATACCAAAAAAATACCAAAATTGGTGCAAAAAACAATTAAATTCTCATATTCTGGAGCTATACACATCATTTTACAGGCTTATCCCAAATATGTTTTCAAAAAATAGGAAAAAACAGCCATAATTCATAAAAGGGAAGAAATTAAAGAAGGTTTAAAAATTTCCTTGAAAGTGATTTCATTCAAACCTCTATAGTAAATTTAGGATCTATCAGCATTCAGTAGTTTTTTGAGAAAAAAAAAAGATATTGGAGCTTTAAACTAGTGAGAAAATGTTTTTATGAAGAATTTTTTGATATTATTGATAAAATAATTTTTCAATTTCACATTCTCAAACTCATTAAAGGATTAAGGTTTTCAGAAAGGGGTAGAAAAAATCATCTCTTAAACAAATTTGGATTTCAAAAACTGTTGGAATCCTGGCAACTAGTGCCCGTCCTTTTTGATTTAAAAATTAAACAAAAATTACTTTAAAAATCTATTTTATCTTGCAGTATTATGGCCTCATAAGATTAGTATGTTATGATAAAAAAGAAACTACCTCTCATATCTCTAATTAGTTGTCCTCTTATTTGTTGATTTCTTCAAGTAGTCTGACTTTCTTTTACTGATCAAACTCATGTAGTCATAGAATCCCCAGTCACTAGTTATTTTAATGGAATTCTAATCTCTAAGGACCTCCTTTCTTATCTTGATCTTTCTTAGCTCTGGTGTCTGTTAAATGGCCAAATCAGCTTGAATTAATGTCTCAGTTGTATTGTGTTTGTTGCTCTTCTTTTGATAGCTTTTATGTCCTAGGTTATGGCCTGTTTTGTCTCTGCCTCGTTGAATACTGTCTTCCACTTATTATGTGAAAGCTCTTTGGTTTTCTTTCATTATTATTCATTATCCTCATTTTTATTGAAACCAAAATTTGTTCTTCAAAAAATGGCTTTTATCTAGACTATTTAAAACCATTCTAGTCCAGCCAATTCATACCCATCTGTTCTGACTTATAATAAACCTGAGTGCCCTTTTCAACTCCCAGATCCGCTACTCTTGGTGTGACAAGAATCTTTTGTCATTCCTTACCCTTTTCTTAACCTGAGAATTGACCACTCATTTCAACTAAACCTATTTTGATGGAGTGGCAGTAAATTTAATGGGGTGGAAAATAAAAAACATTCCAATTTTCTTAGTTGAAATTGAATGAGTGTATCTTTATGCAAATTCACTGGTGGAGAAAAAATTCTTTGTCTATTGATCCAAAATTCTGGGTGTGCAGATACAACCCATGCATTTTTCTTCAAAATCTAAGGCAGGCCCAGGATAATTTACTCTAAAAAGATAGTAGTTAAAAAGTAAGAATCTTCTGAGAATAAATTATTTGATAAGGAAAATTTCCCCAGGATAAAGCTAAATATATTCCCACTGGCTGGTTGGGGATCATTTAATCCTCTAAAATCAAAAGGGGAGGGGGAAAAAAATGGAGTTTATATTGTTTAAATTTACAAAGTTTCCATCAATGAAAGCTGAGGATGAATCAGAATAAATTAGTGCCCATTTCTTGAAATGGAAATCCCAGTGGGAGAAGTCCAGCAAAATGATCAATCAAGTGGAGAAAGGTGGTGGATTTACATTGGATTTATTAGACATACCTGGGGAATCAGAATGAATTTGTGCATAGACTAACATCTCCAAAAAAAAAAATCCAATTCACCCTCTTGGGGAAATACTATGTCAGCCAAAAATTCAATTGGAACAGAAGAAAGAGAAAACTTCCCCACATCATTGAACTGTCAACATCAAAATTTATCCTTAATTGGTGCTGATTTATTTGTATAGTTGCCATTGTGAATTTGCATTTCATTGCAAGGTTTGAGGAAAACAAAACACAGAAATTTAGAGCTAAAAAGGCTTCTCTGAATTGGCCAGATGTAAAAAATAGAGTGGAATTGGTAGTGTGAACTTCATCCAAATCTATAGAAGATGGCTGGTGTTTATTGGTTGTTACAGGAGTTGTGAATGATCTGATGCATCAAGGATATTTCCAAATTTTCAAAATTTGGTTGAACAAGGCAGAATCTGCCTCAACCACTTTTATTTTCCTTCATGGTGATGGTCAGAAGCCAGAATTCTCTTATCACAGAAAAATCTAGAAGCCACTACTTCAGAACCTTTTCATCAATGTTTCAACTTGTAACCTTGGATAAATCCAGGGAATAGACCAAGGAAATAAACAAAGCATTGGGATCATCAGACATCTTTTAAACTTGTTTTCAATCATAAAGAAATTTCTTTTCCAATTCCTTACTAGTCTTATATTAAAAAATCAGGGCCATTTTTTTGAGGAACACCTTGACTGATTGGGATTAGTGTAAAAAATAAGGGTTGTTAGTAGATGCCTTGGTGGGGACCAGCCCTTCTTCTCTAGCATTCTCTCTTAAGATAGAAATCCACCAATTATATGCTGGTGCTGGGGCCCCCACTATACCATCTTTTGGTTGAAGAGTTTCTGACTACACAGTTTATTTTTACCTTTTACTTTTCAAGGATATTGCTTATTTCCAAAAAATTACGCTTGAGAAGATAAGTGAATTGTTGGGCTTCAGTGGGATTTTCAGAAAATTAAGTATGTGAAATATCTTCAATTGAGTTTTTAGGTGTAGATTGTGTGCTGTTAAGCTTGATTTTGATGTTTAGGCATGCTTTTTGTAACCTGCTTCTTGAATTAATCTGTTCTTTCTTAAGCTTGTTTACAGTTGCTTGTAGATGGTTGCCCAGAACCTTATATTTTCAGAAATCCCTATTTGGTCCTTCTATGTAGACTGTAAAAGCTTCCAGCGTTTCTTTGAGATTATTTATCCTATCTTGCATATTCAAGCCAGAATTCAGCTTATCAATATCAAGATTATTGATGTTTACTTGCGCTAATCACCGGTCGTCGTAGTCTGACATGTCTTTTTCTTCAAAATGATGGTGATCTTATCGTGATGAACTGGTTATTAGGTGAAGCGCACGGAAGTTTTAATTTGGGAAAACGTACTGTAATGACGTGTGCTCTCTGTAGATTAATTAAAGTTTATGTATTTCGGTAATTTAAAGATTTTAGTAATCAAAACAAACTATCACCATGAAGAAATTGGAACGATAGGTTGGCTGGTATTGCTTATGTTGTACATAGTGTTAATACAAAGATGCGATTTCCCTGTGTCTTGTGGTCTTCTCCAATGTCATTCATCAGTGGCTTTACTCCAATGGCGCTTTGGGAAATGAAAGGTAATCCGCATCGGTCTTCTTAAAGCTAGAAACATCATCCGGAAGGTATAAGCGTGATTGAAGAACGCCTAATTGGGTTAGAAATCCCGGTGTGGCTTAACTGCTTGCTAATGCATTTCCTTTTGCGCCAGTCTCGATCTTATTGGACTATAGTACGTCGCATCATTCATGACACCGAGTAGCTATGAAGAGTTTACTTTCAGTAGGTGCCTCGGAAACCAGGTTCAAGTGTGGGTGATTTGAGAGACCCTCGTAACCAATCACGATGCATGAATATGCATAGCAGGCGTAGCTCCATTCAACGTGGACAGGTCGGCGCGATATGCATGGTCCTATCCAAAGCGCGTCCTCCCACATGAGCAATCGCAGCTCAGCCCTCCGACTGAAGTCACGTCGGTCAGCGGGTCGATCACCGGCGGCCCCTGCAATCCGAAGTTCAGTCGGTGTTTCTCTAGCTTCGTTCGTCGGTTCAACCTAAATATTTATAAACAGTCTGATCCTGGCACATCGCGAGCAGTACAGTCCCTCAGGATTCTTGAGGGCTGTGCGGCTCAAACTTCAACTGGCTTGGAAGATTGTTCTTGGACTGTGCCGGAATCTCCTGGGTTTAGCTCAGGATGCCCTCCATTGAACCTTCATAACCCATACTTGAACCCAGATAGAAGAGCGTCGTTGTGGCACGTTCACCTTCAATATTTTACGCTGCCAATCTCCCTCCTGTTTTTCGATGAACAATTACCTGAGATTATCTTTCCAGTTTACCAAGAGGTCTCATTTTGTAAATCAGCAGCAATGCGATCAATATCTACCCGCGAAACCGAGGCCGACCGTTGCTTGGTTTATTGGGATGACCAGCAAGACGATGATGGATTGATCAAGAACATGAAACCTTCGGCTGCAGCCCTGGTCTCGCCTTCCCCAGGACAGCGCTCTTCAACCTCTCACGTCTCAGTTTCGAACCAAGCGTCTATCAGTTCACCACCTGGAGATCTTATTACCACCGTTTCCTGTGATTCCTCATCAAAGGCTCTTCCTGACGATGATAAAACGTCGAAACATCCATCCAAACCTGTGGCTCTACCTCGCCCATCCAGGCTACCTCGTAAACGGCGCGGAGGACTGAAAGAAGTTAAAAGGACGAAAGATTGGCGCCAATCAGACAATGATCCTTCCTCAGAAGCTTCTCGCTCGTCCGATTCTGCCAATCCTTCGACCAGGAGCCCCTACTTATTACCAAGCCGCCAACAAGCTTGGGATGCTTTGACTGCCAAGTTGACTGTCCGAAAACATCGTCCGGCCAACAAGAATAATACCGCCAAGGTTAACTTCAAGTCTCAAACCATAAAAAGTACCTCAAAAAAACCGTACAAAGTGACGGATGGCTTGCGAAACGACAACAACACCATTCCAGTTATTCATCATCCAAGTTTAACCAAACAAATTTCCGATCCACAACCGCCGCTGATCACTAAACCTTCTGCGACTGTAAGAGGAGCTTACGCTGATCCAAAAGCCGACTAATCGACCAATCGGAATTGCCGATTTTAATCCTTAACCTTGACCTCAACAGGTCACACGTCAACCCTCATTCGAATAACTTCCATCGAATACTGAAGTATTGGGGAACTAGTTGATCTTGAGCCGTTTTATCCAAATCCTCGTTTTAATTTCTCAAAAAATATGGACCCTGCTCGACCCTGAATAATATATCGGAAGATCGTCTTATTAATTATTCCCACCTCCTTTTCCTTCTGGTTTTTTTTTTTTTTTGTTTTTTTTTTTGTGCTTGTACTCTCACCCCTCGATCGTTGACTGAATCTAATTCCACCATTCAAGTAACCTTGATGGATATGTTCGAAGCCCGAATCACATCAAAAATACTTGGGTCTCTCGCAAAAAAAAAAAAAAAGTGAAATCGTATTTATACCTCACAATTGTCTTGACAACGTTACTCGCCCATCGGAGTATTCCGGTCGCTTGGAATGTTTGGGAGCTCGTTCTGCTTGATTCTATGTTCCACTTCTTGTTCAGCCTTTTTGTTTGACACGACCAATTGGATGTTGCCTTGGACAATTGAAGGCTTACACCATAAACTGTTGCCTTCTCCAAGCCTCTTACCGGGAATTTATTATTGTCCTGAGGCCCATTTAAACCCCAATCTACGCTTGCTCATCTTTCGTGTTTCTCCTAAAAGTGTGGGTAAATCACAGTAGGTTGTTTTCAATATTTCCCCCCCCCCAAAAAAAAAAAAAAAAAAAAAAAAAAAAAAAAAAAAAAAAAAAAAAAATCGATACGGTTGTTGTTAATTGGCTTGATGAACCATGAAATGGATGGTTATCATTATCCTCTGACACCAGGAAATTTTGGAGATGGGTGAGTTGGTAGTGTCACACAGGTATGACATGACTCATTTTCACACTGCATCTGCTTTCTTCAAAAACAAACACATGTGACAAAATCTGTGAATTTTAGAGAATTTGATCTTGTGAAATATTTTCTTTTTGCCTGAAGGCACCCAGAAAGATTAAAATTGAGACCTTAGAGTCTGTATATGCTAAAGGATTTTGCTCAAGACCTGATTGATTACACAAGTGAATATGACTGGAAGAAGGTCCACCCTTATAAACTGGAATTTGTAAATTGGATGACTTACATCAGGTACTGGGGGAGAGGCAATATTCATAGGGAAAGCATCAGCTTTTAACTTTCTCTTACTCGAATTTGTGCTGAGGCATGTGACCAGCATATTTCTCCGGGTGTCAAATCAGGAGTGCTCCATGTTGGCCTACTTTGATCACATAGAAAAGGATGGGAAAAATTCCCTGGTTAAGTAAATAAAATAAAGCAGTCCAGGAAGGCATCTTAAACTTTACTAATAGTTAAGAACAATACACACAAGTAGGGAATTCAAAGGTGAATATTGATTCAAAAGAGGAAAAACTAATCTTCCAAGATTAAATGGGCCCAAAATGCCATCCAACTGTCCTCAATGGCTGAAAGATAAGCTTAATTTAATTGATTTTTGGTCAGATCATCAAAGATCTTTGGGGTTGAAAAAATTTTGGTTGAGGTATTCTTTAGCATGATTTTTTTTTTTCCACCTTCAATTTGGCTTAATTGAACTTAGAATTAAGGAGGCTGAGAAATAAAATGTATCAATTTTTTTTTTTTTTTTTTTTTTTTTTTGAATCAGGGAATATACTGAAAAATGAACTTAAAGTTAAAGAATAATATGGATCAGGAAAGATGTAAGATTAGGAAGGAATTTTTTTCCAGAAAAGGAACAGAAACATTTTCATTCATTAGAATGACTATTTCTCTTATTAACCTTAAGAATATTACAGACATGTTACAAATGATTTTAACTCCTTGTAGATACTATTATGAATCTCTGTCTCATTCCATTCATTGTTTGCCTTCCTTCCTTATGAAATTTATTCTCCTAAGCTTGCATTAAACTCATCCTGACACCTTCTCCAGTGTTCCTCTTGCTCTTACTAGTAGGATTCTAAAAATCAGCTTCCACATTAGAACTATTCCTAGTCTTGATAGCCAACTCCATTGAATACTTTCACCACTGGTACTCCCTGAGCTCATTACCTTTGGATTAATCTCTGCAACCATGGCCTGTGTCAGCCTCTGGTGACAGAATTACACTTCATTCTTCATTTCCCCCCCCCCCAGGATAACTTCATTCATTTGTTTTGAATATAATTTTTGTTTGATTTTTATATTATTATTATTATTATTTTTTTTTTTATGATAAAAGGACAAATTACAACAGGAATTTACTTAACAAAAAATGACATATCAATTTCAATAAAGATAAAAAAAATAAACAGAAAAGAATGTTCTGAGAAGCTTGTATGATAAAAACATTAATGAAAACTATAATTCAAAGCTAAGTTGTGCTGATTTTTTCTAAATGAAACAAAGTTTCCATTTATTTTAATTCTTTTACCAAGTTCAAGGCCAAATTCATAACCTAGGATTTACTTAAAACACACCTTTTCCACAAAATAAGTTTCTCAAGGCATGAACTTAGATTTTTTTTTTTAAAAAAAAAAAATTAATACCTTTTGGAATATTCTGACATGCAAAAGTATTTTTAAAAAATTAAAATCAATTTTTAAATCCCACTCCTGGAATGAAAAAAATTACCCACCCCCAGCCCCTCAAATTATCAGAAGGTTTGCTGGAAATTTCTGTAGGCCTTTCTGGTTTCAACCGGGCAAAAGCTGTAAAAGGGTTTCCACCAAAGCCAGTGGGCCATCGTTTGGGCTGCTTAAAAATCTGAATCCATTTTTAAACTCAATTTTCTATTTGGTTATATTTTCTTTGATTGTATTGTTTGTTTGTTTTTTCAATTTTTTCAATTTTTTTTTTTTTTTAAAATTTTCCTTGGATGTTTACCAAAGCCACTATCTATTCATTTTCATTTATTTTCTGTTTTTAAATATTTATTATTTGATAAAAATGAAATTATCTATGGTTTATTAAATTTCTCACACCCCAAATCATTTATTTCACAGAATATGACGTCTACCTGCCATTGCAAGCCTCTGCTGTTACATGGACAAATACTTTATTTCATGGTACTTTCAAGAATTTACTTTTTTTGAGTTATGATGGCTTAGCCCTGTAGCTGGGGCTCATAAACCCCCCCAAATCAATCTTGGGTAATTTGGGAGGCTTTAGAGCCCACCCAGAAATGGAATCAAATAATTAAAAACCTCTGAAAAAAACCAATTTTTCCATGGGTTTTTGAATCCTTATTTTTGGCTATTTTTGGCTATTTTTTTTTTTTTTTTTGGTTATTTCAGCTAAAAAAATTTCTTTAGAAACATTCAAAGAGGTTTTCAATTTTTTTTTTTCAGATTTTTTTGGGATGTATCCTTTTAACTTAAAAAAATTCCTTCAAAAAAAAAACCAAAGAAATCAAAGAAATCACATGTCTCATTGAAAATTTGCATCCTGTTATTTTCCTTTAAATTTCATTTTTTTTTTGGCAATTAAAAGCTATCAAAATTTTGAACCTGATTTTGAAGGCCTTTAGATGGACCAAAAGTTCTCATAAAATCATTAGAGAGGTTTTAGTTGTCCCCCTATGCAGTGGTTTTTTTTTTTTTTCTTTTGAAATTTCACAAAACCACACAAATTTAAGCAAGACTGTTTGGTTGGAGGATGTTGTTATTTCAGGTAAGCTTCAAGAATGTTTTTTTTTGTGAATTTTGAATTTTGAATTTTGAAGGTGAATCCCTGTAGAGTGGTTTTTCAAACCATCAAAGAAACTCCTTGGTAGTTTTGGAAGCATTAGAAACCCTCAAAAAATTTAAAAAAAAAAATTTAAAAAAAAAATCACATTCCATTTTGGGATCCTTTTCTTTGCTGTATTAATTGATTTATTTATTTTTTTTTGGTGATTTAAGCTCTCAGAAAGTTAATAAAAAAAAAAACCAACCCAAGAACTTTGTATTTTTTTTTTTTGGATTTGTTCTTACACCTTAAAGAAATCATTCAAAAAATCAAAAAATTCAAATTTCTCATCGCACTTTTGGATCCTTTTCTTTGCCTTTTGAGTTAATTTTTTTTTTTTGGTGATTCAAGCTCTTAGAAAGTTAATCCAAGAATGAAAGAGTTTTTTTAATACTTTATTGGATGATGTTTTTTTTTGGATCTATTCTTGGTCTCCAAAAATTGAATCCAATCTAAAATAAAAAAAAAACACTTCAAAATAAGATATCCCTTTCTCAATGGGTTTTTTTTTTTCTTCTTCTCACATCTAGCATGGAAGTTTTACTTAATTTTTTTTTACTTTTTCAAAAAAGTTTAATCAACCCAAGATGAAACTAATCATAATTCTTACCGCTTTTCACACAGCTTTTACCCCACTCAACATTCAAAACAATAATCGGAAGAAGAATGAAAACCCGCTTGCTGTTTCAATCAACTCGTGGGATGTCGAGTTGATTGACTGAGGGTATGACACTTATAGTGCGCTGCTTCTTGTTGTCTAGACCCTTCAGCTCGTGTAGTCTTGTCAATGGTTCATGACAGTGAGACATTCCCATAGGCCACGGTGAGAGGGAGTCTCTTAACGAAGATCAGCGACCGGTGGAGTCGATGGCCAGTCAGCCCCAGCAGCCCCAGCAGTCGTTCGGTTTGGTTCGGTTCGGTTCGGTTCGGTTCGGTTCGGTTCGGTTCGGTTCGGTTCGGTTCGGTTCGGTTCGGTTCGGTTCGGTTCGGTTCGTCTTGAGCTTTCAGTCTTTAAGCAAGCCAACCACGCCCTCACCCATCGGCGCTGCTCGAAAAACTTGGGTGTCATGCCATCGATATACCCAAGCTCAAGCTGGCGTCGGTCCAAGGATTCCATCCATCCCGTCTCAGGATCCACTGGCTCATCTCATCAGTCCAGCTCGACTAACATCAACCAGACCGATGATCATGAAACCTGTCAGGTCTATTGGGACGACGAGGATGCTGACCATCACTTGGGACTCAAGCGATCCAAAGAACCCATGCCATCCATCATCCGACTCCATTCTCACTCACTCCGGCAATCCTTCAACCCCTCCCCACTTCCCTCCACACCTCCATCCAAGCCATCCTCACTCCTTCCATCGGCCATCAAACGTAATTCGACCCTCGCCGGGATCTCCTCACCCTCCAAGCTTCTACCCACTCATCCTCATCCATCACCATCCCTCAATCCCATCTCACTCATTCCACCTCCACTCACGCCTGCCCGTCCAGCCCGTAGATCACTGAGGGATCACAAGCGAAGGAGGCATAGGACCCGTCGATCATCAGATCTCGATCCAACTCGTCAGCCTCCGACGACTCCCCCAAAACCAAATCCGACCACCAGTCTGCTCCTATCCACCAAGACCGCCGCTCTCAACGCACTCGCTCACCGGGCTAGCCTTCGACAACAACGCGACTCGGTTAGATCAAACCTTCTACTCTGCTCGCCCAACAAACCATCTCCCACCAAAGCCAAATCTCCAATCCATAGACTCGAGACTAGCGCTCATCAGCTTCCCCTCTCACCCACCACGACACTCATCAACTCAGCCAACCTCAAGAACGCGATCCTCAAACCATTCCTCCCAAGCTCCCCAGAATCGTCGAGCGGCCCTGGTTCGAAATCTAAGCATTCACAACTATCGATCCATTCGCCTGATCACCCGCCAACCGATCCCCATCTCCGTTTGGATACTCACTGTTGGGCTCGCCCGGTGATGAATCACAAACCCCCAAATCACGACCTCCCAAGAGTAGTTCTTCTTTTTCCTCTCTCCCCTCTTTCCTCGTCGGACCTTCCAGAGCCGGTCTTCGATACCTCACCCGTCCAACGTGGATGAAATCCTAACTAACCGATCTACCGAACCCCTCTCAACTTGTTATTAACAGTGCAACACCCCTAGATCTCAACCTCATGAACCTCGCATCAGATCTCAATCCAAGCAGCCTGTCAAACCCCTCGCTTCGACCCCCATCCTACCAGTTCACGCAGAACCACCTGAACCTTGGGAGCTAGAAGATGATGATGAATTCGGGAGTCAATTACTCGAACTAGTTGATTTGGTTGAGAGGGAACGGAGGATCAGTCAAGAGAGTTTGAAACCCCTCCCTGATCCCCCCGAGGCCGGTCCGAAGCCGGTAACGACAAGTCACTCCAAGTCGATCACTTGGGCATCATCCAAATCAACCTCTCAGGCGCTCCCAACGAGCAAGACCAAAACTGGGTTATTCGACTTGACCCCCGTCTCTGGGGAGCCCGGAAGGAAGAATGAGTTTCCAGTCGCAAGGACCAGGTCTAACGACCCATCCCGACCGGTCACCAACAACGCCCTCAATCACACCGATTCGAAACCTAAGCCGAACTCTGATCCAAGCATAGCTCCTAAACCGATTTCGATCGTTTCGAAAACCACCTTGATTTCAAAAAGAAACGTCCCGAACTCAAGTTTCAAACTCGACGGTCTCAAAACAGCCGATCATTCTTACCGCCCAGGTAATCCGGTCGGTATCGAGTCGGAAATCGGTACGAGGAGCAAGAAGTCAGTTGATCCGCCGATCAAGTCGATCAAACCAAACGTTCTCATGGAGACCAGTGCCCACACGAACCGAGGATGCCTTCCACCCGGATCTCATCACCTCAGACCTACTATCCAATCTGATCATCGTCTCGGTCAGGGACAGCGGTCAGGGATATCCCATCCGAAACTAGTCAGCACCGGCAATAGACCTTCTTCTCATCAGATCGCCCAGGTGATCAATAACCCACATGCGAAAAAGATCCATCCACATCCGGCTGATCGCCCTCGAGCTGCCCCCTCACCCATCCCGGATTATGACCTCGATCTGTTGTTCAACGGCCTCATCGGTGATGATTTGGATTGGGATCCGAACGAATAGCTTGGCTTCTCACCCACCCTTCGTGCCTACGACCGACCCGAACCGTCCGACCCACCTGGATGATCTGCATCGATCTGCCCCCGCCGCCCCCCTTTGATCTTGAGACTCTTTTACCCACTCTCCCTCCCTCCCTCCCTCTCTCCCTCTCTCTCCCTCTCTCTCTCTTTTTTTTTTTTTTTTTTTTTTTTTTTTTGGTCGGTTGATTCAAAAACCTCCAAGTCGATGTTTCTCTCTTTTTTCTCTTTGGCTTGGTTTCGAAATTAGATCGATGGGTCGTGTGTTGTGTATGTCATATGTAATCTGAAGGGAGAGAATCCAGATCGAGATCCGTCAGGGATGGTGTGGATACCTGGGGGTCGTCCTCTAACGGTTGACTTGGACCCTTTCGCGTCGGCCCAGTCCTGAGGTTGATGATCGGTTCTTTGATCATCATCATCAATGATGTGATTCCTTGGTCCGTTGAACGCTTGATCGTCATGGATCCGGTTTGCTGTGCGGAGTTGATGACCACCTCCGATTGATCTTGAATGACCCTCGTGGGCATCCAAGTTGGTCCTGGCTCTCTTTGAGGAGCAGGACGTGCACCCATCAGAATAGACCTGATCAGGATCCGTGTCGATACATACCTACGTACCAGTTGGAATGCCAGATCAAATCAACATGGCTAGTCCGACAAGGCCCCTGGAGCTTTGGTAGCGTGAGAGGGTCATCGAGGCGAGGAAAGAAGTTTGAGAGTTAGGAAACCTGAGGAATTTTGAAAGGAAACGATCGTTCGAGTTTGGACAGATTGATGAATGTATTGCAGTTACAGGATGTACCTACATAGATAGGATACCCGCTTGTAGATCGACTGCGTGGGTGTACTTGAATAAGTTATGCACCGAGAGATCATTGAAATTCATCAAGGGTCTTAGAAACGGGGTGAGTCAAAGACAATCATCCAGTCCGACCCTTTTCTTTTTTTAACCATTCCATCGATCCCAGTATGGGGAAAGAAAGAAAGAAAAAAAAAAAAAAAACTTGGATGACTGCAGATCATCAAGATTGACATCCTCAAACCAGAATACACCATCTCAACACTTAGAATCGCACACGATGAGGTAGGATGAACGATGGTGGGGTAGAAGTTCAGGCTGGGAAGCAAATATTTCGTGGTGCTTGCCTGAGAGGTGTGACTGGCTGACATGCCATGGTCTTGGAGCGGTTGGGCAAGTGTGGACCGTCGAAGGTCTCCCGGGAGGGAGGAACGTGGAAAGGTTGCGCACGGCCAGGCCAGTCAGTGTCCGTTGGACTCCTCCAATCTGACTCCCTACACACCTCCACACTCCTTTTGGCATCTCAATCCACCTCCCAGACTACTCCTCCTTCATCCTCTTATAACGTACGACCGGACACAATTATGTCACAGATTCCCACCCCAGGTATTTCACAGTTTTCTCACATGTCATGCACCTTGTAGATAGCTATAACACTTGAACATCCATCCACCCTGGACCCTTCTCTCCTCATTGAGATTTGGATCCCAGTAAGACCAAAACCTAGAGCTAACGGTCGATGGTGGTGGATGGATAGATGAGATACCTTACAGGTTAAAAGCCGGTGGAACCGACTGATAGGTCGAATAGAATTTTATGGATAAACGATACGAAAAGAAAAAGGAAGATTGGTTAAAAAAGAACACCACCAAAGGAAATCCGGATCCTGACGACGCCACAATGGTGGAACAAAGTAGGTTGCCCATGACTTTTGTATCAAGAAGCAAATTTGACTCACGTTTTGAGACCCTTGAATCCACTCTCACACAACGATTCCAGTGCATCAAAGTGGCGATGGGAAGAATGAACACCCAATAGGAGACTCAGCCCAAGCCACCACACTTAGATCCAACTACGCAGCAAATGGGTAACCCTCTTGCTCTGAAGTTTATCAAGGACTCCATGTCCTTCCACTGGAACATCAATACAAAGCACCCCATCCTGGCCTTTGATGGATCAAACTTCAACATATGGGAGGGTGTCATAGACCAGATGCTAAGGCAGGCCTTTGATAGAGATCCAACCTTCCTTGGGCACCAAGACAACTTTGCCACCTTATCCACTGTGGAAAACAGAGCTATGGTTAATCTTCTTTGTAACTTGGTTGATGATGAACTATACACTATCATAGAAGCCTCACAAATCAAATCTGAAAAGGCCATCTATGAGACACTTGTCAAGACATGCAAACGGTCCAACTGCTGGCACAAGCTAGCTGTGGTAGAGAAGATGATGAATCTACTCACATCACCTGAGTTGGACATGGCATGGATAACATCCTTCCACAGGATAATGGCCAACCTCAATCGTCTTGACATCTCACAGAAAAAATTGGTTGGTCTTCTTGTCCGATCCATAGCAGTTGCACCTTCAGGGATAGATAGGAAGACCTACGAGTACTCTGTTTCTCAACAGCTGAATGATGTCAAATCAATTCCCACAATTCCTTGATGTAGCAAACCTTCTTCAGAGCACGATTGGAAATCTGAACCCAAAAGCAACAGGCAGATTAGAATTTATGAAACTTGACAGAATACAAGCCATCAAGCAGCGCTACGTACCTCCACAACCTTGGGCACCCATTGGTAATCCACCCACTAAACCACATCTATTGGTCAACCGGGCAGCCTTTTACTCCAGGAAGCACAAGACCAATGCTCTGCTGGATGCCTATGGGTGCACTTGTCAATACTGTGGAGGGGATGGGCACTGGTACACCAACTGTAACGTCTTCTGGGCGGATGTCTGGATGGGAAAAATAACTTTGCCTCCACCCAATCACCCCATTCACGTCTCCAGATACTTGCCCCCACAATGTCCCCATCAAGATAAAAGTAGGAATGACTACATCAGGGTTGTCAACATGCCAGAGATCAATGGTGGCAAGATCCTTCTTGATTCCAGGGCTAGCGCTCACGTGAGTGGCCCCTCCCATTATTTTAAACCAACACGTACACTTACTCAGCCTAAGCGTTTCTACCTGGCCACTGACAAACACCACATAATTGCTTCCACGATTGGCAGCCTCACCATCCCAACAAGTATGGGGACAATGACAATCAATAACCTGTACCTATGCCCTTGGGTCAACAGTATCATCTTGTCAACCGGGGGGTTACTTTCAGAAGGGTGGAAGTTGACTTACAAAGGTTTGGAGGAAATCTTGCAAGAAACCTTAGGGAACAACTATGATACTTTCTTCCAGAATTTTTTTTTTTGGATGATTCCCACTTGTACAACCCAAAACCTTGTAATGAAAGTCTCCTCTAAACCTTCCTTTGAAACCTACAAGTGGCATGTGCACCTGGGCCATGCATCTGAGGCAGTGGTGAGGCAGTTCTTGCAAACACATTACCCAGATGAGATCAATTTCCCCTGGATTTCTTTTTTCTACAAGAGATGGGCCACCTTTAAATCTCTAGACAAGAAAATTAAAGACATTGTATCTGGCTTGGGTAAGGGATGAGCCCCTCAATCTATTTGTCACCAACAAGGCAGGACCTTTTGAGGAAGACTTGATAGGCTGTTGTTTCTTGATGAAGTTCAGATACCATGCATCAACCTACACCTTCATCACCATCCTCAAGTCACGGTCCAAGCTCCTGGCAAAAATATTTTGGGTTGGCTGGAAAATATCCAGAACACCAAGGGGTGCTACCCAAAATTTATTTGCAGCAACAACATGGCTAAATACACTGGCCTGCTGAGGCAAGAGCTAGAGTTGCTGGGAGTTAAAATTGCCCCCATTCCCCCTTACCACCCAGAGAAAAAATGGCAAGGCAGAATGGGTGAATAGGACCCTGGGGGAAATGGCCAGGACCATGCTAAACAAAAGCAGGATGAACACCAAATTTTGTTCATTCTCTTACCAGATTGCGGGATACATCATCAAACACCTCCCTAACTCAAGCACAGGGGTTAAAAACCCTTTGGAGCTGCTCTGAAGAACAAAAGTGAACCCTGCAATACTTTAACCTTTTGGGGACAGAGCCATTGTTCATGTACCCACTGAACACAGAACCAAGCTTGAAAAGAGGGGACATCCCTGTTGCCTTCTGGGATTCCCCCCTTGGGGGGCTGGGTGGCTGTTCTGGTCAGAGCAAGACAAGAGAGTCATCCACTCCACCTTGGCCATTTTTACTTTCTTCCAAGCTCTACCGGTGTGGCCACTGGAACCTGTGCTGGTAGACATCATTAACCAACTGAAATTGGGAAAGGTTGCCACTGATGAAATGGCCAAAGCTAAACAAAGGGAAATGGATAATCTTCCACAAAAAATTGAGAGGGAAGTACCACGGTTGATGACCAAGGCTTTGAAGGGCAAGTGGGTGGCAGAGTGGATGAAATTGGGTGAAGACAAAATCCAACAATTTGAAGATTTGGGGATATGGTAACCCATCAAGCCGCACAAAGGGATGAAAGTCCTGGGGGCCAAATTTGTCCTGGAACACAAGTGGGATGCAGAAGGTAAGCTCATTCAGTGCAAATTCAGGTACGTGGCTAAAGGATGAAGTCAAAGGATGGGAGTGGATTTATAAAAGATATATGCACCTATGGCTTCCCTCAACAGGTTTCAATTACTCCTAGCAATTGCGCATCACAGCCAATTTCTCCTGGGCAAGCTTCAATGTCAGACCAGCATACCTATATGGCCCAATTGAGGGCAAGGTCTACGTTCAGCCACCGGTCTTGGTCCAACCCCAATGGAAAGGATAGGTAATGAAACTCCAAAAGGCTATGTATAAAACACAACAGGTGGCTTGGTGTTGGTGGAAACATTTCTGGTCAGTCCTGGAACGGGTGGGTCTTCAAGCCAGTGAATTGGAGGACTCCCTCTACATGTGTTGGGATGGTGGTGATTTTTTGATTGTATGGTTGCACATGGACAACAGGGTAGTGATGGTATCATTGGATCAGGCAATGGAACATTTCAGGGCGGGCATGGAGAAGGAATTAAAAATCAATTGGAAACCGGTAATGGACAAGATAGTTGGAATTAGAGTGAAAACAGAAGGAGAACGGATGATACTCAACCAGACCCTCTTTTACAAAGAGATCATAGGTCATTAAAACCATCTGGAATTCAACAGAAGGGCACCGCTATTGGGAAATAACCTAGTGACCAATAATGGGCATCTGGTGGACATGAACAAATATCAATCCATTGTTGGCTCATTGATGTATCTAGTGTGCAGAACAAGGCCCAACATCACCTATGCAGTGAATATGCTGGCTCGATTTAGCTCCTGTCTTTTGTCAGCACACTGGACAGAACTGGACCACGTCATTGGTTATCTAAGAGGCACCTTGACCAAAGGCCTGGTATATACCCAAGGTAGATCCAATGGAATCTCCATGTGGGTGGATGCAAATTTTGGAGGAGAGAATGAAAGGTCCACCAGTGGATATGTCATCTGGTACGATGGGAATACCATGGAATGGGGTGCAAGGAAACAAACTTTTGTTGCACTATCTACCTGTGCTGCGGAATATATCTCTCTGTTGGAGGGCTCAGAACTCCTGGCGCATCTAGGGCTGACTCTAGCAGATTTCCACCATCCACTGTGATCATGAAGCGGCAATACTCATTGCCACCAGCAATGGGTCCAGGAAACAGACCAAATACCTCAACAGGGAATTTTATCTTGTGAATGACCTCATCCAACGTGATGGCATAAAACTAGGATGGACAAGCTCCGCAATGAAAATTGCCAACATCATGACAAAAGCGCTTGGCTCGAGCAAACACAACACTGGAACAAGCGGCCTTGGGGTGCACTAGGACTTAATTGTGGGAGGGGGTGTTAGAACCTATGGTGGGACACCATTATTTCACAGATTCCCACCCCAGGTATTTCACAGTTTTCTCACATGTCATGCACCTTGTAGATAGCTATAACACTTGAACATCCATCCACCCTGGACCCTTCTCTCCTCATTGAGATTTGGATCCCAGTAAGACCAAAACCTAGAGCTAACGGTTGATGGTTGTGGATGGATAGGTGAGTATTATTCCATGCAATTGAGATTTGAATCCCAGTACAACCAAAACCTAGAGCTAAGGGTCAATGGTTGTGGATGGATAGCTGAGATAATTTACACATACAACCCCCCCCCCCCACACACACACACTTAAACCACAGGTTCAAGTCAATGGCAAGTAACCCATGCGTGCAACATTTGGTTTGATGATGCACTGTTAGTGGGCAGGCAGCATTGAAATGACTTGGGTGTCCAAAACGTTGAGGCTGGTTGAGACCCCAATGACAACTTGACAAGGGTTCCACCCTTGCGGCTTCTGAGGCCACTTCAATTTTCTGTCAGAGTCAGAATTGACAGCAGTTTGACTTGACCATCAGATGGTCACCAATAGTTTGAATCATTGTCTTTGTCAATGATAATTCAACCTTTACTCTTATTTTTTTTTTGGTTTTTTTGTCATTGGCACCCTTAATTTATTAAAATATAGAATTTTATAATTGTTTGTAATGTGTTTCTCATTTCTAATCAGGTAGTCTTGAATAAAGACTAATACATTATTCTTCATGATTTGATAACAACACAGATAAGAGTTTATCTTGTAAAAGAGATAGAATGGAGTTTTTTTTTTTTTTTTTAAAAAAAAAAAAAAAAATCAAAAAAAAGGAAATCATTGGAATTTGAGGATTTCCTCTTCAGTTGGCATGACCAATGACTCACATGTGAGATCTTCAGTCATTGTTTTACCATCAAACAAAGCTTCATTTTTTTTTTTTTTTTTTTTTTTTTTAAAAAAAAAAGATTGCTTTGGCCCAACTGTATTGAGATCTCAAGGATAAGTTAAGAAATTTGAAATGTTTTAGACAAAGCTTGATCCAGAACATGAAGAAAATAAAAAGAAAAGCTTACTAGGCTGTGATGAGATTTGATGGCTGTTGCTGTAACTCTTGCAAGTCTTGATTGATTACTTTCCAGTGCACCCTATCTCCACGTATTGGGCTGGCCATATGAATGGCAATTTGGAGTCATAAGAAGGCAAATCAGAGACCTTTGCTTGGAGAGGAGCCTTTAAAATGAAGCCATTTCATCAAGTCATGTTTCTTTCTGGGTCCAAATGATTCATAGATCTGTAATCTCAGCTCATGATAAAATTCCAATCAGAACAACAAAACAAATTACAGATTCAATAAAACTTATGTTCACCAAAAGATCCAATAACTTGGGGATTGGACCATTACTTACATGGATACTTGTATCTAAAATCTTGTAGATGAGCTCCAGATGGTGACAGAACAGATTAGCCAGAAAGATCAGAAAGGAGAGTGGAAAATTCTGTCCTTGACTCACCAGGTTTCTTAAACTGGAATTTTGAATACTTCACCAGTTTGCCAACAAAAGCTACCAAGTCTTTTTTGGGCCCTTGGATCGTTTTTCTTGTAACCTGGGGGTCAGGTATTTCTTCTTGACTGGGTTCTGACTGATTTTGAAAAAAAAAAAATTCCTCATTGATCAAATTCAATTAGTCTGCATTGAAAATAAAAGACAGAGGAAGAAGATTTACAATAGTTGAGAGTAGTAGTGAACCTTTGAGTGGCTCACCAAAGGAATTATTGGTCTCCCCATATGCTTCTATTTTCCATTGGAGGATCTTTGTTCAAATCTCCTCCCGTACCAATGACTGTTTAAACATTTATCAGTCTACTACTGGACAGTGATGAAGAGAAATCATAAATACTTACTTTTATAAAATCACTATCTTGATAACACTTGATTTTGATTAATTGTCTTAATTGCATATTGGAGTTATTGGCCACATTTGATGGTTTGGGGATGGAAGAGCTGGTCTGGAGGCCTTGATTGTTGAGGCTCAAGTTCATATGAATGAGGACCATCATGAGTTGATGGTCACTCATCTGGATATTCAAGTTAGGAAGAGAGAAAATGGATCAATGTCAACATCCCATCATTGTTGTGGTCATGAAAGGGTCAGGGATCAAAGCAAGTGGGATCTAATCAAATGAGGGGGGGAGGATGAAGGCAAAAGATAGGAAAATGGAAAAATGATGAGGGTGGATTGAGAAAACACAAGAGGGAAAAAAGGAAAAAGTCCCAAAGGGTCAAGACCATAGATTGTTGAGGTCTGGGAGTGGGTTTGATCACTAATGAGGGAGGGAGGAGGATAGATGAAAATGGTCACTAGATCTTGGGGGGAATTACTTCTTCACAGTGTTCCACCAGGGCTTTGAGATTTTTGGGAAGAGGGAACATTTTATTTAGTTTGTGTTGAAACAAATTGGTTGTGATTTCCTCAAATGTGCTGGGTGAGTGATGGTTGTCTCAATCATCTGACTCTGGGATTGTGTGATGTGATTGAATGGGTAAGCTTGATTTGTTGGGGGAGTCAATGTTGTCATTGTCAACATCATCAATTTGCCTTTGATTGGAAGGGGTCAGGTGGGATGATGGAAGGTTAGTAGCTTGGGCAAAGCAGATTTGGTTTTGGAAGGGATTACAGAATGAATTTGGCATGGTGAGAGTGGGTTGGGGTGGTATTAGAAGGAAATGGTGATAGAGTTGGAAATCTAATCTGAGAGTAGGAAGAAGAGATTGGGAATGGTGAAAATCTTGTCTAAGATGAGAATTGAAAAGGGAGGAGAACAGGGGATTTCATTACTCAATGGTCAAGAGCTCATCAATGGTCCGGGCTAATGATCAGAGGTTAGTGAAATAATTGGTTTTGACTTGCTTGGCTTGACAATTGTTGTGTCTTGCAGCCCATGAATTGGTATAGGATCTTGGGCACTCAAATTGGGACAACTTGCTTGTTGGCTTGTTTGCACACAAACAGATCAATATAGAGGGGAACATGGAGGAAGGTTAGTTTTGATCATCACTCTTTAGGATAAACAAACTGATTCTGGACCTTGGTTTTCATAAAAAAAAAAGGGACTGAAGGATTTGTGGTGATTCCTACCTCAAATGGTTTTAAATACCGCTGTTGAATATGTCAAGGAAGGACTATGAATTGAGAAAATAAAGGGAAACATCTTAAACTCCAAATTCATTGAGGAAAACTTAGAAATCTGGCAAAAGGGACTCACCAAGATCCTACATATATTGAATCATCCTCCAACTTGGCCAATCTTGAGGTCAATGATGAGTTTTGGATCAATTTCAATGGAGTCCAACCTGATTTGCACATCAAGATTGATCCAACAATTAGGGGCTTTGAATTGAGCGCTTGGGCAATGGGATCAAATCTGAATGAAGATGATGAATCAATGGTTGATGATGATGGATGGGAAAATTAAATTAATGACAAGTTGGATCAAATACTTATGGATCCTTCAATGTTAGGAGATTTGGATGTTGATGTTGAATGGGTTGAGCAATCACCACAGGAGGAAGATGGTCATTGGTTTCCTTTTAAGAATAAAGAAGTGGGTTGGTTTGTTTAGAAAGAATGATCATATAAAGATGAGAGAAGGAATGAAAGAGACAGAGGAAACTTACCTATGATCCAATTGCTTTGTTGTAGGAGTTGTTTGGTTCAATGCTTGTGGGATATACTCACCACATTTTCTTGCACTCTCTCTATTTTGGGGATCCTAAACCTATGTGGGGTCCATTTTCACGTGTGGAATGCCATTTGCCAGGTGCGCGCACGCATTTGAAAATTCTTGGACTTCCCCATGGAATCCCAAACATCAGCCTTAGGAATTCCATGCTTCTCACTCAAGATGACAGGTATCATATCCCATGTAGAAATTTTTTTGATTTGTTTTCAATTTTATAATAAATTAAAATTCAATTATTTATAATTTTTAGAATTTTAGAATTAATTTTATTAATTTATTTTCTGTTTTTTTTTTTTTTTTTTTTTTTTTTTTTTTTTTCAAACATTTCAAGAGCTTTCAAATCCATATGTGGCCACTTTCTTGGAATTTTATCCAGAAGGAACCCATGGATTGGATCATTTCAAGCTATCTCAATCCAAGAAATTGCAGAAAATTCTGTCACCCAACCTAAGAAACCAAATGTTTATTCAAGACTCCAACCATTTTTATATATTTGAACCTGCGCAATTGATTTCCCAAGAAATTGTGGTTCCTGTTTTTATTTACTCTTTGGAATAAAAAATATACACCAAATTTTCCCCACTGGAATGTTCCATGCTCAATTCAACCAAAGTGAAGATCACCATTCCTGCTCAAGAAAATTTCATGGATTAATATTTAATGGACATTTGTAGTGATCAATTTCTGAAGGATTACTCCAAAATGGAAAAAGATGGAGTCTTCTTATCAGAAATCTGTGAAAAAAAATTGTGTGGTTAGTTGATTTTTGAAAATCAAATGATCATGAGGATTACATTCTGACCATTTCACCTATTGAATTTTACCAGTTTATTAGATAGAAATTGATGAAGAATGTGAAAATTTGATCAGTCTCCCTAACCAATGGTGTGTTAAGGCACAGGGAAAGATTATTAGAAATGTAACAATAACACTATATTCAGATTATACTTCAGGAAATATATCAAAGCAATTAAACAAACACCAATCATTCTACTTGACACTCTCTGGCCTTCCTCCTCATTTATCCAACCAAGAATATAATTGCCATTTTTTGTCAACAACCAACAGAGCTGGATGACTTGACATGGCAGATCAAATTGTTGAGAATATTAAGTTAGTCCCAAAAAGAATCATCAGTTGAAATGATATTGACATTTTTCATTGGAAAACAGTCAAATGGCCACCCAAGGATTTTCAGCTTTTGATATCACCTTTTCTGAACAAGTTTTAGTGATCACCACAGTCTTATGTTTCTTGGAAGATTCCTGAATGCATGCAGAAGTCACCAACACTCCAGTTCCTGGGATATCCCACAACCCATGTTGATTTTGAAAATTATATGTCCCCAAGAGGCAAAATAAGCAAACAATTGCTTATCTTCAAAACTTTTGTCAAATTGATAGGAATGGCTTTGAGGTGAATTGTTTAATTCTTTGAATCAAATTGATGATCATTTATAATATTTTTTTATTTTTCTAGGCTCCTAATCCCACCAGACTTTGGACTAAAACCATTGAAAAAACCATCATCTCTATGAGCTTTGCAAAATAAACCAGAAATCCTTTCAAATAATGTCTTCCTCCTATGGTTTTTTGGATTCAATTGACAAGAAATTCATTGAAAAAAACAGAGAACCATTGATCCTTCAAAAAATTCAAGAACTAGAAAAAACAGACTACTCCAAACTATTCAATCCATTTTTGAAGCTTGAAGGTGTTTTACTCATTAAATTAATGAAATTTGTATGATAATCAGACATTGGGATTTTTTTTTTTATATTTTTACCCCAAATTTAACAGGATTTGATGGCTGCCTGGAAACTCCAGTTGAAATTCACCATGTGGCTCTTCTTGGTTTTGTCAAATATATAGTCTGTGATTTTATTCAATCTTTGAAGAAATCTGAATTACCATTACTAAGTGGATCAACCAGTCTTTCAACACTAATTCACTCAACATCCCCTACCTTCAGCCAAACTATTTAATCAAACATTCACTGAGCCTTGTTGGAAAATATTTCAAAATATTACTTCAAGCGGCACCCTTCACCTTTTTTCACTTTATGAATGCTGAAGAAAGAATTCTGTGGACCTCCCTTTGTCAAATTTTCACCTTCATATTTCAGACTCGCATCAAAGACATGAATGAATATTAAACTCAACTGAATGCACAAATAAAACACTTTTTATATCATTTGATCAAGATGTCTGGACAATGGATCAACAAACCCAAGATTCACATGCTTCTTAACCTCCCAGAATCAATTTCGCATTTTGGTCCAGCTAGTCTGTTTTCAACTGAAAAATTTGAAATTTATAATGGGATTTTACGCCAAGCATCAATTCATTCAAACAAGATCAGTCCAGGACATGATTTGGCCATCAGCATCAGTAATTATCATTCTCTATATTTCCTTCTCTCTGCTGGTGTGGTATACAATCAAGATACTCAAAAAAATTTTCAAAGAAGTTCAACAATTACCAGCATATTTTAAGATAATCCAGTTATTCAACATTCCATGGGTTTTAATAGCCAGATTTATCATCCCCTCAACCAATATCCCTTTGCTAAAAGAAAATTTTTTCCAATGAAGAAAGAGTGAAAGTTCCTCAGATACTAAGAGATAAATTCCCTTCAAATATTGAAAAAATTACAAAAATTAAATTAAACAAGCACAATATCATCCAGAAGAATTAACACATCTTGGCAAGTTTTTGGGTTTACTCAAAATAAATAAATTCAAGACTTTAACTTTTTTTTTTTTTTTTGAAATAAGATTGAATCTCCCAACTCAGTGGATTTTATTGGCAAGATCACTTCATTATGGCAGACTACTGGGATCAGAACCACCAGATAATTTGTCCAAGTCAACAAGCTTGCAATCATGGGAATCAATCCATTATAAAACATGAGGGAATTTGTTGAAACAAACTTTGAATGCACAGTAAATTTTCAGGTTAGAAATGCCTTCTTTTCTTTGTTTCAGAATAAAAATATAATTTCTTAAAAAAACTTGATTTGAATTTAATAAAGGCCATCAAAGCCTGCTTGAACCTGCAGCCCAATTGCCATGATGGGAGTTGCCAGCTTCAAAAAACCCACATTTCCCAAGTTGAGTGTCAAGATACCTCTCAGAGAACCTTGGAAGTTATCCATTCAAGCTAAAATCATTGGATTCTTAACTCATGTGCATTGCATGCAGCTGAGGAGCACAGGTAAGTAGCCAGGTTGATCACTTCACCCATTGAGCCTGTCCAATGGGTTGAGTGTATGACCTCAGCAATGGACAGGTGGGGTGAGCCAAGACAGGGACTTCCCTTGACTTTTGAGGCAAGCACTTCACAAGTAATGCTTTGAATGTTTTTTAATTTAAAAACAACATCCATTAAAATTAGAATCACTAGAAAAAATTAACAAAGTAATATTGAAAT
The DNA here is from genome assembly GCA_025617555.3 of Puccinia polysora. Classification (NCBI taxonomy): domain Eukaryota; kingdom Fungi; phylum Basidiomycota; class Pucciniomycetes; order Pucciniales; family Pucciniaceae; genus Puccinia; species Puccinia polysora. The sequence goes on along the minus strand of CM062636.1, from coordinate 4,232,790 downwards.
CAACTGGGGTGAAAAATTAAAGAAAATGAGAGTTTTTCAAATAAAATGGTTTCAAAACAATACAATTTCTCAATGAATGATTGTTTTTAAAGAAAAAAAAATATTTTTTGAAATTGTAAATTGTTGAATTTCAAGGTTCTCAGTCCTGAATTTCGGTCTGTATTAATCTTTTTAAAAAACCATAAACTGAGGACTGTGTTACTTATTGAAGGTTGGTAATAGGGGAAGGATGACAGGTTTGAGGGAGAAGTGGCAAGAGGAAACCTGGAAGTAGTTGAGATGGAGTTGAGTATCTGCGTGACTGCCGGAGCTCTCCCAATTGGGACAACACACGTGTGGTTGATTTAGTTGCCACAAGGCAACAGAATGTTTCCAACTAACAGTTTTTGTCTTGAGGGTTTTCTGGTGCTGCAGGATTGGAGTAGCCTTGATCAAGAAAGCCTGCCCTGCAGATGATTTGAGGGAGGGGTTGAGGTGATGTTGCCACAAGGCTGAACCTGGGTCACCAACCAAGAAACTGTCAATTTGACATATGGGTTGATCAACTGTCAACCAATGGTTGATTAACCATTGACCAACCCAGGCCTCCATTTGACAGTTGGTCAATGTGGGCAATGTTGAAGGGGCCCCTGGCATTGGGTCCACGGCACCCAACGGTCCAAAGTGAACCTGTGGTGTAGTTATGCACTGAGATCATTCAAAATCATCAGGGTCTTAGAAATGGGGTGAGTCAAAGACATCCAGTGAAACCTTTTTTTTTTATCCATTCCATGGATCCCAGTATGGGAAAGAAAGAAAGAAAAAAAAAAACTTGGATGCCTCCAGATCATCAAGATTGACATCCTCAATCCAGAATAAATCATCTCAAAACTTTGAATTGCACACAATGAGGCAGGAGGAACCATCATGGGGAAGTTCAGGCTGGAAGCATTCTGTGGTGCTTGCCTAAGAGGTGTGAGTGGCTGGAATGGTGTTGGAGCAGGTGGGCAAGTGTTCACTGTTGAAGGTGAGAGGAACTTGGAAAATCTAGTGGCCAGTGTCTGTGCCATCCCCAGTCCCATCCTCACAATCCTCTCCCAACTCCAACTCCAATCCACAAGCCCTTTCAACAGCCAGGGTGGCTTCTCCAACTGGGAATCACCCCAGGGTCATCAAGACCAACAACTCTCTATGCAATCCTCCAGTCTGACTCCCAACACACCTCCACACTTGTTTTGGAATCTCAATCCACCTTCCAGCCTACTACTCCTTCATACAAACACCCCCCACACTTAGGTATGGATGTACATAAATACCAATTGGCCACCCCATGGAGGGTCTTGAGACCTTTCTGGAATGCACACACCAAATTTGCTGTGCTGCCAACCTTAGTCCCAAGAGATATGCATCCAAACTCCACAGGATCAACAATAGAATATTGAGCTCCAGTCTGACTACTCAAAAGGTTCTCAACACTCTCCTCTTCAGTATCTTGGATTTTTTTATTTTTACCAATGTTTTTTGTTGGAGATGCAATGGTCTTCAAGAAGCCCATCCTGTGGTTTTGGAGTGAGCCCCCAGCGGGATCCACCTTGGTGAGTTTTCATGTAGTCCTTCTCAATGGGTTTTTTCACCCTCATCATTCATGATGTTGCTTTTCTTCAAGTGGAATGATCTATTGAGTAGTCAAGATTGAATTTTATTTGGAAAGTTTTTTTTTTCAAACTAGGGAAAAGATCCCTTGGGAAAAACAAAATCATGCTTGATCAAGAAGATCTGATGAGTGATCTAGTTTTCTCACCTGGAAACCTTGAGGTTTGATATCACAGCTTCTTGGGAAAAAAATATGATCCTGGATTACATCAGATCTCAAAGGTTTCAAGTTTCACTCTTGATAACTTCCATCCCAAACATTGTATTTTATAGGATCACTTCCAATATGATCCATTCAATATTGATATTTGGATTGTTTGGATTATCTTGAAAGGATTTTCTAAAGGGTGCTCATGATAACAATTGAATGATTTCAAGAGGGTTTCAAAGGATCCTGGCTGATTTCACTCCAAGATCCAGGTATCTAAGTATTTTCTTTTTTTTGAAACCTTCCATAGATTTCTGCCCTGTTTGAATATTGAGTGCATTTTCTTGATGGGATAATCAGACAATAAACATAGAAATTCAGTCAAGGAAGGATAAAAGGAGTTCAATGAATTAGTCATTCAAGGAATCCAAATCAGGCTGAGGCCCAAGATTTTGATTTGAAAATCAATTTACTGATTGATTAGAAAATTAACTTTATAATCAATCAGAAATCTGATTTAATCATTGATTAGAGATTTATCTTTTAATAAAGTAGAATTTAAGTTTCAAATTTATTATCAAATTTGATTTCCTAATTGATTAGCAAAGATTTTCCAATCAATTCAATTGATTATAAAGTTTTTTTTTACTAATAAATTAAAAATTGATTGGCAATCAATTTTCCAATGATTTTTGTCTGCTATGACTTACACCCTACCTTTTAAATCTCCTTCTTAGATTTCATTTGACCATTCTACTATGGATAACCAATTATGATTGGGTCAAGTAGGTGAATGGTTTATCATTCTATTCATTTAATTCCTATTTTTTTTCTTTTTAATGATGGGATGCATCCACATGGGGGATTGGAGCTTTTGGCTTGAAAATAATAGCTAATCCTCAAATGATGACTGGAGAAAGAGGGTGTATATGGATGAGTAGAGCTCTCTTCTTCAAGATTAAAAAAAACAAGCTCTTTGATTTTAACAGAATGTTTTCCTTTTGGTATAAATCTAAATCAAGCAAGAAGAAGGTATGATATTTAAATAATTATAAAATATGGGAGCCAATTCATTGTATAGCTGAAGAACATCTTTTTTCACCAGCATAATTGGTAAGGAAAGCTGAATCATCAAGAATCACAAATTAAATGCCCACATCAACCAATCAATTAGACCAAAAATTTGTTTATTTGGTGGTAAAAATAGGGAGTATCAAAGTTAAGCAAAACCCGCCATTTTTTAATGGCAGGTTTCAAACCAAATCTGCCATTTCAAACCTGCCATTAGGGTTTATCAAAGTTGATAAAACCCGCCATTTTTTAATGGCAGATTTCAACCCAAATCCACCATTTCAAACCTGCCATTAAAAATAAAAAAACCCACTTATTTCACATCAGATGTGTTAAATTTACCTCAAAATAAATGGGTTTTTTTCAAATAAAGTATATAAAGGCCTTCAAAAGCTCAACCACGTGTCATTCCAAATCATCACCCCTGGTTTCATCCTCCAACCTTATTCAAACACTTCATCACTCTCATTGCTTCATTGATATCCTCATCACTTCATCATTCTCATTGCTTCATTGCTATCCTCATCACTTCATCACTCTCATTGCTATCCTCATCACTTCATCACTTCATCACTCTCATTGCTTCATAAAATCATCACTCTCATTGCTTCATAACTTCATCACTCTCATTGCTTCATCACTTCATCACTCTCACCTTGCTTTATCACTGTCATCACTTTATTGCTTTCATCATATCCATCCTCTCATTGCTTCATTGCTTCATCACTCCATCCCCCCTTTCATCACATCCTAACTTTCATTGCTTTATTGCTTCATCACTTCATCCCACTTACTCTTTTCAAATGGCCCCTCAGCAACACTCCCCCCGCAAGTCCACTCAACCAAAGCAAACATCCCCCAGGAACTCAACATCTAACAATACTCCCCCATCAGCTTACAAAGGCTCAAGTCAGCTCAAGAGAGCAGATCACATCATCCTGGTAAACTGGCTCAAAATTCTGTCCAACTATGATGCTTGCTTTGGATCTGACAATGAAAAACAAGTTGTTCAACCTCCTTCCTCTAAGGTTAATGGTTATCTCCTGATGGTCAATGAACTCAAGAATAAAACCAAAGGTAGGCTTGATCTTTCATCCAAACACATTTGGGATCAATTCAAGACCTGTTGGACCAAGTACAAAAAAGCCCACTCAATGTCAATCTCCACTGGCTTTGGTATCAGCAACTCCAATAAAGCACAGGGAATCAACTAGGTGGTTGATAAGTTGGAACCCATTTGTCCTTTTTATTTTCAAATGGATGAAATCTTTGGAAAGAAGGCCAATTGCACCCCTTTAGCCGCTTTTGATTCCCAACAATCAGATTCAGTTGATGCTGAGGACCTGGCTGTGGATTCTTGGACTAACAATGATGATCCCAATGAAACCTATGAGTGGCCCTAATCTGATGTGGAGGAGGATATTGCAACAGAATCAGCTCCAATAACGTCTACATCAGCATTGATAAAAAATTCAAACCCTTCCTTGGACCCCTCACTTCCTTCTTTTGATTGCTCTCTTCCTGGGGTGGAAGAACTTAACAACTTTTCCAACAAGGAGCAAGTTATTCCTGTATCACCACCATTGTCATCATCTTCTCAAGTAAGGAACCAATATCTTTTCTCTTCTTTCTGGTTAATCCTGACTGATTTGGATTGTAAAAAAACAGTCTCATCTGTTCCTGAATGGCCAAATACTCAAGCCAATGGGGCCTCCCACATCCCCTTCAAATGAGAGAAATGACGTTCCCACACAAACCTCCTCTGCAAAGGGAAAGCAAAAAGCCTCCAATTCCATCAACCTCAACCCTAATAGCCGTCCAAAGCAGAGAAACACTTCAAATTTTTCTGGCTTTGACAATATCATGGAGAAGCAAGATTCAAGTAAGTTCATTGATTGATTGTACTTGCTTTTAAAATCAAGCTAATTCCTATTCCCCTCCAAAAAACAGTTAAATCACAAATAGAATCCAAAAAAACTTCAATTTGAAAAGGAGAAGTGGGATTGTCAACTGGCTATGGATTTTCAAAAGTGGAAGGATGAGAGTTTGGCTCATCAAAACAATTTTGATGCTGAGTGGCAAATCAAACAGGCAAAGCTGGAGTTTCAAAAAGAGGAAAAGGAGAAGGATAGAGAGCAAGACCAACTCAAAAAGGAGAGGGAAAGGCTAGCCACATAAAAAAAGATAGGTTATTGGTAGCTATGGCATTTATTGGTAGCAGTAGAACTGTGGATGAAATAAATGAAATTAATCAATTGATTGGTTTTTAAATATATTTACTTTGATAAAAATTTCAAAAACAAAAGCAAAAAAAATATTTTTGATTGCAACAACGTTTGAGAGTATTTTTAACACCACCAATGAGCCAATATTTTTTATTTTTATTTATATTTTTTTCCCTAAGATATATTTTGCCACTGGCCAAGTCCTTGCTAGTTTTTTGAGTTGTTCTATTGATTTTCATGGACATGGCTATCCTAGTATGGGTGGAAGTATCCACTGCAGGAAAAGTACAGTGTTTGTACTTGTTTGCTGCCCAAACCATTTTCACAATACCCTTTTGTTTGAAATAAACCCCAAAACCCAAGTCTGGGAACACAAATTGTCCATTGGACACTTGATATTCATCCTTGTTGTCAATAAGTACTCCATTTGATTTTTTGGTTGGGACCACAAGTAAAAAGGAATAGTCAGAGACATCACCTTGGTCAATATGGGGCAAGTTGTAGAAGGAATCTGAGGTGAGCAGTCAAAAGAAGTAAGGCCAGATCCAAATTCCAATGAGGAGAAGGAAGGAATGTTTTTGTCCATCATAGCTTCATGGTTGGAATCAAATGCAAGTTTGGCTAATTTTTGAAACATTTGGCCCAATATATGAGAGACCTTGTCAGACCTAAGGTTCAAAAAATAATAATCTTTAGGGGAGGATTTGACAGCATCTTTCTTCAAATATTGTCCAAATAGTTCAGAAGGGTCCATTGATTTTTGCCATTCAATTTCCCACATTTTCCCACCCCAAGATCTTGAGGGACAAACAGTGTTGACAAATTTTTTGGATTTGTGAAGTAATGTTGTTACTGAGTTGATTTCCTTCTTCTCTTTCTCAGAGATTTCATTCAAAGGGATGAATTGGATGATGGCAACCATAGCCTCATGATCTGATTGATCTTGAACATATACTTTTCCAGAGCTGAAGAAATCCCAACTGTATACTTTGATTGGGGTGAGGATCAAGATGGAAATCCATTAGTTGTAACATTTTGAGTTTGGTGGGTGAAGAATGGGCCATCAAGAAAGGGTGGTCAAAGCGGTGGAATTTCCAATTGCATTGAATAAAAAAAAAGCAAAAAAAAATTCATTAGTCAAGTATAAACCCCTTAGATGATCAACAAACATAAAAAATAACAAAAACAATACCGGCAATTCTCCTACCAAAAAAAAAATCATCAGTCTGGTATAAACCACTAAGATGATCAACCAACATAGAAAATAACAAGAACATTACCGGTAATCTCCTACCAAAAAAAAAATTGTCAGTAAACTTGAAAAGAACTGGGAGGAGGAGGAGGAGCTGAAGGGGGGGCAGGTCACCAGTTGGTCAATTGATTGATTCATCAGCAAGCAAACAATCAATTGCTTGCCAGTCAACCAATCAATCAATTGGAAAGCAATTGATTGATTGCTTGCTGGTCAACCGGAAAGCAATCAAGAAATTGCCTGCCAGTTGACCAATTGATCCCTTGCAAATCGCCCAGCAAGGTGGTGGTGGGGGAAGATGGGGAGCAGGAAGAGGGGGAAAAATGAGAGCAGGAAGAGGAGGAGGGGGGGGTGATTACCGGTGGTGCTGAGCAAGGGCACTTACTGGTGGGGCTGCGCAAGGAGGGATGAATGGCCTGGAACTTGTAAAAGGAGGAGGAGGAGGGGGGGCTTACCTGGGGCACTGAGCAAAGAAGAATAAGGAGGTGGATGACTGGGTGAACTTGGAGGAAGGTGGAGGTGGATGGTGAGGAGGGAGGTGTGGACCAGTATTTTTGTTTTGTGAGGAGGAGGGAGGATTGGACCAGTGTTTTGGTGGGGTCAGGTGGCTGGTTTGGAATTTGTGGTTCTGGTTTTTGTCTAAGTCCACCAAAAAAAAAAAAAAAAAAAAAAAAAAAACGTGAGTCATCCTAGGATTCTGGGTTAAACAACCAATATTCCCAAAACGTTCTGGCGATTTTATTTTTTACCTGTTTAAGAACCCCATGCTACTCATCAAAGTGAGCAAGTGTCAGGGGTAGAATACACTCTCTCATGGCCAAAGATGAGGTAGAAAATGAGGCTGGGATGACTTGAGGAGGATCAGGAATATCTTCTTCAAATATTTCATCCCATTCATCTTTGATTTTGGCAAGAAGGTTGTGAAGGATTACACACCTGATAATCCAGTTGATGAGGAAATTCATTTCTTTGGAAGATTGGAGCTGGTTTTTCATCCCCCGTAAGCTGGTCCATCTTCCTTTCAGGATTCCTATGGCATTCTCAATCCAAACTTGTGATTGGGAAAGATGATAGTTGAAATCAGTATTGGCTTGATCATTGGTTGAAACATTGTGGTATGCTGGAACCACATATTTACCACTAGCATAAGCTGAATTGGCCAGAATGTATTGATCTTGGTCAAAGTAGTTATCTGGTTGTTGGGAAATCTGCATCCAATTGAAAAAATATTAATCATGACAAGAACCCAGAAAGGCCAGCATGGAGGGATATGGAATCCTTGTTGTTATCACAAACAAGTTGTAGTGCCACAGAGTGTCTATACAAAACAATAAAACAAATTTGGTCAGTTTATTATCAAATTCTTTTGAAAGGAAATGAATCAATTGCCTTTTTTCAATCAAAATAATGCTTGCCATCTAGCTTGGTTTTTTTGACTCAAGGGGATAGTGGTTCCATCAAAAAAACCAATGCAACCAGGAAAGCCTTCAGTATCCATTACTTGAGATATCTCCTTGCAGTCTTCTTTGGTTTTCAAACAAAGGACCAAGCAACAGAAATGTAGGATAGCAATCATGAATCTTTTGGTGTATAAGTAAATGGATCCATAACTGACTAAGAATAGATTTTATAATTGATGAATTGCTGCTCCATTTCCATATGATCCCAATCTACAAATAGCAACAGCCAGTTGGATATCTGGATTGTGTTGAGGATTCTGAGAATTTTTCTGGAAGATGTGGTGGTCTTCAATCATCTCCAAAAGTTTTATGAAAGAAGGAAATAAAGTTTGGAAAAGTTGCTGGAAGCTTAAGTCGGGAAGTAGGTGAAGCTTTTGATTTTCATACATAGGGTTGTGTAGAGTGTGTCTTTGTGGAACCATGTATTGCTTTTAAAGTAGAGAATTCAAAGCTAACCAAGTTGATTCCAAATTGGAGTCTGAATCCAACTCAAATAATAAAAAAAGTTCAGTCAGCTTTTTTGCATTTTCAACTTGCTTCCAGGAAGTTTGATTGGACATGTTGAGAAAGATGGTTATGTGATTATGATAGGATTTTTGTGAAGCAATGGAGATGTGAAGTTATGGAGATGTGAAGTTATGGAGATGTGAAGCAATGGAGATGTGAAGCAATGGAGATGAGATGTGTTTCATGTGTACGGATTTGATGAGTTGGAGGTGTGGATGGGTGTTTTGCATGCCGTGGATGGTGGATGGATGATAATGGTGGGTTTGGTGTTTGAAACCTGAAATTTTCATGAAACCTGCCATTTTGAAATACACCAGTTAGGGGTTATGTGTATTTCAGAAACCTGCCATTAAAAATGGTGTGTTTGGTCAAAAAAATGGCGGGTTTCTAATGGCGGTTTTGCTAAGTTTGATACACCCTATTAAAAATAAAAAAACCCACTTATTTCAGATCAGACGTGTCAAATCTAAAGTGAAAAAAATGGTTTTTTTTAAGTAAAGTATATGAAGGCTTTCACCAGCTCAACCACGCATCATTCCACATCATCAACCCTGGTTTCAACCTCCAACCTTATCCAAAAAATTATACCTCCAACCTCATTGGAAAAATTTGATTTTCATGGCTCTCATCAATTCATCACTCTCATCTCTTTCTATCCTCTTTGCTTCATCACTCTCATCCCCTCATCACTTCATCACTCTCATCACTTTATTGCTTTCATCACATCCATCCTCTAATTGCTTCATTGCTTCATCCCTTCATTTCTTCATCCCCCCTTTTTTCACATCCTACCTCTCATTGCTTCATTGCTTCATCACTTCATCACTTCATCCCTTCATCCCTGCTTTCATCACATTTCTTCATCACTTTATTGCTTCATCCCTCCATCACTCTTACTCTTTTTAAATCTCCCCTCAGCAAACCTTCCCCCGCAAGTCCACTCAACCAAAGAAAACATCCCGCAGGAACCTAACATCCAACAATCCCCCCCATCAACTTCCAAAGGCTCAAGTCAGCTCAAGAGAGCTGATCACATCATCCTGGTAAACTGGCTCAAAATTACCTCCAAATATGATGCTTGCTTTATATTCAACAATGAAACACAAGTTTTCAAACCTCCATCCTCTAGTTTTAATGGTTATCCCCTGATTGCAAATGAACTAAAGAATAAAACAAAGGTAGGCTTGCTCTTTCATCAAAACAGATGAGGAAGAGATTCAAGAACTATCAATCCAAACATTTCCCCTTTAGCCAATGCTGACAAGCCCCATTTATTCCCTGTCTCTGTATGTTTCCAAAATGATCTCCTCCCATCCACATACTAAATTTGGGGTTAGGATCAATAAGGGATTCAATTCATTGCATAAAATTTTGAGGGTTGCAAGCCCTATTCTTTCCACATCTCTGTATGTTTTTCAAACCATCTCCTCCCATCTTGTTCCCTCCCATGCAACTACTTTTCTTGGGGTGAGGATCAAGAAGTAATTCAATTCATTGTATAAAATTTTGAAGGTTGCAATCCCTATTCTTTCCATGTCTCTGTATGTTTGTCCAATCATCTCCTCCCATCTTTTTCCCTCCAAACCTTATACTTTGATTGGGTTGAGGATCAATAAGGGATTCATTTTTTATAACATTTTGAGGGCAGTGGCAGAGTTATGAGCCAAAATTCAGTTGCACACTATGGGATTTGAACCCATGACCTGAACATTGGTTAGTGATGCTTTAACCACTAAGCTAAGTGTACCATTGCCAGATGGGCCAATGCGCCTTTCCAAATGCTCAGGCTCATCATCTAATCAACATTGCCTCATGATGATCACCCCAGCTCACCATCTGCTCATCCCAGCTCACCATCTTCTCATCACACACTTGAAAAAATACCCCATCATCCCAGCTCACCATCTTCTCATCAAACACTTGAATCAATACCCCATGGCAATTGATTGGCAATTTATTGCTTGATCAATTCAAAATCAATTGAGCAATTGATTTTCAATTGATTGAGCAATTTATTTGCAATCAATTGAGTGATTGATTTTCAATTGATTTAGCAATTGATTTGCAATCAATTTAGCAATTGATTCACAATAAATTGGGAGAGAGGGAGGGGAAGGGCAAGGGGGGGGGGGTACCTAAAGGTTGAATGCTCAAAGGATCAGAAACCAATGAGGGGCAAAAAGAGGAGGAGGAGGGGGGCTTACCAGGGGTGCCAACCAAAGGAGCAGGGGAGGTGGTGGGTGAGGTGGTGGTGATGAGTGAAAATTGATTAAACCTAAGGATTCTATAAATTACTCATTGATATCTACATACATATACAAATTGAGTTCTGGCCTTCCAAGGATAATGGCAGCCACCTCTAAGGAGGTCTCAGGTTCAGAACTCATGTCAAAGCTAAAGTTTTCATTAAATGATTGATTTTTGTTGAACAAAAGGGATCTTTCTAGCTCAGTGAGTCCTGCTACTATACAAAAAAATCACAAGAAGGGTCAGTAATTGTAATTTTGGGGACAGGAGAGATCTCAGAATGAATCTGGGCAAGTGGATCTAAAAGAAAGCCAGTGATAATTTAATTCAATTGATGGAGGAATGGAATATGCAAATGGGGGGGAGCCGGCTGTGATGAGAAGATATCTTAACTTGGAATGGGGTTTATCCTCATTGTAGGAAAAGTTGGAGAGATTCCTAGAATACTGAGCAACTTTACTATCATTTTTACCTTGTTGATGATGTGTTGGATCAGCCAGATTGAGGTGGCCAATCTGATATGGTGCCAATGATTTTTGTATGGTAGATTGGTATGCCAGACATCCTTGTAATGCTTTAGAGGATTATGATTGGATGGCTGCGGGAGGGAGAGATGAAGCAAAGTGTGAGATGAGGGATCAAGGAGGAACAGAGGGAGGACCAAACCTTATAGATTAATTACAATGAACTGGATTGATGAGAGTGGTTGGATTGAATCAAAGGGATTGGGGAGCTCAAGCAGTGGTTGAAGGGTTAGGATGATGGTGAGAGATGATGATGAGAAAGGATGAATTTTTTAAAGTTGAGAGATTCCAAGTGAGAGATGTATGGATTTGCTGATGTGTAGGTGTAGATGGGTTTTTTGCATGGGATGGATGGTGGATGTGCAATAATGGCGGGTTTGATGTTTGAAACCTGCCATTTTGAAATACACCAGTTAGGGGGTATGTATATTTCAGAAAGCCACCATTATAATGGCGGGTTTGGTCAAAAAAATGGTGGTTTTCTAATGGTAGGTTTGCTAAATTTGATACGCCGTAATTTTTTTCCATTTGAATCAAAAGCCCATGAATTCATCCAATCTTTTTGAATCCTTCACCATTACAAAAGGTTTGCATCATACATGCATTGTTGAACCTCAATTCCAGCCAGCATTCTGAAAGTTTGAGTTCATCTCATTTTTGAGAAGGCCCATGAAGGAAATAAATTGGTGGGAGAAATTGGTATATGATTTATTGAATATGATCCATTACATTGATGAAGGAAAGATTAATGGTCCCCAGTAGGGGGGGGGGATGTGGGCCAATGGCTTGAGGAAGTGCTCAATAAGGGTAGATGAATTTGGAAAATGTTTTTTCAGTTCATTGATTGATGAAGCTGATGAGTAAGAAGAATTAAAACACTAAACATGAGGCTCTTTTGAAATAAAATAATCAGGCAATTCAATTTCAAAGCAGCTTCAAAAACTTTTCCCTGGGGCTTTTGAATTGTAACGTAAAATCTGCTTCCAATAAAGCCTCCCTTTGAAGTACCACATGGAATATTCTTACCCATAAAATTCACCTTATTTTTGTTAATTTCTAAACTTCACCATGCATTAATTATTCAATATGCCTCATTGAATCATACCATACATAAATCATATTAAAAATTGGGTGATGATGAATTCACAGCTCCAACTGTGTGGTAGTTTTTTAGGGCCCTACATGGCCCATTTGAGCCATAGGGGCCCATAGACAACTACAAAAGGCCGTTCCAAACATGCCCAACCCCTGGGGGGTTGTATAGGAGCCGTTTACCCCCAAGAAATAGAAATTTTGAGCTGTGTACCCCCATACACCACTCAAATCTGCCTGTTTTGGGGGCACGCAACCCCCTGGAAGTTGTGCCAGAATTTTGGGCACCCCCTGGACCACACTTGGGTTCTCTCAACCCAAATTTGGGATCAACGTATACTATGTTGGACAGTTGGACCACACCTAGCAATAACTAAGCAATATTAAAGTGAAATCAATTGAATTATCCTAGATATTAAATTGAAATTTGACACATCTTTCCTAACTCAAAAGTGAGTAAATGTTTCAGTTGTTCATTTGAAATTTGGATTTAATGCTGAAGTAGCATTGCAATTTTTTTGCCTTATGGGAACAGTGGCAAGCCCTCCTTGTGACATGGCTGTGTCAAATGAATACATCAAAAGTTTCATTAACAAAGCTTTGGAATAAAAGGATTTTGGTAATGAAGCATTGGAGGCCCCAATTGCATCCTCATCTAGAGTGAAATTGAGGAAAAAAATGTTTCACAGTTGGATTTGACCTCAGGTTGTGAGTAAAATTTTATGTTACTGAGGTCTTTGACTGATTAAATTTGATCAAAACTAATTGATGGATTGTAATTATGAAACTATGAAAATAACCAATGAATGGTTACTAGATCCACTTGACCCACCTCCTGTGAGAGCCTTTCCTACTAGGGAAGTGGTGCAAAAATATTTTCAAACATGGGCTATGAAGCATGGTTACTCCCTGACAGTTTTTAAGTCAAAGAAAGATAAATATGTGGATTTGGCCTGTGATCAACATGGTTCCTACTTTGAGCAACTCCTGACCAAATGTCCTTGGAAAACTCACACAAGGAAGGTTGGGTGCAAGTTTTTAATCCATGCAAGTAGCACAAAGGCAGACCCCTTGTGGCAAATCTCCTACAAAGAAACTCATTATCATCAACCATCAGAACATCCCTCTGTGCATCCTCAAATGAGGAGAATCACTGGTGTAGCCTTAAACAATCTAATAGAAAGCATGAATGATGGGCCAAATACGTTGCAACTTAAGATAAAATTGAGCCAGATTGATGGTGGAAATTATGTTGATGAACAAACAATCTATAACACTAAGCAAAAGGTAGCGCTTGAAGAACTGAAGCGGAAAAGTGTTATGGACGTACTCTATGAGCTGCTTGAAGAATCAAGTTGGATTCATCAGTCAAAACTCAGTGGAGAGTGTCACTTGGAGGCTCTATTTTTGGCCCACCCATAGTAATTAAAGCTTTCCAAAAAATTCCATCTTATTTCTATGTTGGATTGTACTTATAAAACAAATTAGTACAAAAAACCGCTATTGCATGTTGTAGGAATGACAGCCAACCGGAAAAATTTCACAAAAGCTCTTGTTTTCATAACAAAAGAAACATTTGAGTTCTACAGTTGGTCTGTAAATGCATTAAAGGAGTTGGCTTATGATCCTGAGAGACTTCCAAAAGTCTTTGTGACAGACCGTGAAAAAGCTCTGATTTGTGAAATTGAATCTAGTTTCCCAGAGTCATCAAGACAATGTTGGACTTGGCACTTGTCTAAAAACAGACAAGCAAACTGTAAAGGGTGCTTTGTTAATGATGTTGAAGGATGGAAAAGCTTTATGACTCTATGGGCAATGTACGGGGCCTCAAAGACCAAGGAGGAGGCAGAAGTCAATGATGCGGAGCTCAGAGTAGGTCCAAATCACTTCTTCTTATTCTTCCTAGTTTTGGGTTCTGACCTTTTGACTTGTATAGTGTTTCTTGAAAGACTATGAGTATGTGCTTGAGTATATGGAAAATAACATTTTCCATATCAAAGAGACGTTTGTAACGGCATGGACTTGTATAAACCCAGATTTTGGAAACAAAAAAACTTCTTGGGTTGAATGGGCCCATGACAATCTCAAACAATTCCTTGCAAACTCTTTGGGAAACTGGTTGGATGTTTGGAAAAGCCTTGACAGAAAAGTTTCAAATCAAATTAAATTGGTTCATGCATCACAACCAAACTCTCAAATTAAGTTAGGGACAGTTCTCCCACCTGAACTGTTACCATTGGGATAAAAATTGTCTTTAGAGGAAATTCAGCTTATTAGGGAGCAATTCAAGAAGTTCAAAGGTGATCATGATGGTAAAGTGTGCACCAAGTCATACTCCAAGACTATGAGTTTTCCCTGTTCCCACAAAATAGGTGAATGTCTAGCATTCAGAGGATCCGTGGTAACCAAAGATGTTAATCCTCAGTGGAGGTTGGACTATGACCCTTGAAGTTCTAGTTCTGTAAGTTGGCTTAAGTTGGATTGTTCAAATCAATATGTGATTAATTATTTTTGATTAATGCTTTTTTATTAATTATTCCTAATTCACTAATGGTTGATCATTTTGAATTTTTGAAGCAAAACATGGAAAAAGTGCTGAGAATTCCTCAGTTACGTTAAAAAGTGAATGCAATGATCTTGGAATCTCCAGATCATGAGCAAGGCGGCCTATTGAAGTATATCATGCAAAAGATCACAAAATATTGATCAAAGCCAAGATTGCAACCTAAATTCTTAAAATCAAGTAGGGGCCAGCCAAAATTGAAAGATACACATAGAAAACCATCTTTTTTTGAGCATTTTGAAAAACAACTCAAGCCGGAAAATAGGAATGGAAGGGTGCCAAATAAGAAAAGAAAAAAGATTTTAAGTTGTTTCTTTTTGAAAATTTTAATTTTTTGGGTTTAATGACTAACTAACTAATGATGAATTGTTAGTTGAAGTTGGCAGGATCCTCTTCTGAATTTCATGTTTCAGAGGAAGAGACTGAAAGTGAATTGGTATCACTTAATTTGGAATTGGAATCCTCTTCAGAGGAAGACTCTGTGCAGCAAAGCTCAACCAGAAGCTCATCATTGGTGAGTATTCATTTCATTGATGTGATCAAAGAAATTAATACTAAGTTAGTTTTGATGATAGGAACCAAATGTGAAATACTTCAATCAAATACCCAAGAAATTCCATAAGTTCCTGGGTGAGGTTTGCAATCCAATTGGAGATGGTAATTGCAGATTTAGAGTCATTTCTAAATCTCTTGGTTCCAATGAACATGGATGGTTTAAAGTGAGAAAGGAAATGATTTAAACATTAGAGGGATGGTTTCAAGTGAGAAAGGAAATGATTGAAACATTAGAGAAACATGAAGCATGCTACATTAAGATGCTTGGTGGTGCAAAAGAGGTAGAAAAGATTCAACAAAGTCTTGGTGTTGAAGACCTCAATCAAAAGATTCCCTCTTCAAAATGGTTGGCTAAACTACATATGAGACAAATATTAGAAGAAACATATGCCAGACCTATATGTTTCATTTCATTGGAGTCATGTTGTTCTTATACTCCAATAAAAAATGGTGTTACAGATAAATCATACCCTGTTTATATTTCCTTTGTCAACAATAACCACTGGGTTCTATTGGTACTTGAGGGAGGAATGATTCCAATCCCGCCCATTGTAGCAAAAAACCCATTCCTTGATTTCTAAAGAAGCCTCTGGTTGGGTTTATCATCTCAAAGATTAACTGAAAATTTATTCTAGATTAGAGATATTATAGACTTTGACTTCATTTCATCATTGGGTTTCATATAAATTGTAATTATAATGCAGCTAAGGAGTTTTATTAATATAAAGGGTCATCACATTTTTAACTCATTATGTTCAGTGTTTTGAGTTAACATCATTATATGGAGTGTTTTGAGTGAGATTTTGATGGTAACTCAGTTCAACTTGTGTTGGGCTGATTCCATCATAAGGAGTATTTTTACTCCTTATGATTGGATCAGCACAACACAAGTTGAACTGTTTTTTTTTTGGTTTTTTTACTTGAGGGCTTGTCAAGTTCCTTGTCTTTTTTTTGGTTTTTTTAATTTAGGGCTCATTTACTTGTCTTTTTTTTGGTATTTTTACTTTAGGGCTTGTCAAGTTACTTGTCTTTTTTTGGGGGTGTTTTTAGTTTAGGGCTAGTCCAGTTACTTGTGTTTTTTTTGTTCTTTTTACTTTATAGCTAGTCCATTGGATAGTACAAGTTTTTTTGTTTTGTATTTATTTATTTGTTTTTTTGTTTTTTTTTTTAACAAAAAAGTGAAAATTTTTTGATTTTTTGGTTGATTTCTGCTTTTTTGGAAGGTTTATTTAGTTTATGGGTTATTTTAGTACCCTTTCATTCCTTTTTTTTTTTGCTCACCATGGTTTGGTGGCGTGTGGGATTCCACATGACTACACTTGAGCCATGTGGAGTTCTACATGGCTTGAATTTAGTTGTGCGGCATCCCACACAAGCCTGGATTGTGGTGTGTGGGCGGCGCAGCTTCCACACAACTACATTCAAGCTGTGTGGAGTTCTACACAACTGGAATGTAGTTGTGCAGGATCTCACACAAGCCCAGACCATGGTGTGTGGGCTGCGCAGTTCTTTGCGCCATGTTGCATGCGGCACAGATTGAATGTGGTCATGTGGCATGCCACATGGCTCATTTTGAGTCATTTCCACGGCTCATTTTGAGTCGTTTCCATGGCTCAATTGGCCATGAATTTAACACTAACCTTCCAATTATTGCCTCTTCAGAAGGGTAACAGGATACACTGAATTTGAATTCTCCATCCTCAACATTCAGTCATTCACCACTATTTTCTATTACCACAGCAATTTTAACTACCCAGATACTCAAAAGTGGATAACACTAAAAATTCCAATGCTTATTGTGATGAAAAGGATAGAAGAATATCTCAATCTGAATAAATTTTAATTAATAGTGTACAATCAATCAATCATCTTCTGCCATTAATCCCTTTTTTAATTAAATTTTTACCAATTGTTCAGCCTACAATCTATCTAACCTTTATGAAGATTCTCATCATCAACCTGAACCAACATTTGCAACCTCTGAATCAAATTAGAAATATTTTCACAGAATTTCTTCAGTTAGAAATCATGACTCAACTTTTGATCACCTGGGCTACACCAAAAAATCTGCTTTGTATCAAGATACACATTACTTCTTGGATATGTACAGACAAGGCACAAACACCCAGCATTATCCAAAAAGCCTTGAAAAATATAGAACTTAAAACTCAAATTATTATATGAGTTATAATACTTCTTGAATTTAAAAAAAATCAAAAATATTCCCTTTCTCACAGACACATTTTCTCCAGTGGGATACAAAAAGTTAATTAAAGTGGAAATATCTCTTCTTATTCAAAGGAATAAATTTTTTATGTTTGATTTTTTTACTTGATTAATATTTTGTTAGAATATTTTGAAATATTTTAATTCTTGTCATTAAATAGATATATTTAGTGTTTTTCTATTTTTTATATTTTTGGCACAAAGATATTTACATTCCACCAGAAACCTTGAATTTTATTCAAAGAAACATGTTTTTCATGTTTTTCATAATCATTTATGTACTTAATAATTTTTTTGTTGAAATATTTAAAAATATTTGAAACCCCAGAGCAAAATATATATATGTAGGATTTTTTCATGTTTTTTTTTTTTTTTTTTTTTTTTGTAAAAAGGTGTTCAAATTCCACCAGAAATGACTTATTTTGTGTAAATAAAATGAATTTTTATCATTTTTCTTGCTTACAGAACCTACAAGGGGTCTGTAGACCTTATTTTAGCCCCCCATGGCCTAAATTAATTTAAAAACACCTTGGGAGGTCCAAAACATCCTCAAAAGTTGTGTTCTCCCATCACCAGCACTCTTGTAAACCTTAAAAAGGTGTGACAAACCTTAATTGTCTTTATTCAAGCCAAATTTTTATTTGAACATCTTTTGAAGGTTCAAGAAGCTTCCTGGGGTGTAAAACCACACCAGAAGGCGTGAATTTTGTAGAAAATTGGTATAATTATTCCCCTCTTTAGAATAGCCATGATTTTAGCAAAAAGAAAATTCTAAAATCACACATTTTCCAAAAAAAGGTGTGAATTTAGTAATTTTGAAGGTGTGACCTTAGCCTTGGCCTCAATAATATATTATTTTTGTTCCTTTTTCTGTATTTTTGAGCAGTTGAGGGAGTCAGATGGAAGAAATATATGGGGGAAGATGCTCATGACATTAATCAAAACAGATCTGTAGATGATCTCAGGGGAAATTCTGGAAGGAAGGATGGATTAAAAGATGATTTATTTAGTTCTTGGTCAGGCCTGGATTAATTATACTAGTTACCAGCAGGGCTGAAAAGTGGCTGAGTAAGATAGCAAATAATAAAATATCTTGAATAAATATTTTGAATCTGTAGCAATTTATCTGTAAGCTTTACTAAATGAAAAAATTTATAGCTTGAATTCTAGGACTTTTGAATTTATAAATAATGATATTTATTTGGAATAATTCATGAAAATTTGGTCATTAAACCAAAATTAGGAGTGCTGGGATGAATCAATCTCCAAATTCAACTTTATTATCACTTATTGAAGTGGAAGTAAGTCCATTCTTGAAAAAAATCTGTCAGGTCAAGGAAAAATCTATCCAAAGGGGGTAAGTTATCATACAAAATTTGAGCCAGAGCTTTAGAGATAAAAACAAATTTAAAATTTACTCAGTATATTTGTATGATTGGAGTTTGTTTTACCAGGATAAGATAGCAATCCTCAATCAAAAAAACCACCCAAATTAGAAAAAATTCAAAAGATTGCTAACTTTCAACTTTCTGGCCAACCTGTAAGATACAAGGAAATGGAACTGGTTAAAAATATTTTAACTGGTAAAATATGATGGTCTTCATTGGATACTATTTTTCCCCTGTTTTTTTTTTTTTGAGAAAAAGAAACATATTCATAAAATGTATAGGGTCTTCTTTAACCCCTACTAATTCCAAAACTTCCTCTTTCTTCAATTTATATGAATTTCATTTCTCAATCATATTCATTTAATTCTTTTGATTAAATAATATTTTCATTTTTTTACCTTTTTGGAAAAATGGCCCTCTTTATGAAAATTTCCATCAAATAATGATCAGAAGAACTGGCTAAACTTCCA
Organism: Puccinia polysora; assembly: GCA_025617555.3. NCBI lineage: Eukaryota > Fungi > Basidiomycota > Pucciniomycetes > Pucciniales > Pucciniaceae > Puccinia > Puccinia polysora. The sequence continues at coordinate 4,213,430 of CM062636.1, read as the reverse complement.
AATTACCATTTATTTAAAAATAATGGCCTTCAAAATTATATTTTAATTTACAGAGGATCTTTATTTATTCCTTATTTTTGGAAATATTCTTGTGAATAATTGCTGGTAAAACAGAATTCCCCAACAGATTATCATTCATAAAATGATTGAAAAGAAGAAATTTTAAATCAAATCTTGAAATGCTCCCTGGGAATGTATTCCAGTTATTACCAAGAAAAATTCAAAAAACTTCTTCCACTCTCAGAAATCTGGCAAGGAAATTCCACACACTTTTGAAATAAGCAAGCTTTTTTCTTTAAAATCTAGAAAACAATTAAAATTTGGACTGCTTTAATTTCCTTTAAAATAATTGCTATTATATATTTTGATTGGATTTATTGTAATAAGAAGAAAATCTGAATTAAAATATAAAAATACAGTCAAATATATAAAAGGTATGCTTATTTTGAGAGGAGAGCTTTTCCAGATTTTTTCACCCTTTGAAATGAATTTTATGCCCTTCTCTCAAAATATAAATACAAGGAAACTAAACTAGAATACTTTTTTATAAATTTTTTATGTCCTTCTCTTTGATAATTTGAAATATTTCAAAAATTTCCTTTGAATTGAAGCTCCCTGAAAAATGGTCTTGGATTCATCCAGTCTTCTATGTTTTTTCACTTAAAAATTAGACAGAAAATCCAATTTTCTACAGAAAGAAACTCCATTTGGAGTGAATTTAAATTGAAATCCAAGATGAATTTGAATTTTCTTTGATGTTTTATTGAAGAGTTTGAAATGTTTTCCTACCTTTTGGAATGGAAAGGCTCTCAAAATTATAAAGAGAAAACCTCTTGCAAAAGTCAATAAAATTTAAGCAATTTTTCAGCTTTACTTCAAGATTTTCATACCTTATATCCTAAAAATCCAAAAGAAACTTGTTTCTGAAAAACTTTACCCAAATAGGGTGTATCACAGTTAGCAAATCTACCATTAGAAAAATTCCATTTTTTTTGACAAAATCTGCCATTTTTAATGGAGGGTTTCTGAAATACACTTACCCCTTAACTGGTGTGTTTCAAAATGGAATATTTCAAAAATTAAATCCATCATTTATGCATCATCATCTATCCACCATCCATCAACATGCAAAACACCCATCCACACATCCAAATCATCCATATCAAAATCAAAACCTTATACCAGCACACCATACACATCCTCATAACCTCAAATCACAAACACCACCCATCCTCAAACTCTTCACTTCTCATCATTTCAAAAATGACCTCCACAATGCTAGTGAAAAATCAAATCAAGCTGACTGAACTTTTATTGCTATTTTACTCCAATTCAGACTCTTATTTTTAATCCAACTGGTTATCCTTAAATTTGCTTTAGGAACACTGCTACTTAATACCCAAAAAACATCAATTTCACCATCCTATGTATGAATGGCAGAAGCTCCATCTCCTCTTTGACTTAAGCTTCCATCAACTATTTCAAACTTCTTTAGCATCATTCATGAAAATTTTGGAGATGATTGATAACTGTCCTGTCTTCCAGAATGAATCTTGGAACCCCAAAAACAATCCTGTTATCCAACTTTCTTTTTCTCTTTTTTGGTTTGGATCCAATGGTAATGGTGCTGCTGTTCATCTATTGGAAAATCTTTTCTCTATTGGATATGGAACTGTCAACTTGTACACCCAATGTGTTATCACTTCTTTCCTAAGATTTTTTTGCTCACTTCTATGATGGCCAACAAAGGAGGAGTGCATCACAATCTCACAGGTCATGGGGACTGGAGGTTTTCAAGGTTTCATTGGATTTGTTGATGGAACCACCATCCCTTTGATTCAAAAAACCAAGATTGATGGAAACCACTACTTTGATGGGAAGAAAAGGCAATCCAATCTCTTGATAGAAATTTCCTTTTAAACAAAACTGACCAACCATGCTTCCTTTGTTCAGATAGATACTTCATTGCTGTTAAACTAGTTTTAAAAAACAACAAAAATTTCATTGCCCTCCATGCTGGCCTTCCAGGTTCCTGTCATGATTCTTATTTCTTCAACCAAATGCAGATTTCTGAGCAGCCTCAGAGATACTTTTATGAAGAAAAATACTTTCTGGCTGACTCTGCTTATGGCAGTGGCAAATATGTGGTTCCAGCACTCTGCAATGTTTCATACAATGATCAAACCAAAGCTGATTTCAACTATCATCTTGCCCAATTACAAGGTTGAATTGAGCATGCCATAGGAGTCCTGAAAGGATGATGGTTCAGCTTAAGAGAAATGCAAAGCCAGCTCCAAAATCCCAAAGACATGAAGATACTCATCAACTGGATTGTCTGCTGTATTATTCTCCATAGCTTATTGGCCAAAATCAAAGATGAATGGGATAAAATCTTTGAAGATGACATGCCCAATCCTCCTCAAATCATTCCAGTCTTATCTCATCAATCCTCGTTTTCCATGAGAGAGCAAATTCTAACTTTCACCTATGCTCAGTTTGAACCATGATGGTCTGATTTCAGACTTGGTGAAGATACAAAAACACAAGGATGTATCTTTTTTTTTCTTTTTTTCATCCCACACTGACTGGCTTGATCTTTTAAGTCACCCACAAGTGGAACCCAGGAACCCCCACCACCATGCTCCTCCTCCTCCTCTCCCACTCATCAGACTATTCACTCATCCTCCTCCTCTCCCACTCATTGGGCTCAACCACTCACCCTTGTCCTCCTCCTCTCCTTCAACAACCACCCACCCACCATCTCAATCTCAATCTCCAGGTCATTCTCCTTTTATCAACTCCCTTTTTGATTGCCTTGCTAAAAATCCCCCTTTAATCTCCCATCTATGTATCCAGCCCACCCAGGTGTGCACTCCCTCCTTCCTCTCAATCCACCCCCCCTTTTTTGAACTTGTGCTCACCACTGATGAACTCCCCTCCTTGACTCCTCACTTTCCCCTCAAATTTCCTGGTTCCTCAGGCCCCTCCTTTCTTGGCTCCTAACCAACCCCCTTGTGCCCTCCCTCCTTGGAATACTGGACCACACCCTTTGGCTCCTCCCTCCTTAGCCCACAAAAACCCCCCACTGCCAAGTGAACCCCCCCAATCCTTAGCCAAGCATTCCCAAGCAAGAACTGCCCCCCCATTCTCAGCCAAGCATGCCCAAGAAATAACCTGCCCCCCCCCCCATCCTTGGCCAAGCACACCCAACCAAGAAAGATCTACCCCCCCCCCCCCCAATCTTTTCCCAAGCATGCTGGACTGAGGCCAACCAAGCAATAACCAGCCCCCCCCCCATCCTTGAATAAGCAAACCGCCAGGCCTGACAGACTCCAGCCAAGAAAACCAGGCCCACCCATCCTTGTTCATTAGTAAGTAAACCTCTTCCAATGTGAGCTATCACTCAGCCATTTTTGGTCTTCCTCCTTCCTTGACAAATTGTCAATCAACCCTTGTCTTTTTCTTTTATTTATCAATTGATCACCGCCTATCATCAATTTAACTCTCTTGGTCATTGCTACCCGTCCAGGCTTCCTTTCCTCATCCCTTTGATCAAACAAATCCTAACACCTTCCCCAGCAGCACTCCATCAAACACTCATTCAACATGGACCCACCCACCCCCTCGCTCCCCTCCTCATCCAACCCATTCTTCCTTTCCCAACCCAACCAAGCCCCCCCTTCTTACTTGGCCAAAGCAATGGAAACACCATCACCGCAACTGCGGCCACCATCCTCCCCACTTCCATCACCTCCATCCTTGCCACTCTCATCCCCACCATCCTCCCCAAGGCCTATTAGCAATTTGGTGAAGCCTGGAACCCAAAAATGTTGAGTGAAATTATCCCCATTTCCTCCTTGTATTTCCCCCCTGCTTCATGTTCCCTATGGTGTCTGTTGACTTGATTATACAATGAGAATCACGGCCATTAGGGGAGTGATTCAGTCCAATCCTTTGATTTTCCCCCTGCTTCATCTTCCCTATGGTTTCTGTTGACTTGATTATACAATCAGGATCATGGTCATTGGGGGAGTGATTCAGTCCAATCCTTGGAATTTCCACCCTGCCTTATTTATGCCTTGTTTATGTTTTTTTTTGGGGGGGGGATCATTTGTGAATCAGTTACTATTGGTCTAAGCAGGTTAAAAAGAGCTTAAAGAGGCAAATGAATAATAGGTGGCATTTGAATGTTCTGGGGCAAAGCATTAAATTATCCATTAGTTTTGTCTTCATCACAGCAAGTAGGAAAGATGATCCAAACCCAACTGAGATTCACATAAATGAATCTACCCTGAAGTTGTACACCAAGTTCAACATGGGATATTCCATAATTCACCCAATCAAAAAACCTGATTTATGTCTTGCTGAGTGGTTCCCTTTCTCTGAAATTCATTCTGAGGATAAACTTGGATGGGAAAGTTTTGCTTTCCATGTACTCCACTCCACTACACACCTTAAACCTGTGAAAAAAAACAAGGCCCTAGTTTCTGGAGTGATGTGGGCTGATGGACAGATAAAATAAAGTAACCAGTAAGCTTTTGGATGATATGGTTCAGCCACAAAACTTTGCAAGGTTATGAGAAGAAATGGATTCCAGCCTCAAGCAGAAAAAAAAGAAATCATTGTGGCTGGAGTGGCTTTTGAAAAAGCTCAGATAATTTTCTCCAGCAATTTTTGAGGAGTGTCAGAGGGAAATCATTATAAATAAAATTTCTTCCATGAACCATATGGAGTATGATGAAGAATACAGGAGTTCTGATTTCTCTTCCTTCTTAACCTTTAACCTATATTATTTTCAAAACCTCCCCCATCAAGGATCTGATGTTAATTGCCGGAATTTGGTAGGATTGATTCCCATCTTCAATTCAAAGAGTATAGCAGATGAAATTTACACTGATATTTTGTCTGATAATAATTTGGATATGATTGGAGGGCAGTTTGTGTTTAGGGATTATCAGGTATATGTTGATTTTGCTAGATATTCAGGGGTTAAATTAGCTATTTTAAAATCCAAGGATTTCACTAATCAGACTTTTGGATGATTATCACCATCCACAAAGTACACAAAAAGAGGCTTCTCTTTTCAAATATCCAAAAAAATGCACTAGCAGTCCAGAAATATCTTGATGGAATTTCAACATTCTCAAAAATTGGTGGATATGAAGAACAGATAAAAAACTCTTTTAAATAATTTAATTTTTATATTTTTGTGAATGCACAGAAATATATTCAAAACATATTTACAAGCCAAAAAGCTGAGCAATCTTCAATTTCTGTAATTTTTCAACCACTACTTACACAGGCGATTGCCAATGACAACATGTCCTTTTTCTCTGATTGAGCACAATCCTTGTCCTTTTCCTCTTTCTGAAAATCCTACTCATCTTTTTTGTATTCCTTTCAGCATTTATCTTTTTCTGTTGGGCTTCTGCCTCTTCATCTATTTGTTTCTGCTGAGCTATAAGCTCTGATCTCTGTTTTTTCTCTTCAATTTCCAGATTATGCTCCCACTTCTCCCTCTCAAAGTCAAGTTTCTTGCTTTCAACAAGATTTTTCACTGTTTTTCAAAGTCAATAAATCATTTTTTTTTTGAATTTTTTGGAAGATTTTACAATCCAATTTACTTGCCTTACTTGAATCTTTCTTCTCAATTATTTCTTGAAATCCTCCAAAGCTACAAGTGTTTATCCTCTTTTGATGATTTTTGGGGTTGATGTTCATTGAATTGGAGGCCTTGCACTTTCCCTTGGCTGAGATTGATGGAATCTGGCTGTCTTCACTCAGATTGGAAGGTGATGTAGGAGTCCCCATTGGCTTAATCTTTCTGTTATTTTCAACAAAATGATTAGGCTTTTCATATGAAATCAGTTAACATTCACTATTCAAGAAAATAAAAACCATACTTACTTGAGGTGAGGTATTTTTGGATGGTGAATTGAGACAGTCTTCCCCCAAGTTGTTGGTATTGTTGAGTTTGTCCAAGCAAGGATGTGATGGTTCCAGGAAAGTGTTTGAGATGCTTGTGGAATGCATTGGGGCTGATTGATCTATAATTTTTGAAAAGTCATTCTTGGTGGCTGATGCTGACTCTTATGGTGGCCAATTGTATGTTTCCTCATTATCAGTTTCACTAGGCTGAGTATAATTTAGAAGTGGCTCCATATCATTTGACTCTTCTGTTTGAGCATCAAACTCAGCCAGAGGCATGATATTTTCTTTTTTACCAAATATTTCATCCATGTGGTTTTAGAAAGGGAAGATTGAATCTCATATGAAATTTAATTGAGTTCAAAAACAAATCAGCGGGCTGACACATGAGAGGAACAAAAGAACAAAGATGAGACAGAGTTTGGACAATGCAGAAGAACAGTAATGGAACCAACAGGTCTTCAAGACAGTTTCCACAACAATGTATGGGGAAGTGGGTCAAGCATTGGTTGAGTCGCAGGAGGTTGAACAAACTGAGGCAATTAGCCGGTAATGTGGTCAAGGTGTTAGAAATTGAGAGCTTGAGAGCACAAGAAGACTGGCTCTTACCAGTTACCAGATGGATGAGGTTGAGTGCCCCAACGGTGAGGGGTTGATGGGTCGTGGTGGATCCCCAAAAGGGTTTGGTGATGGGTGGTGGTTGAGTTGATTAACCAACAAGTGAGGAAGAGGAAGATGTTGAGGAAACAGGAAAGTAAAACAATGATGCAAAAAAGATGAGGAGGATAAAAATGATGACAAGAGACAGGAGAGCAATAGTTGGGTTCAGGAGAAGACAGGTTGCTCCCCCGAGGGATCTGAGATCTTGAAGCAGGGCACCTGGAGGGGCACGCGTGATCTGCATGGTGGCAGCAAGGCTAGTGCAGGTGGAGTGAGGGAGACATGAAAGTTAACAGAATCCAATTTCTCAAGCACAGAGTTTATCCCCTTGGCTTTATTGGCATCATTTATGCCAAACCCATTTGAGATGGAAATTGAGTGGGATTTTGTGTACTTGGCCTGTTAGTTCTTTAATTGCTCCTGCATTTGCTTTGGAGACAATTCCAGTCTACCTTTTATTTTTTTATTGAGCTCATTGGAAGTCAGGAGATAAAAATTTACCCTTAAAGATGGGGGAAAACCAACTCTTGTTTCTTTCTTGGACCCAAATCAAGCAGCATAGTTTGAAGCAACTTTGAGCCAGTTGACCAGGATTAGGTGGTCTTCTTGCTTGATTTGGCCAGATTATTTGGAAGCTGAGGGAGGAGGATTATTTGTTGTTGAATTTCTCAAGGATGTTTGTTTTGGTAGGTAGTATTTGGTTTTGGATTGCTTAGGGGCCATCTTGATAGGCAAGGTAGGAGCAAGAAAGTGATTAGGTGGGAACTGGGTAGTAGAAGCTGCAAGATGGAGGGCTATGATGTAGTGGGGTGTGGAATGTGAAGGAGGAATTTGTAGATGGTGAGGAGGAGGTGAGGTTTCAGATGATAGTGTGATGACAAGTGAGGATGATGAGACATACAAGGAGGTTGTAGTTGGATGGAAGTGAGAAGCAAGGATGAGCAGTGAGGATGATGAGATGTCCAAGGAGGTCAGAGTTGGATTGAAGTGGGAAGCAAGGGATGGATGGTGTGGTGCAGGGTTTGGTTGATGCGGTGGGTACCTTTATATACTTTAGTTGAAGAAACCCAGTTATTTCATGTTAACTTTTGTCAAATAAATGAACTCTCATCTCTGCTTCCTCTCCAAATGTCACATACGCGCAGCTGCTGCCGCTGTCACGTGCGCACAACCAGCCACTGTCACAAGACTATCATGTCTTCAACTCTGATCTTCTCCTCCCTTGACAAGGAGGTCAACCGGGGGCATCTCTCAGTAGATTTCCTTCAATTCCCGGAGACCATCTAAAACACTCAACTCTTAACTCAACCTTGACCAATCTCAGTTCAACCGCTCTCAGCCAAATCTTCTCTTTCTTTCTTTCATCTTTCCTTGTTTCATATTTACTTCTTATTTTTTTCTTTGTCTTCTCTTTCTTTATCTTCTCCAACCTCAAACTTGACCACTTGAATCAACTCAAATCCAACTCCTCAAACCTCACCATCTTGCATTGACTGGTAAGACTTACACTTGTTGCTGCCTCTCTCTATCCTCAAATTCTAACTCTCAACATGATTCTTTCTTGAATTCATCTGCTACCATCTTTCCTTGACCGCTCCTCAACCAAAATCAATGCTGAATCACATGTCAAGTTTCTCTTTTATTCCTGTGTCACAACTGCCCCTGGCGTGCAAGGGGCTGAAGGCACAGGCACTACTGCTCACAGAACTCAGGATAGAGATAAAGAGAGTGATTGCATATGAAGAAGAGATGTAGATTAAGGACAATGATGAGGAGAAGAATCCAGGAGTAAGGCTCTGAAGGATTGTGATGCGGGAATCCTGTAAGAGTAACACCAGAGGGGTAGGTGAGATGAGTAAGGTAGGCTGGTTGGTTTTCTTGTGCTGAGATGACACCTATTGGATGAGGGACTAACCAATAAGAAGTAGTATACTATTTCCTTGGGGGAATTAGTCCAAGAGGAGAAGAGAGGCCATTATATGTGAGAGCTGAGAGGAGGCCTTGAGGATTGGATGACTGGTGCTGGGCTGGTAGGCCCATGGCATTACATGTGGACCAATTGGGTTGGAGGTTTCAGAATGACAGTTTGAGTAATGGGCCTGTCCAGGAAGGTCATGTACTGAACTGGAGTATGGGTTGTCCAGCCAGGAGTATGTACTATGGGTTTAATGTATGTAATTCTCATGCTAGATAGAGTTGAAGGAGAGATGAGGATGCACCAAGCCATAGAGAGGTAGAGGGTATGCCTGGGAGATTACCTAAAGGCTGCAGGATATGCAGGGGGATACTTCAGGATATTCAGTAGTAGAGTGTGAGTGAGCTGGACTGAGATTGGCTGAGGGCTGAGTGAGGCTGAGGAGACTTAGTCAAACTGTGGTTATGACAGTACCCCCCCTGAAGAGGAAGGGGTAGCTCCTGATACCCATAAGAAGAGGTGAGAATCAGGTTGAGATCTTCACCATGCCCATGCTGTCTTTCCCTTCACCATATCCCTCACCATCACCACCTGGTTCCTGTCCATCACTTTCATCTTATAATAGATCATCCACCCCCTTGTTCAGTATGGAAGTCACCAACGGCTATTACCCTGTCAACCAGTACTACCCTCCATGTTCCAGGTGGGCAGAAACCAACAAGGTTTGTATCACCAGCATAACTCCCAAGTCTGGGAAGTGCAAGTATTGCCGACGCTACAAAAGGCCCTGTTCTGGAGTTCACAATGCCGGAAGGAAGGTTCTAGGACCCGTTGTTTGGGTGAGGGATGAGTCTTCTCCCAATTTTGAAGTGAAGGAGGCGCCGGACGATTCGAGTGTGTTGCTAGGCGTGGAGAGCAGGGTAGGGGCTTTGGACGGTGAGTGTTTCTTTGGATTTAGGTTGTTCAGACAGGCTGACTCCAGCCCGTGGTCCTAAAATTGTAGTTGAGGCGCTGAAGGAGAAGATGAAAAGAATGGAGAAGCGCCAAACAGAGTTGAGGAGGAAAGTACAGCTGGCATTGGACGGTACGTCAAAGAAGGAAGTGGCCAGTTTGAACGCAATGGACATGCGCTGGGGGACCCCTTATTCATCTTTGATTAGTTTGATTGTGGACTCCGAGGGCGTAGGGGGCCAATTGAACCTTTGTCAAAGCCAGGCCGGCCTGGTCAAAGCCAATTGAACCACCGTCGAAGTGGTCAAAGCCAGCCAAAAAACCATTGAACCAGTCAAAGTTTGAAAAGGTCAAATCAAATCTGTCGAAGCTTGAAGTTCAAAGGTTGAACCTGTCAAAGTTTGGCGGTCAAAGGTTGGTTCCGTCAAAGTTTGACAATCGAAGGTTGAAGCGGCCAAGGTTCAAAGGTCCGGGGTCAAACCTGTCAAAGTTTGACGCAATGTGGTTGAGGTGATGGAGCCACGTAGAAGGACTGTTGAAGCGGTGGTGATCCGGTCAAAGTAGCGGAGAGGGGATTGAGGAGGCGTTGAAGCGTCAAAGCTCAAAGTTCAAAAGTTGTTCAAATCACTGGAGAGCTGCCCGCCGGAAACGCCGCCACCGCCTCTATCAAAGTCAAAGTCAAACCCGTCAAAGTCAAAGTCAAAGAGGGTGTCAAAGCAGGGCAAGAGGAGGACAAGGATGAAGATGCTCCTGGGAAGCCTGACAATGATGAAGAAGAAGAAGACAAAGAAGAAGAGGAAGAAGAAGAGGAAGAAGAAGAGGAAGAAGAAGAGGAAGAAGAAGAGGAAGAAGAAGAAGAGGAAGAAGAAGAAGAGGAAGAAGAAGACATGGAAAGGGAAAGAGGTGGAGTGGAGCAGGAAAAGGGGAAGGGTAAGGAAGTTATAGAATTGGAGGATGATTCCCCTGGCCCTCAGTCTGTTGGAGAGTTGGTTGGGAGGTTACTGGCTGAGGATGGAGTGATAGGTGGATATAGGAAGGTGACCCAGGGGGATATTGGTTTTTATGCTTGCTCTGGAGGGAAGTTAGTTGGACCAATGGATGCTATTGAAGATGATCCAGTGGGGGACTTGAAGGAGATTGAAAGGCGTCTTGGGAGGTTTTCAAAGGATTCCAGGAGCAATGCTATTTTTGGATGGAGTTTGAATAATGGGGAAGAAGTGGAGAAGAAGAAGGAAAAGAAGGAGGCAAAAAAGGAAGTGTTGGCAGAGCTAGAGGATTTTTTATATTTTTCTGGTGTAACATATGATTTGGGAGCTACTGCTAAAGATAAGGAGGAATATGAGGGAAGGAAAATAAAATTGGCTAGTGTTTTGGTAGCTAAAATTACTGATTTGATTGATAAGATTGAAAGGGAATGGTAGATAGAAATTTGTTTTTTTTTTCTTTATGTAGATGGATGGAATGGAAAGAGACTTGATTTGGTTTATTGTTTTGGGAGAGTAAATTTTAGAATTATGGAGGAAGAAAAAAGGACAGGGATGGAGTTGCTTGGGGGAGAGAGTGGCCATTATGAGGGTTTGGGTTTGGAAGGATAGAGTGAGTGGAAGTTGTGGAGAAGGGCTGAACAGTTGATGAGATTGGCTACTGGTTCCCATGAGGTTCTTTCAGAGTCTTCTAAAAAACCTTTCCACTTGACTAAATAGAGGGGTTTGCCACGTCTAATCTTGGAGTCCAGGATTTGAGACACTTCCCACTCTTCCTGGCCATCAATTTCCACTGGTTCTGGGGGTGGATGATGGTTAGGAGAGTCTGGATCTGAGGAGTAGGGTTTGAGAAGGGAAGCGTGAAAGACGGGATGGATGGAGAACCATTGATCAGGGAGTTGGAGTTTGAAGGCATGAGATCCTATACATTCAATAATGAGAAAAGGACCCAACCAACTCTCAGAGAGCTTCTTGGAAGGTCTGTTAGTATTGATATTCTTTTCAGATAACCAAACTTTATTCCCAGGAGCAATACCTTTTGGAATGTCTTTTCTATTAAGTTCAGAATAGTACTTATACTTATCCATAGACTCTTTCAATTCTTTCTTTAGTTGGATCTGGTTCTTCTGAATATGGTCTAGGTAGTGACTGGCAGGTTGGTTGTCCAACACATGCAGGAAGTCAAAGCTTGGGTGCCTTCCATAGAGGGTAAAGAAGGGTGATTGCTGGGTAGAAGTATGGACACTGTTGTTGTAAGAGAATTCTGCCAAAAGGAGCCAAGTATCCCAGTTGTCCTGATGATAACTAATATACATTCTGAGGTATTGTTCTAGTACTTGGTTGACTCTTTCAGTTTGACCATCTGTTTCAGGATGGTAGGCTGTGGAGAGATTCCTTTGGATCTGTAATTTTTCACAAAGTGTTTTCCAGAAAGAAGAAATGAATAAGGAGCCTTTGTAACTTATGATGTCAGCAGGTAGGCCATGTTTGGAGAAGAAATGACTGATGAAAAGGTTAGCAAGTTCTACTGCAGTCAGTGTACCGGTTGTTTTAATGAAGAGGGCCATCTTAGAGAAACAGTCCACCACAACAAGGATAGAATCAAATCCATTGGAGAGAGGTAGTTGAGAGATGAAGTCCATAGAGAGTGAGGTCCAAGGACCATCAGGAATTGGAAGAGGTTTGAGAAGTCCTAGTTTCTTTTCATGCCTTGCCTTGTTCCTGTTGCAAAGGTAGCATGCTGAAACATAGTTCTTGACATCCTTTGACATTCCATTCCAGGAGAAAGATCTCTTGATGAGTTTGAGAGTCTTCTGTTGGCCAGGGTGACCTGCAAGAGGAGAATCATGTCTTTGATAGAGTATTTTTTGTTTAAGATGGTTAGCTTGGTCAGGTATGACCACTTTACCCTGAAACAGGAGTAAGCCACTAAAGGGGTCTAAGGAGTAATCAGTTACTTCTTCATTCTTATTCAATCTTTTAATGATGCCCTGAAATAACTTGTCAGCTTGTTGACCAGAAGTCAATTCACTCAGTTGATTGACAAGTTTATTAGCAGAAAGGAAAAATAGTTTGGAAGTTTCAACTTCATTTTGTTTCAGAAGTTGTTGAAAATTCCCAGGATTCTTTTCAGAATATGGTGTTCCCCCCGCTGGATACATGTCGTCCCAACGTGACAGGATATCTGGGATGGTCAAAAGTTTGCCAGGCCTGTAAGTGATCAGAAAATTGAATTCAGAGAGTAATTCTGCCCAATGGGCCTGTCTTCTAGTAATGACCTTGGAAGACATAAAATACTTCAAAGAGGCATGATCAGTTAGCACTTCAAAAGGGTCAGTAACGCTCAAGAGGTAGGACCTCCATTGCTGCAGGGCAAAAACAATAGCAAGGAGCTCTTTGTCATGGATTTCATAGTTTAGTTCAGCACTGGACATTTTCCTGCTGTCAAAAGCAATAGGGTCTTTAGTGTTATCAGCAGTAACCTGGTGCAGGACTGCACCCAGGGCATAGTCACTGGCATCAGCCTCAACATAGGTTCTCAGGAGGTGATCATAATGGCGAAGGACTGGAGCTTGGGTAAAAGCTTGCTTGATGTTTTCAAATTGTTGCAAGGCTTCAGGAGTGAGTTTGAAAGGGGAGCTGTTTCCAGCAATAGAGGTGAGGTGGGAGACCTGTTTGGATTAGTTCTTTATGAACCTGCAATAGAAGTTAGCAAACCCAAGGAAAGATTGCAAAGCCTTCCTGTTTGTAGGAGTAGGCCAGGTAAGGATGGTTGTGACTTTGTTGTTGTACATAAAGATCCCATCCCCTGAGACCACATAGCCCAGATAGTCTACAGAAGGTGCATTGAAGTTGCATTTGGAGGCTTTTGCATATAACTTGTGTTTTCTGAGCCTGGCCAGTACTTCACACACATGAGGGATGTGTTCCTGTAAGTTTTTTTGAGAAAATGAGGATATTGTCCAGGTAAACCACCACATAAATTGTTAGGAGATCAGCAAGTATGTCATTTATAAGATTTTGGAAAGAAGCTGGGGCATTGGTCAGCCCAAAGGGCATGACCAGGTATTCATAGCTTCCAAACTGAGATCTGAATGCTGTTAGGTGTTCATCTCCTTCCTTGATGCGCAATAGATTGTAGGCGCCTCTGAGGTCAATTTTGGTGAAGATGGAAGAACCTGAGAGGACATTCAGTAAGAAAGTCATTGGATGAAGCGGGTAACGGTTCTTCCTGGTGACAGTGTTAAGCTTGCGGTATTCAACACACAACCGCAAACTCCCATCCTTATTTTTAACAAAAAGAACAGGTGCTCCAGTGCTTGAAGTGCTGGAGCAGATGAAACCTTTCTCTACATTCTCTTCTATGTGGGCTTGTAGGGTTGCCTTTTCACCTTGGGATAGGGAATAGATGGGCCCAACTGGAGGGAGTGGGCCTTCCAGTTCAATGTGGTGATTGTAAGCGCGGTGAGGAGGGAGTTGATCTGCTTTAACCTTGGAGAAAACATCTAGAAAAGAATGGTAATCAGCAGGAACTTTTTCCAAAACAGTTTCTATTTCTTCAGGATCTTCATCAATGTCAAACTTGTCCCAGTCAGCTGAAATATTCTTATGGGGAGTAAGAGAAATGTTAGAAGAGGTAACCAATTGCATGATATGCAAGGATGAATCCCTAGGTTCCTCCTCCAAAGGAGTGGTCAAGGGATCAGTGAATATCCAAGCAAGATGGGAAATTGTTGAACTCAATGGAAATTGGATTGGGTGTTGAGGATGCAAGGGTTCTGAAGTGAAGGGGAGTGCAATGGACTGCAGTGCCAGAGGCAGAGTTGGAGAGGAACCAGTTGTAGGTAGGTTGGCCATGTTGAGTTCAACGGATTGGGAGGAAAAATTGTCAGCAGGCTGGTGTCTTGGGGTGATCAGCCCCATTCTCCAGTTTACTTCAGGATTCCAGTAGTGAAGGAAGTCAATTCCCAGGATGAGGTCTTCTGAGAATGGTGCGTCAACAAGGAGGAATTCCCATTCAAAGCTAGGAAAAGAAGGAAGAGAGACCACCCAAGTTGCCTTGTGGGAGATTAGTTGAGAGGGTGACTCATTTGGACTGAAATTGAAAAGAGGAATAGGTTTGCCCAGAGGTATGGGCTGCAATGAAAACTTTAGAACCATGGTGTTAGCCATTTCAGATTGAGTAGCACCTGAATCAATCAATACACTATAACTCAAGTCCTGGTGAAAAAGAATAAAACATAAGCCTTTGGAAAGTTGGTCAGAGTGGTCTTTTTGTATCTTTTGTACCCTAACGTCAGTAGGGTGATAATCCCGGAGTACAGCAGGAAAACCAACTAATTGTTTTTTTGGCTTGGAGGGAGAGGAAGAGTTGGTTTTGGAGACAGGCTTCTTTTTGCAGTCGTCCGTCTTGTGCTTCCCTGCACAATACATACATAGTCCCTCCTTCTCCCTTCTTGCCTTTTCTTCAGCCTTGAGCTTGCCATCAGGACCTAAGTCCAAGGTAGGTTTGGTTTGAGAGGATTGTTTCTTTGCAGATTTGTCTTTCTTCTTGGCCTTACCTTTGCCCTTGTCAGACTGGGAAGAATTGGCTTGGGATTGAGAGGAATTTTGCTGTTTAGGGTGGCTTGAATGGGAAGACTTCTCCTTGACTTGTTTGTGGTACCTGGTATCGTAATCCAACACTACATCCATAAGGTCTTGAAGGGTGTCTACAGAGCCATCATAGCCGGCTAATTGATCCAGAAGTTGGGCAGGGAGGCTTTGGCAAAAGTGGAAGTAGAAGGCTCTTTCCCCCCATCCAGAGACTTTTGTCATAAGGGAACAAAATTCTGTGATGTGGGTTGAGGCATATCCAGAGTCCTTCATCTTCAAATTCACAAGTTCCTTCTCTGCCTTGGCAGTTTCCAGAAAATCACCAAAGAGAGTATGAAGTTGTTCCGTGAAGTGTTGCCAGGAGTTGAGAAGGAATGAGGGCTCTTGATTGGTGAGATGAGCCAAGTAGGGTTGAATCCAACGGTTTGCGTTCCCAGTGAGGTAGGAGACAGCAAACAGAAATTTCCTTTGATCCACACGGAAGGTCTCTTTGTCTTTTGCAAAGATGAGTTCACAAGCTTGTAGGAAAGGTATGAGCTTGGTAGGGTTATTGCCTTCAAATTTGTCTGGCGGGTTCATTGATGGGGCTTTGAAGGTTCCTGAGTGGGAAGTACTAGTTGTTGGGGGTTGAGAGAGTTTGGCCACTGCTGAAGTCATGGTTTGAAGCAAGGCTGGGAGAGTAGGGTCCACTGTTGTAGGTTGAGGAGGTTGACTTGGAGGAGCTGGGGTTGCAGTGGAAGCGGAAGGTTGAGAAGCTTCCTCCTGAGGTCCAGAGATTGGTGAGTTAAGGTTGCTAAGGATCCTTGAGTCAAAACCTGAGTCCTTGCTTTCTTCCTCCTCTTCCACATCCTCAGGGAGAGGAATTAGGCTGGGATTGTACAATGGGGAGTCCAATCCATAACCTGCTTGGTGATATTTACCAATCACTCAATTAATAAACGGTCTGACAACAGGAGGAGCAGGGGACAGAGAAGCTCTTGGAGGAGCTGGAGGAAGGATACCAGTGTCCATGGTGTTGGAAGCTGGTGCAGGGAGGTCGGAAAAGGTCCTCCCTTGTCCACGGGCTTGAGGAGTAGATTGATTGTGATCTTGTATTTCTATGGTAGCGCCACGTCCTTGGGCTGCCCTAGTAAGAGGTGGACTGGTGATGATGGAAGGTCTTGCATGTCGAGGAGGCATGGTTTCCAAGTATGCCGTAGGGGAGTGGCCCAAGAAAGTACCCAGAGAAGATGAGGGAGAGAATTTGGCCGCCAGAAAAAGTCTTGAACTTGTACAACGTGCCGTCAAAGTCAAAGTGTCAAAGTCAAAGTTCAAAGTCAAAGCGTCAAAGTCAAAGGTTGAGGTCAAAGTGTCAATGTCAAAGTGTCAAAGTCAAAGGTCAAAGTCAAAGCATCAAAGTCCCCATCAAAACATTGTTCAAGGGCCAATTCCAAGAGAGGGGTTGAGACAGACAAATTCCGCAGGGTGTACCTTTGGAAACGTGGAGGCCACACACTGTTTAGCTCTATTCCACGCACGCCCACAAATATTGTAGGTAGTGTTGTCCAGGAGATGGAATGGTTGCGGATAGATGGAATGGGTCTATTGGAATATAGAGGTGGGTAGTAATCAAGGGGAAGGAATTAGTATAATGTCACAACTGCCCCTGGCGTGCAAGGGGCTGAAGGCACAGGCACTACTGCTCACAGAACTCAGGATAGAGATAAAGATATTGATTGCATATGAAGAAGAGATGTAGAGTAAGGACAATGATGAGGAGAAGAATCCAGGAGTAAGGCTCTGAAGGATTGTGATGAGGGAATCCTGTAAGAGTAACACCAGAGGGGTAGGTGAGATAAGTAAGGTAGGCTGGTTGGTTTTCTTGTTCTGAGATGACACCTATTGGATGAGGGAATAACCAATAAGAAGTAGTCTACTAATTCCTTGGGGGAATTAGTCCAAGAGGAGAAGAGAGGCCAGTATATGTGAGAGCTGAGAGGAGGCCTTGAGGATTGAATGACTGGTGCTGGGCTGGTAGGCCCATGGCATTACATGTGGACCAATTGGGTTGGAGGTTGCAGATTGACAGGTTGAGTAATGGGCCTGTCCAGGAAGGTCATGTACTGAACTGGAGTATGGGTTGTCCAGCCAGGAGTATGTACTATGGGTTTACTGTATGTACTTCTCATGCTAGATAGAGTTGAAGGAGAGATGAGGATGCACCAAGCCATAGAGAGGTAGAGGGTATGCCTGGGAGATTACCTAAAGGCTGCAGGATATGCAGGGGGATACTTCAGGATATTCAGTAGTAGAGTGTGAGTGAGCTGGACTGAGATTGGCTGAGGGCTGAGTGAGGCTGAGGAGACTTAGTCAAACTGTGGTTATGACATCCTGTTTCTCA
Organism: Puccinia polysora; assembly: GCA_025617555.3. Classification (NCBI taxonomy): domain Eukaryota; kingdom Fungi; phylum Basidiomycota; class Pucciniomycetes; order Pucciniales; family Pucciniaceae; genus Puccinia; species Puccinia polysora. The sequence goes on along the minus strand of CM062636.1, from coordinate 4,196,017 downwards.
ATGTCTGTTTATTCTGTTAATCATCTCTTGTGTTTGTGATTGTTATTTTTTCTTTTCTAAACTTATGTTCCTTTTTGGAATAGCCCTCTTTTTTCATCATTTATCAAAGCCTCTCACAGTAATACAACAACTTTGACAGGTCTGATCTGAAATAAGTGGGTTTTTTTATTTTCAATGGCCAGTTTGGAATGATGGATTTGGGTTTAAACCCACCATTTTTTAATTTAATTTTTGGTTAGCCTTGATAGGCCCTAGTTATTTTTGATAATCACTTAATTTCTCAAAAAATATATCAAAATATATACCAATAGTATGAATTTTAATTCAAAGTAATTTTTGAATCATCATATAAAATAACTCCATTTAAATATTTTCAAGTTAAAAAATTATGAATTATTCACCCTAGATGCCCATCCATTCATTAACTCAATTTTTTGATATAAATCCTACTCTCCATATTCTCATTAAATATATCCATCCCATCATTAAATCCATCCTTTCCCTATAATTGAACTTATAAAATTTTCCATCAAAAACTTGCAAAATTGATTCAAAATCTTCCTTATTGATTTTTCTGTGACTCAATATATGTTTTCTCTATAAGAATGATTTACATCAGTTTTAAAATATTCCCACCATTCTCCAATTCATCCAATAAAGATTCTCCTCAGCTTCTAACTTAGAAAAAATTCTCTCTCAAGCTATCCTTCATACAAACTCCTTCCTTAGTAAATATTCCTAGAACTCTAATCTTCTCTTCTATATAATTGATTCTCTTGTTGAAATATTTATTTCAATTCATTCTAATTATTTCATCAATAATATACCTTTTTTATTTTCTATAATTCCATTATTTCCTTTCTCTTTGACTTCTATGAAGCGTTTTTCATTTATGAAATTCAAATCAATAAAGGAAATATTTTTCCTCCCTTTTTAATCCAAGTCCTATTTTTTGAAACTTCAATAGTTTTCTTGAATTCTTTGTCCATCCTCTTTGAATTCTTCTATTATTTTGAGGATCTTTTGACTTCCTTTCAGTTTTTTTCGGATCTTCTGAAGGTGGCTCTTTATTTAATCCCAAATTTCCTGAATTCTTTAAAGGTTTTGACCATATTATGAAATCTCCACGTAAACCCTGCTCTCCTCAAAACTAATTAATTATAATTGAAAGCCAAATTCCCTTAATTAATCATTTTTTTGACCTCAAATTATTCCCTTCTCCAATATTTTAAACATACATTTTACTGTAAATAATTCAACAAAAAATCAGCAGGCAGTCCACTCAATTCAAAACAGTTACTTAATATATTCCCTAGAATTTCTTAGAGATAATTCCAATATCATAAAATATGTATCTTGTGGCCTATCAAATTATAAATGACTAAATTTTCTGTTTCCCCAGAATTTTGTACCCATTTTTTTGCAATAATTATTGAAAACCTGGCAAATATATCTTCCATATTGACTGTAACTTTCACACTTGTATTATTTGGGCTTGATTCTGGTGGAAAAGATTATTCAGGAATTCATGAATCTCTGAAACCTTTAAGAATATTGCAGGAATGGATAATATCTATTTTGGTTCTCCTTTGCATGGTTAGTACATGATCTTATAAAATCTGATATTAAATTTACAGGGAGAGTTGGTGTTGGTGGTGTAGGATATGAAGAAGTAATTTTTAGGTCATACATTGGCTCAAGGATGAAGACCTTGAGAATAAACTAAACTATTCTGATGAGAATCAAAGTTGAACTCCTCCTTTAATCCATTGATTAATTTTGCAACTGACCCTGCTAAGTCACTCAGCCTCTACACTAAATTTAAGACTATGCCAAAAATCACTTCAATACTTTTCAGTCCAAGGAAATCTCTGGAAAATTTTACCTGGATCCTTAAAATTAGTATCTCAAGATTTTTTATTAATTAACCTTCAATGATTATTTCTAATCTATTTTCAGGTTTAATTCATCCTCAGAAATCAATTATTTCTACTTTTAAACTTTGAATCTCTACAGGCTTACATACTAAATGACAAAATTAATTATTCAAATTCTTTCTGGTATATTTGAAAATCAAGTAAATTTATCTCAAAAAATCTTGAAACCTTCTCTAAAATTGGTTAAAAACATTTGTAATTCATTCTTGACTTCATCTTTAACCAAAACATTCTATATTTAATTTTGAATTCCCATGCTCCTTTAATACCTAGGAATGTAGTTACTTTAATAAAACTCGGATATTTCTTTTCTATTTCTCATCCATGGTCATTTTTCTCATGTATATGATTGAATATCTTCTTTATTCCTGTTTTACTCCACCAAATAAGGAAGTTTACAAATTCTCTTTGTGAATTATTCAAAAATAATAATTTTCATTTATAGCTCAATTTTTTTAAAAATCGTTTTCTGAATTCTAATGTTTATCTTAATAATATCAAAAGAATCTCTGTAAATTCCACAATATCTTAAATAAATCAATGTTTGATTCTGATTCATTTTCATTAGATCATCTATTTTCAAGACCTGATTCTAAATTGCTGCCCTTGTAAAAGATTTGAATTCAGAAGCCAGAAAACTGTGCGGTAAATCTTTCTATACATAAATCAAAAAAATTTTAAATTAGTTCAGTTAAAAACATCTTTAAGGCTTATTATAGCAGATGAATTACATTAGAGGGAATAAAAAATAAAAAAATCAGGGATTTTATTCATGGATCTATCTATCTATTTATTTATTTTTATCTCTTTTTTTGGGGGGGTTGTGGGATGGTATGCCCACACATTTCAAAAAATGGTTTGATTCTTCAGATCATTGTTAAACTCATGTGGTCTGAGAATTTAGGAAGACAATATTATATTAAATTTCATTGTTAACTTGCACAACTACTTTTAACCACTCTGGAAAAATCATGATTTGAAGTTTTTTGGGATTTTATTTAATCAAAATTCACAAGAACATGGATTCAGTGAATTTAATTCTTGATTTGAATATGTTCCAATAGAAAAAGAAAATTATAATTATTCAATTATTTGAGAGCAATAGGGATGATGCAAATGAGATATTGGGTGGATATCAGTTTTTTTTTCCCTTAAAGGATTTTTCTCCAGGGGATGAAGCATGCTTTAAATAACTAAACCAAATGATCAAAGTTTGAATCTATCAGAAAATGAAGTTTAATATAAGATATCTAAAGAGCTTTCAAACCTGTAACCTGATAAATAAAAATAATAACCTAAAGGGGTACTAAAAAACTAAAAAAGAGTAAAATGTGAGAGTAAAGCCAATGGATGATGGCAAAAATTTCCTTAAGGATTAGAAGGTGGATAAATACTGCAAGAAGCTTGAGGATATGGAATTATAGAGAATATATAAAAGGATTTTGAGATATTATCAAAAATTTAAATATTTTACAATAAAAAATAGATTGGTAGATATAAATGAAATTGACTAATCTGGAAATTTTAGCAGGATATAACAAAAAAAATAAAAGGCCTGGAAATCTTAAATCTGTGAGATTTTCACAATAGATTCAAAGTTAAAATTTATGTTTTATGAATAAATAGTCTGAGGGGAATCCATATAGGTTTAATTTGAAGATATATCAACAACAAACTACTGTATTCTTCATTTCTGTCTCCTCCTGGAAATGGTGGATGGGTGGGGGGTGTGGGGGTTCTGGAGGGGATTTCTTTTTCCCTGAATCCCTTCCTTTTCATTTTTAAAGTGAGGATTAGATTTGATAATTTCAAACAATTAATCTTAGAAGTAGGCTTAAGAAATATTTATTGTGGTATTTGTACAAAAATCTTTCTAACAATTTCTATACACCTCCTTCTGTTGTGCAGTAGATGAGGCAGGTGAGGCTGATAAAGAGTTATCCATATTTCTTTTCCAAGGATATTTCTTTAGTATGTGACTTTGATTTTCTTTTCTATCAAAATCCTTGATGTATCAATGTATTTAATTTAAATTCATGTACATACATACATACATGAACTCATCTGGATTGAAATTGGTGAACCATGCATGGCATAATGTAGTGATACAGTATGGAACTTTGGTGGTGTAAATTCAATGTGGGACATGGAGAAGGTATATGTACACTGCTCTGGGTCTATTTTAACCCCTGGGTGACATTTTCATGGCCAATTAGTCTATGGAATATTACATCACAAATTTCACCATCTTGGCTAGAAAATGAAATCCCTACAAGCTATACAAGAAAAAAAAACACCTGTTGGCCATTTACTTATAATGGAAGAAGACTAAGTAGAGGGAAACACCCCCTTTTTCATAAATTTAATGGAAAGATAGGATGGAGTTAAAACCCCTCTGTTTGTTACAAGGCAGTAATTTGTGAAAAAATTGAGAAAAAATAGAAAAAATAATCAATAGATCAGAAAAAGAGAGGGGGGAAAGAGAGAGAGATAGAGATGATACTAAGCTGGGAACTAATTCAATAGCAGGTTTACCAAAATGAAGGCATAAAATAATTCCAGAAAAAAAAATTGTAGTGAGAAATATAATAATTTTATCCACCACCATCATCATTACAATTATACTAACCCCCCTTCACTCATAACAACCATATCCTCAATCATTGGTGCAGTTATCAATAATATTGTTGCAAGGTTTTTTTGAATCCATTGTAGGGATAATTTGGACAATTTTCTTATCCACCATGTCTACTTTAATCCTGGTAAGAATCAAGCAAATCACCAATTCAAAAGAGGAGATTTTAAGCCACCCTTTAATACTTCTTAATAACCTCTTTGCTCACTGAACCCTTCTCTCTTCTGTCAAAATTGTTGAGAAGAATTGAAAACACCATGCTGGCCACTCAGATATCAATTCAGAATATCCACAATTTTTTTGTCCACCATGTCTAATTTAATCCTGGTAAGAATTGATCAAATCACCAATACAAAAGAGGAGATTTTAAGCCACCCTTTAATACTTATTAATAACCTCTTTGCTCACTGAACCCTTCTCTCTTCCGTCAGAATTGTTGAGAAGAATTGAAAACATCATGCTGGCCACTCAGATATCAATTTAGAATATCCACACACCATGATCCTCTACCCCCCTCCCCCCAATAAATTATGGATTCCAGAACTGGTTCATAAATGAGCTATGCTCCTCCCCAAAATACAATTTTGACCATCAAATCTTGCATGATCACAGTCATCACTATTGGGATTCTTTTTTTTAATTTTCTTTAATTTTTTGAAAATTGGGTAATTGGTAGTTTCTGGATGGTATTGTTATGATAGATTTCTATGGTTGGGGTTTTCTTTTTCTCAAATGCTGGGCTCTTGGGAGTTTCTGGATGGTACAGGTATGATGATTTCTAGAATCAGGTTTTTTTTTTTTTTTTTTTTTTTAAAAAAAAAAAGGAGATTAATCTGGAGTCACTAGGTGGTAAGGGTACAATTTCAACTAGAACCAGGTTTGTTCAAAGAAGGGGGGGGGGCTCAAATGGGAAATTAGGAGTAGAGCCAACTTTTGATATGTTGAGAAAAAAAAGGAAAACCACATGCTGGACTGATTGGCTACCAAGTCATCATACTCACACACCATGATTCTCTAAGATAAGGAGAGGCATATAAGTGTTCAAGTGAGCATTCATAGGGGAAGGGTGTCTGGGGCCTGAGCAGCAGGGGTGAAAGTTCTTTTTGTAGTCCCCAGGTGTTAGGAGCCCATGCTTGCCCATGTGTAGGGAGTTTGTGATTGGCTTGGATATTGTGAATTTTCCAGCAACTGTCCATCTAAGTAGGGCTACAATGGGCTAAGAGGTGCGGGTGATTGCCCTATGGGCTGCATGTCCAAAGAGGGAAATAAAAAATTGGAAAACACACCTCTGGTTGATCATTGGAGTAATATGAAAAGGAGCTTTGGGAGGCAGGGGAGGGGGGTGGGGGGGGTCATTTTCAAAAGGATCACAAGGCCAGATAATCTCAGATTCCTGAGAGGGATCATGCCAATTGGCATCAACACTTGATTCTTGTAAGGGGGTGTTGGGCTGCTGATGGTAATTGTTGTCAATGATGAACTCCCCAGATGATTTATGGTCTTCAGAGCGTTCTGACTTGTGATCTTAAGCTAGACCCAAGATGTCACCAGTGGGCAACTTAGCACCAATAACATTAGAAACGGTGCTTGCAACACATTTCCTGTCTATAAATTTTGGATGAGTCTCCTGGAGTCTTTGCTTAGCATCCAGTATGAGATTTTTCTTCTTCAAAGCTAGGGAGCAAGCTGTTGGGCCTTGTCAAGATTGTTAGGAGAAGGTAGAAAGACCAGGTTTGCACCAATCCTGCCAAGGAGAAGGGTGATGAAAAAATGAAGTGAATTGATGGGGTTGTTATGTTGAAGGAGAATCTGGAGAGATTGCTGAGGAGAGCAAACCCCAAACCAATCAACAGCAGCATTGTGGTTGTTTGTCATTGCAATTTTACTTAGTAAGTTGGGCAGGAGGAGGTGATGGGTGCTTGGGAATAGGTGTTGAAACAACACTGTCAAGAGAAAAAGAGGATAATGGTGTGTGGCAGAGCTGGTAAAAACACAGGCTCATGAGCTGTAAGTGAGATGGTAGGGAACATTGGTGGGGTATATTAGCTGTGGGACATAGAGCAGGTAATATGTATAATACATACCCTGCTCCGGGTCTCTGTTAACCCCTGGCTGACAGTTTCATAGCCGAGTAAGCTATGGCACATTAGGTCACAACACACACATCCGTGACTGATACGTATGTATGTACATAGGCATGTGTGTATGCACTTATATTCATATCTCCATCAACTCACTCCAAGCCGAAGTCGAGGTTTTTTTTTTTTTTCGAAGTTAAGGTTGTCGATAGTCTTGGCCTTCTTCACAGTTTGGAACTTTGGGTGCCTGAGTGTGAATCTTAACACCGGGGCTGTATGGAGAATATCTAATACCCGCATCGACTGATCATGATGTCTGTATAGATCGGGATGCTGTAGGCAGATATTTACGTACCCGCGATCATGAGATTGAAGAGGTTGGATGTGTATTCAGGTGGAGATACGTTTAAATACATATTATTTCAATACATGCCTATTGACATCCATCGACCTTCTCCTCTCTTCATCATATTCATGACTCGATTCGATTAGACACTCGATTCGACGCAGCGCTGTGCAGAGCAGTGTAGTGAATTGCAGTCAGTCGTGGACGTGTTGGGATGACCCTCGAGTAGGTACATGTTTAATACATATTTACACGCACATGTATGTATCTACTCGTAAGATGTCACCTTTGAGCTGATGCTCGAGTTCATTTTAACTTGTCTTGATCAGTCACACATTTAAGTACAACTCACTTATATACGTCACACACCCACTCATGATCGATCCTTCTTCGAACCCCACGAATCTGACCAAGTCCTAATCCTAATTTGACGAGGTGATTTAAACCGGACACTGTGAGCTTACGATAAGCCACGCACACTCTAGCAGCACTGACACTGTCCGAGTCTCGATTCGATTGGTCGATCGATCCTATCGACTTGGGTCATCAACAGATAAATATTGATTGATTGATTTATTTATTTATTTATTTATTCATTTAGACTAGATACCCAATCAATCGATCGAATAAATAGATACATAGGAGGAGGGAGAGGAGGACGACAAGGATCCACATCGATCGATCATCAGCGACTACATCGCCCACCAGGATCACCATCCTTACATCGAGACTAGGAAGCCATCGAGATCTTCATCGACCATGACCGGATCACGACCAGGACGTCCCAGCTCGTCGTGCTGCTCATCCAATCGAACGGTCATCGAAGCCGATCAACAGTTGAACCAGTTGGATCATACACCGAGTATCGAAGATGACGTCATCCTCAACCCATCATCACGGCCACGACGAGCAGGACGAAGCTCATCGAGCTCTTCGAATCGATCCTCGGCTCGAAACCATGACTCGGTCGATCGAACCGGCGGCGGCGGCGGCGGCGGCGGCACCTACCGATCCGATGATGACGACGACGACGACCGTTCGAGATCCGAACACGAACGGCGGTTGAGACTGATCGACGCCAACCGGACGATGTCGAGATTAGTGAACGATGCAGATGAGGACGAGGATCACGATCTGGAGAGTCATGGTCATCAGCCGTATCACCATCCCAGGGCTTCAACGGTCGACGAGACGCGGACGATTCGAACCGAAATCTTACTAAGCTCGATGAATCAGAGGACCGGATTCGAGTTGGATCGACAACTGACGATCTTACAGCTCAAGCATCACTTACTCCAGCATTGGCCATCCGGTAGGTAGACCCGCCAGTCCAGCCGAGAGGGGGGGTGAACGCTTACCGAGCACCTCCACCGATCTTCACTCTCACTCTCTGATCACTGTGCCTGTCTATGAAATGATGATGACCCCAGCCCCCATCGAGTATGAGCTATAGACCTACAGGATAATAACATACATAAATATTTACTACGATGACTCTGTTTGTTTCTTCCCTTCATTCGAACGATTCACTCTCGAATGAAGTTGTCGGCTTGCTTCTGAGATCGGACGAGACTGAGGTTGATTTGGATGATTTCTCTCTTTGCTCTCTCCGACGGGGGTCTTTTTCTCCGTCCTGATGAACCCTGATGGATTTTGTTGGACAGATTGGAATCAGAAGCAGGAGATCCCCAAAGTGAATCATGTCAACCAACTTCGGATGGTCTACATGGGAAGATTCTTGGACGAGGATGACACCCTGAACAGTTGAGAGCCACCCATTCTTAGAACGTATCTACTATCTCCCCTGCCTGATCCCTGGACTGTCCAAGTCTATGACTATCTGTTTATCTGCCTACCCTCGAATCGATCAGCTTACCACCATCAAACCTCCGTTGCTGTTCCTCTGCTGCCAACCCATCCACTGATCTGCTGTTCTGGGTGGATGTCACGCGCACGCCCGTCCGTGCGATCGGTTGACAGGCTTGGGAGTCATCCGACCGGTCATTATCCATTTAGCCATCAAACCTGACGAAGGGCTTACCAAGGAAGGTACGCATGCACACACATAAGCCGCGCACAGCCTGTGGGGTATCCACCGGCTTGATGCTCATCTGACCTTGCTCATCATTCTCACCACGATGCCCACGACGATCCTGATGAGCCACTCTTGCGTTCTGTGTGTGCTTTCTTCTTCGACCTTCGAACCGGATCGAATCGCCCCCAACTAACAAACCATCAATTAGGCTTGGAGCATCACGACCTTCGAGCCAGTCTGTGGAGCTGCTGTGGCCTCGGACGAGCCCGTCGACCGCCGGCCAGGGCACAGGTGCCCCATCCACCGCCGACGACGACGAACAATCCTTCCTCGAATCAGAATCGATCCATCTGTTCTCGCTTACACGATCCTAATCATCGCGGCTGTTTGATTTCCTGAACTGACCTCATTCGCTACCATCATCACCATCTACTCCAATCCGGTCCAATCCTTGGAATCTGTGCTCCTTTCGATTCCGTCGAGGAGGCGGAAACTAAGTCCCGACTTTCAGCCCCCCCCCCCTAACAAGAAACACGACCACGGGGATTTTGCCTGCTTGCTTTACTTCATTTCATCTTCGCCGCCCACACACATCCTGCCGCTCCCTTTGGTCCGGGACATCTTTCGCTACATCCCCTCGAGTCGACGCTATAAAAGCCTGCTCCAGTTAATCGGACATTTTCCTTTTCTGAATAGTAAAAAAGTAACAGAAGTGACATGCCGAAGATTACCACATCAAATATCCACACACGCACTCACACACTCACACGCACTCGGTTTGATTTTGAATTCCTTTTCTTCTCCCTTCTCCGTGCTTTGGTTATGAACCCCTGTTTTAGCCCGTCCAAACACGAATTCGTGTTTGTAAGTATGTGTATATATCGCCAATCTTCAAAGATTCTAATGATCGTCGACAAATGCTGGTCAAGTATTTGAATTTTATGAACCTGTGTACCTTCAAATAGCTGTTTCTTAACTCGATACATTTATGTATGTAGACCATTATATTATTTCTTTAGCTTGGCTGCTCTTTTGTTGTCGACTTCATCAGTCACACCCACACATACTTGTTTTGTTTCTTCTACACTAGGTTATAGCTCTCCGTAACCTTCTTGTTTTGAAGTCTTGGAGAGAGAATCAAAAGCTCGTCTGGAGAGCCTGGCATGAGTCACGAATGATGAGTTACATCCAAGCCTGAAATGAATGAATCCTTGTCTCTCTTTTCTTTGTTGTTGCTAGAATGGTACCATTGATTGATTTAAGGCGTCCGGAGAAAAGAGAACGAAACCTCTAAGTGACAGAGGAGAATGAGATCGAAATGAAGTTCATCTGCCCAAGTTCTTCAATGAACTCAGGCAGAAGAAGACAAGAGAGTGTCAACAGGTTTAAAAGCTTTGGAAGATATCAACCTGGATCAGGCTGTTCAGATTTTTCTAAAATTGAATTGAAAAAGAGGATGATGGACGACTTGGATTTTTTTTTTTTTTTTTTTTTTTTTTTTTTTGGGGGGGGGGGGGGGGAGGGGAGGGGCGGTGTTAAATTCACAACCCTGGGTTGCGAACGGGCGTGAAACTCGGTTCACAACTCAACAAGTTGCGAGCGGAGTTGTTGATGACGTGCGCGACCCCCGGGGGGTCCCGAACAAGCAGTTTGCGGCTCAAATGGGTGGCAAGCAGGTGCTTAGCGACCGAGTAGTTTGCAATCCCCCCGGGGGATTTTTTTTTTCATTCTTCTATGGTTTTCTATGTTTTTTTTTTTTTTGTATTTCTTTTTTTTTTCAACTTTTTTTTTTCAACTTTTGTTTCTTTTTTCTTTCCTTTCCTTTTCTTCCTTTTCTTTTTTTCTTTCTTCCTTTCTTTTTCCTTTTGTTTAATTTTTTATTTGTTTTTCTCCAATTTATTTTTATTTTTATTTTTATTTTTATTTTTATTTTTATTTTTATTTTTATTTTTATTTTTATTTTTATTTTTATTTTTATTTTTATTTTTATTTTTATTTTTATTTTTATTTTTATTTTTATTTTTATTTTTATTTATTTATTTTTTTTTGATCACAACCCTGGAGCCACAAACATGTTGTGAACAGCATGCTACAACTCAAAATGGGTTGTGAACTGCACCACACAACCCAATTTGAGCCTTGAATGGGTTGTGTAGAGTTGTGAATTCAACACTTGACTCTTCTTTTTTTTTAATTGGAGGAGTTTAATTCATGGTGAACATATTTACTTAGATCCTGAGCAAGCCATTTTTAACCAAATCTGAAAGAGTTTTTCTGTTTTGATTTGATTTGAAAACAAAAAGAGAGAAGAAACTAAATGTGGGATTCAAAACCTTTCTCAATTCTTCCAATTCATATTCATCTTTGCCTCCTCCCCCCTCTCAAAAAACGCATAAGTTTAAATTCTTCTTGATCATCATTTTTTTTTTAAAAAAAAAAAAATAGTACTATCAGTTTGCAGAAAACTGTCCACATTTTTCAGGGTGCATGTTTGTCTGGACAAGTGGCTGAAAAATGCAGACAGCCTTAGGCAAAAACCAGACACGTGCGTTTAGAATACGTTTCACAGAATTTCCTGGGACAGGTTGCCTGTATCAGGACTCCTGTCTGGGTTTTTCTCAAACATGTCAGGAGGCTGGGCTACTGCTTTGACTCCATCAACCAACCCCCATTGCTTCAACTCCAAGTAAGTAAGTACTTACTTATTTACTTGTCCTTCATTTGTTCCTTCAATCCTAGTAAGTAAGTTACTTAATTACTTACCTTTTTTTTTTGGTTCCAATCAGCATGGAAAACAACCATAGTAGCCCCAAAGATCATTACAATGAGGAAGCAAGGGAATATCAGCAGGAGATTGAGGAGCATTCAAATTCCATCCAAGGGGCCCATTGGAATCTCCTTTCCAATCAACACCTTTCAGAGGCCTTCAAGAATCTGAAGAAAAAACAGGCAAAATCTTGAGCCAGCCAAGTCCAATAACCACATCAGCCTATTAGTGGTGAAGTCAAGAATCTTGTGGAGTAACATGTATTGAATCAGAATAAGACTCAAGTTGAAGTTGCAAAATTTTTGGGGATATTGGATTGGCAATTTCAAAGAATAATCAATCAAGCAAGGAATGGGAACAATAATCCCTCAACTTCTTCAAGAGGTGCAAAATAAAAACTGGATCAAGATTTCATTGCATCCACCTTGATGCACCTTGAAGAACATCCTTCCAGTCAATTAAAGGATCTGGCTAATCACATCAAAGAAAAATCTGACATTACCATCTCAGTCCCATTGGTCCAGAAGCTACTCAAAAGCCTCAACATCACCTGGAAGATGGTGATGCCAGTCCCTTGCAAGTGGAATGAAGCATCCTTCCTGAAAAAGCAACACAATTTTGTGCTCAATTGAGTCACTGATGCGGGAAGGAATCTTGTATTAATTGATGATTCTGGGTTCCATTCCCAGACTCAGCCCACTCATGGCTTTTCACTTTCTGGTAATATTGCCTTTAGTATTTTTATTTTATTTTATTTTTTTTTCAATTACTTAAGCCGTTACTTTTTTTTTTTTGGATCTTTAATTACTTTTAGGCCAGGCTGCCTCCCTGGAAGCAA